>JADLZL010002967.1:0-70073 GCA_015844335.1 Chrysopogon serrulatus | reverse complement strand
AAACTTGCCATGTCATCATCATCATTGCATAAGCATTCATCATTAGAGAACCCTAATTCAAACAATTAAAATGAGTTTACAATTCTAAGGTGTTGCTTGAGTTCTTTTATATCACATGTGTATGCGTTTATAATTTAAACTTCACTCACATGTTTACTTTTATCAATAAAAGCAATCAATTAAAATCAACCCTGCTGTTTGCAAGTGTTTGCCTAACCCTGACTCACACATCAAACAAGTTCTCTAAAGCAAATGGTTATTAAATTAGTAATCACTCTAATCACCATTAGGGTTGCTTGATTTTGGGATTGAGTGATGACCCTAGGTCATTAACCTTAATGATCTTCGGCATTTCATGTTGATTGCGTATCGCTAGTCCGTCGTCGTCGACGCTAGTTATACCTGCTTAGTGCAAGGTTGCCGTGAAGGAAAGTTGTACTCAAGATCGATTAACAATCGTTGCATCATTATCGCATGTTTTTATCACTGCATTGTAATCATGCACTCTTATCGTGTAGCTGTCGGATCTGAGGAAGGGGTTGATCCAACTCCTGTTCTTGAAGAAGGTGATCGTCGTGAGGAGGTTGGATCTGATCTTGGTGATTGGGTAGCCGATCCTCACTTCATCGAGCCCCAAGGCAAGCCCCGGATGCATTCAAACCCGCCCTTGTATTTCGAAAGTTTTATGATTTCATGTGATGATATAATGCATTAGGTGTAGGAGTTGTGTGCTATCCTACTTTGATGCATTTACTGTACCTTGATACATTACCCTGTACACCTGTTTTGATTTCGAAATGCTTAGTTGCGCTTAGCCTTGCTACTAGTGTAGGTTTTGATAAATTGTTTTCAAAGGTGATAACAATACCCCCTGAAGGGAATTTACGAAAACCTGATGTTGCTTGTTGTTTATCCTTGTTCCGACGGGGTCAATGATATACAACAAGAACATGATGATGAGTAAATCGAGACGCCGGTGGAGTGACTTGCATCAGGAGGGGCTATTGCCCTGGTGTAGTGTCGTCCACTTGTGTCGGTTAAGGACCGTTCGTTGTGGTGATCCTGTGGTCAAGATGGTTATTGGATAGTACTAGTCGCATGCTAATGGTGGTAAGCTCCACTTGGACTATTCGTTACTAGAACGGATAGTAGCGTGTACCCATCCTACGATGCGCACCGCCGAAGTGACCGAGCGGCCGTAGGGAGGTGGTGTACTGTACACCCGTTCTGGTAAGGCAGAAATCCGAGCGTCGAGTTGATGTATGTGCGGTGTTTGATCCTGCATACATCGTGTGGCTAGGAAGCCCCGGCCGGGTATATAAGCGATTCGAATCGTCGGTGCTCCACGATATGGGAGACTTGACCAAGCGTCAACATCGTAGTAATAATGAAAGTCTGAGAATGGGAGTTTTGAATCCGGCATATGTTTGATAAGTGATTGTTAAAGTAAGGATTGGCTTAGTCTTTTCCGCAAAAAGGGTGTCCTTGATTCTTGCTAAAGCCTCACCTTGATTCCCATTAGCCAGCATTCCTGAGTCTTCTCCCCAATTTTTTTTTTGGTCGGGTAAGTCTTGCGGAGTACTTTTTGTACTCAGGGTTTGTTCAACCCATGTTGCAGGTGAACCGCATGGACAAGAGTGCTACGGCCCTTGTTGCATGACGGTTGTCGAAGAAGTGACCGATGAAGAGTGAATTGAGTGGCCTTTGGGCAGGGCAACTTTTGTTGCGTGGTTTGTAATAAAGTTATATAATGATACTTCCGCCGGGTTTGTAATAATAACACTCGGTTTGTATAAGTTTTGTAAAAGGTTTGTAAATTAAGTTATTGTAAGTCTTCCGCTACTCACTGCATTTGTATATGAAAACCGTTGTAATACTTGTGATGTCTCTCGTAAGTATCGATCCCGGAGTGATCGTGGTTTATCGGGGATCCACCCGACGGAACATTTTAAGTTATGTGGTGTACAAGCATAGCCGACGGAGGTCTTAGGGACAATGTCAGTGCTTGTGGGCCATATAATTTAGAAGGTTACGCCACGCTTTCTTCTGATAACACAGTTTTGTCTTTTTTATTTATTTTGATTGAATCTTTAAAAAATCATAGTAAATCACAAAAAAAAAAACATAAAATAGAAAATCTAATTTTGTTGGACTCCACATCAATAGATCTATACAGTAAACATATAATATAGTATATTTTAGTACAAAGTTTTTCTTTGTAATTTTAGACCTATGTTTTTTGTAATTAAATAAAATAATTCATAGCTGTAATTTCTATGGTCGAATTGTGGTAAAATTTTTATGGTGAGCTTATTATAATATGCTTGAACTGTAGTAAAAATTTTATATTTATTGGATCATTTATAGATTTATTTATATTTAACAAGCATAAACCTAAGTATGAATCTAAATAAATCTATAACTAAGTTATAAATGATTCAATAAGTATAAAATTTTTACTATAGTTCAAGCATATCATAATAAGCTCACCATAAAAATTTCACCATAATTCGACCATAGAAATTAAGGCTATGAATTATTCCATTTAATTACAAAAACATAGGTCTAAAATTACAGCAAAAAAACTTTGTATTAAAATTACTGTATTATATATTCACTGTGTAGATCTACTGATGTGGAGTCCAACAAAATTAGATTTTTATTTTATGATTTTTCTGTGATTTACTATGATTTTTCAAAAATTTAGCCGAAATAATTAAAAAAAAAAAGACAAAAACCACGTTATCTGTAGCAAAACCACCCTCCAAAACCGCCTCAGGGGGTTATTTGCACCGGTTTCGAAAATTTAGGGTGTAGAATACCTGGTTTTGTAGTTCAGGGCCTAGGTTAGACATGTGCTAATAGTTCAGGGGGGAATTTAGACTTTTTCCGGGTGTTCAGGTTCTTCTGCTTCACTTTGAAAGTACAGACCATTGTGGCTTGGTGTACAGAGCATTGTCATACAATTGAAATTTTGTAATCTTTGTTTACATAATAGATTCTTTATTTGCAGTTTGGTCACTAGATTTGCTCTCCACCCCCCCCCCTCAACTTTGTGATTTCCTCAACTGTATGCTTTGGTGAACCTTTCTCTGAACGAATTGTGCATCTCGCTCAATGCATCTTTGCCATAAACCACAGAAGAACGAGAGCAAAACAGTAATGTTCATATTTTTCTTAAGTTTTCTAGGATGGCCATGCTTCTGAAATATTTGGAGAGCACAGGAAAGAAACTCCCTAGATGTAAGAAAACTCCACTCCCCCCCACCTCCCCCCCCCACGACGAATATTTGGACAGCACAGGTTATCATATTGCATTCTTATTTTAATTGATGAATATTGTCATTTCTAGGTGGCCCAAGGTATTCAAAAGAATTCCATTGTATCACTTTGAGGCTATTTATTTTGGGCGATGAATGTCTGTGGAGAAGAAATAGACAAAACAAAAAATGTTCCACAACCTAATGCTGTCTATGACGAGCTGCAATTTTCTTATTTATGCTACCCTTTCTGGTGTCAAGGTATGCTGCACTTTATTTCTTTTCCAATATTTTCCTTTTATATTAGTTCGGTCTTTGCATACTCAAATATTTTTAAATGTATATTTTATTCCTTTTGTTTTTTTATAAATATGTGTTATCAACATTTCTATGGGAGTTTCTTTAATGCTGCAAGATCTTTACATCATATATAGGTCAATTATTTGTGCTCAAACTTTATTGTTGTATTACTACAAGATTATGGCATTGAGGAGTAGTTAGTCATGAAATCCAAATGGTTGAGATGTTTAGGGAACCTCAACAATCTAAAGAGGTTATTTATTTTTGTTTTATGATTTATTTTTTTCTAGATATCACCGTAGCGTTAGCACGGGTAATATACTAGTTTGTTTATAATAACACAGAAGAGTGTCTCATATCGAATATATACTGAGGAAAATAAAAGTACAGGAAATTGACAATAAGATACTAAATGATCTCTACAAAAATAAGAGTAAATGACGAATTAAATTGGTCGTTAATTCTTCTTTCTACCATCCGCTACTTACCAGAGCTTGAAAATCGTATTGAATAGACGATAAAGAAAAGGAACACCTGTAAAACATCCTCGCCAAACATGACGGCCTTGAAGACCGCAAAAATCACTCGTTGCCGATCAACACCAAAATCATCAATGTAGTATGCACTGGAATAATTGTAACACCCTTGGTGTTACGTTAACCTAAACCCACCATGTCATCATATTATGCATTAAGCATCATGTTTATTAATTTAATGATAATGCCATTAGCATATAATGATATGCATCATTAAGTTGATCACCGAGCATTAAAGTGGATTAGTGCATTTCATGGTATAATAGTCTTTTCAGGATTCATACTTGGTCTTGCATGTTGAGCATGTTTTGAGATGTTAATCATGCCTAATGATCATTAGTGTAGCTTGTTAATTAAATAAAATAAGTTTACATTTTAGGTTGGTTGAGTTCTTTCATGAAGGGTGTTTTATCAATATCATGATAGTCACTTTTCTTTAACTTACATGTTTAATTTTGTTTATAAAAAGTAACCAACTAAGACCAACCTTGATGTTTGAGAGTGTGTGGCTAACTATGTTTAACTTTCCAAACATGTTTTACAAGTCAAATGTTGCAAAGAAAGAACAAAAATTGAATTTGGAATTCAAATGCCAACTCTTTCCATAATTGGTTTAAGTGTTGGAATTTCAATTTCAATTTCAATTTCTGAGAGCTAATCATGATTAATTTTGCAAATAAAAGTTGCCAAACTTTGGTACCATTTCAAAGTATGAACTTTGTACTTTGAAAGTATGTCATTGGTTGGGTTTGAAAAGTACCACAACACCATTAATTAATTGCCCAAAGATTTAATTTGGAATTCCTTTTCAAAAGCTTGAAATTCAAATGTCTTTTGTCCCTTTCTCAATTTCATCTCAAAATATTCAAAATTTGGGAAAACTTCAAAAATATAGTTTGTGCATCTCTTTGAGCTCTACAAGTTTGGTAAATAAAGTTTTTCAAGTTTTTGAATAAAAATTGAGTAATTTCAAAAGTTCTTTAAATTGGAATTTGTCCCTTTTTTATTTTAAACTCCAATTCAAAAACTATTCAGTTTCAGGAAAAACTTTCTAAATAAAAGTTGTAGATCTTGAAAAATGGAACAACTTTTATTGTTGGAGATTTTCATCTGTTAATCAAAATTTGAAAGTAATTTTGAAATCCTAAAAGTTAGAATTTAAACCCTTTTTCAAATTCAAACTGCAATTTCAAAAATATTTGGAATTTGACAAAACTTGTTTAATAAAGTTTGTAGAGCATGAAAAGTTGCACAATTTGTATTTTGGGAATTTTTCATGTTGTGTTCAATTTTTGGGAGTAATTTTTTAAAAAGGAGAAGAAATGAGGTGTCTGCTACAGTAACCCGAGGGGGGATTCCTTTTCTCCTCCTCCATGCTGCTCTGTCGCCGGCCGACCGCCGTGGCATGGTCGCGCCTTCTCGCGCCCGCGCGCATGGCCAACACCTGCTTGCTTTCGCGAGGCTCCTAGCCACCTCACCGCCCTGCCCATGCTCCATAAATAGCAAGCGCCGGCCGTCGAAGTCGCCCTTTTCTTCTTCTCCACCCACCGCCGCTGTCTTCCTCTCGCCGCAAATTCACGCAACATGATCCACCACCGCGTCAGCCACCGTGCCACAAGCTCCGCCAGCCCCTAGCGCCCCTCTTGATCCACTTAGCTGTGGCAGAACCTTCCAAATTATATGGCCCACAAGCACCTGACATTGTCCCTAAGACCTCTGTCAGCCATACTTGTGTACCACATAACTTGAAAAGTTCTGTCGGGTGAAACCCCGATGACACCACGATCCTATGCGTGTGGATTAGATCGTGCTAATGTAACACCAGGGTGTTACATTATATCCCACTTAACAGGAATCTCGTCTCGAGATTCAAGGCTAAGGGCTAAGTAATGAAAAAGGAAATGTATCAAGCATATGGATTTATAAGAAGTTCATAAAGCAGCAAGGATTGGGTTGGAGGATTCCAATTAAATCTAGAGATAGCTATTGGTGGGGAGAGTGCCAACAGGAACTAAGTATATAAAGATTGACGAAAGAAAATACAACAATGGTGAGGTTTGAGTAATGGAGAAGGAAATGTGTCAAACACATTAAGTTTTAAGAAGTTCACAAAACAAGAAAATTATCTTCAAGGTCACAACCAAGATTATGATATGGATGCGAGGTGAAAGCTTAGTGAATGTAGAATACACAAGAAATAAGTTTAGCATATACAAGGAATTGGGATTTCGAAAAATAATCCCAAAAGAGTACCTTAATGGTGGAATGTGATGGAGGATGATCATTGATCTCGATACAAATGGCGCTCATGTGGCTGCAAAGACACGGGAGACCCTGTTTTTCGATTTGTATCGGGATTGTGGATCATGGTACCATCGTAAAACACAATTTCGGGAACTCCCACATGACAAATGTCGAATTGACAAGGTCAAGCAATTGGCGTGTGTTGAACTAGAAAGACCAAGGTAAGACACACGCATAGGCGAAGAAATCAAAGTTGTCTTCGTGTATTTGCTAAGCAAAAGTTTCTTTAGCAAATCGAGATACGAGACGAGATTAAGCGGGATCTTAATAGCTATGTAAACAATAGCTATTGTTGGATTAAGGAATGACATGTTACCTTTATCTTGTATGACATGTATGATGCATGCTCGTCCTATACATCTTTACGACGATAGTTAGCACACCACTCCCAACTCACTATAGGGCAATACTTTATACTATAGTCTTGCAGTGAGTGAGACGGGTACAGGGAAGACTCTCGGCAAGGCATTGTTGACGAAGTTGCCTCTTCATTGGACTCCTCGAGAAGATTCAAGACTCTTCAACGTGGTTGCTTAGGATTTTCCCGAAAAGCCTTCTTGGTAGCTTGGCAAAGAACTTTGGAAAGATCGTAAAACAAGTTTTACTTTGTTTTATCAAAAACTTTTAATTGTAAATTCATTTTGAAGTTTTTAGTGAAGCAATACTACAAGTATCTTTGTAAGAATCGCTCTCGATACCGTTACGTTCGCGGCGTAACCTTCCAAATTATATGGCCCACAAGCACCGACATTGTCCCTAAGACCTCTGTCGCCCATACTTGTGTATCACATAACTTGAAAAGTTCTGTACGGGTGAAACCCCGATGACACCACGATCCTCCGTGATCCACTTCTTACAAAGAACTTGCAGTATTACAACCATTTATACAAACATAACAGAGTAGCGGAAGATTTACAAAAAAAGAAGATTACAACACTTGATCGAGTTTAATTAAACAAAACTTAACCGAGTTTGCGGAAGCGAGAAAAAGAACTTTGTAGACGGAAGATATTCGATCATGCCAAGCCCACTGGTATGACCAAAGTCAACAACACTAGTCAACACCCTGCAATGGGGGTCAAACAAACCCCGAGTACAAAAAGTACTCCGCAAGACTTATCCGACGGAAAAGAGGTGAGAAGACTTCGGGAATGCTTTGTTGATAGGAATCAAGGTAAGGCTTTAGCAAGAATCAAGGACACCTTTGGCGGAAAAAACGACTAATGTTGATCCTTACTATTCATTCTTATCTGATATTTTCATTAATCATTAAGCTATCCATCTAGATTATCCTAGTCTAGAGCAATCACTTGTCAAGCAAGATCTCGATTTCCAAAACTTTCCATCCTCAGCAACTTTCCTCATTACTACGATGCCGGGACTCGGATCACGGCTCCCATATCGTGGAGCACACGACGATTCGAATCGCTTATATACCCGGGGGGCTTCCTAGCCACACGATGTATGCATGACCGACCATCTTACATACATCAACTCAACGCTCGGAGTTCTCCACACCGAACGGGCGTGCGATACTCCACTTCTCTACGGCCGCTCGGTCACTTCGGGCGGTGCGCATCGTAGGATGGGTACACGCCATCTTCCCGTTCTAGTAACGAATAGTCCAAGTGGAGCTTACCGCCATTAGCATGCGACTAGTACTATCCAATAACCTCATGATCCCAAATACCAAACAACGGACGGTCCTTAACCGACACAAGTGGGCGACACTACACCGGGCACTAGCCCTTCCTGGTGCAAGTCACTCCACCGACGTCTCGATTTACTCATCATCATGTTCTTGTGGTGTACCCTTGACCCCGTCGGAACAAGGGTAGACGACAAGCAACATCAGGTTTTCGTAAATTCCCTTCAGGGAGTATTGTTATCACCTTTGAAAACAATTTAGCAAAACCTACACTAGTAGCAAGGCTAAGCGTATACTAAGCATTTCGAAATCAAAACAGGTATCCGGGGTAATATATCAAGGTACGGTAAATGCATCAAAGTAGGGTATCACACAACTCCGAACACCTAATGCATCATATCTGTAACATAAAATCATAAAACTTTCGAAATACAAGGGCGGGTTTGAATGCATCCGAGGCTTGCCTGTGTTGCAGAGAAGTTAGTTGTTAATCTTGACGTCGACATCCTCGGTGGAATCATCTTTTCGGGACTTGGATCAACTCGAACTTTCTCTGAAGCTTGACCAACGCGATCCCACTTTCTCGTATACTACACGTGATAATAATGCATGCTTTAGTGATATGCATGACATGATGCAATGACGCGGGGCAACTTGAATGAAACAACTCAACTTATTATTATCTTGAGTACAACTTTCCTTCATGGTATAGTTATGCTAAGAGATCATCATTAACATCGACTATGATTAATCAACGATGCGCGAATCAACGTAATTGAATTGCCGAAGGTCATTAGGGTTAATGACCTAGGGTCATCACTCAATCCCAAAAATCAAGCAGCCCTAATATTGATTAAGGGTGATTACTAATTTATTAACCATTTTTACAGTCGTTGAAAGCCGCTAATTAAACTTACTAATTAATTAGCTATTACTACACATGTGATGATGGATCATACTAGCAGGATACGATCAAGCCATGGACCATAAGGGTGACATAGGTACATGGACTTCAATCAACCTCAAAAGCAATTAACCTAAAAGAATCCTATTATTGCTACTTAACTCTTTTAATCATTTACTAATCAAGTGAGTAAACTCTATTACTAACTTTGCATGACATGCCATGGACCAGAGGGAATAGCTGATCCAAGGTCTTTAAACAGAACCACAAAACACTTAACAAATTAATAAGTTACTAATTACTTAATTAATGGTCTAATTAACCATTTTCATAGTCATGAATCAAGGTAGAAATTAATTATAAAAACAAACTTGCTCAAAACAGTGCACAAATTTTAGTGAAGGTCACCCATAACATGAAAAGCTTGCTCCTAATTTTTCATGATTTTTGGATTAATATATTGCTCTACAAAAATCAAACACTAAGCATTTCTTAATTAAAACATGCAATTATTAAACATGACAAAATTACTTAACATGCTGCACACATATTTTTCTATGAAACTACAGCTCATGAGGATCACATATATATTTTGTTATATTTTTAATTGTCCAGAATATTCAATTATGAAATTAGCAAAACCAGGGGAAAAAGAAATTCAAATTAGAAAAAGAGAAAACCTTTTCCTTCGCTTTGTTGGACCTAGGCGCGGCCCAACTTGGCCCAACTACGGCCCGGCCCGGCTTCACTTCTCTCCCTCCCCGCTTAAACAGAACAGGAGGGGGGGGGACGACGGCGGCGACGGGCGGCGGAGCTTGCCGCCGGCATGCTCCGGGCGACGGCGAGCACTCCAACAGGATCCCCACGGGCTAAGCGGACCTCCCTCACGGGGTTAGTTGGCCGGATTAGGTCTAGGAAAAGGCACGGCACGGCTATGGCGGGGGTGGCATCACCTGTCGCGCGGCGTGGCGACGGAAGCTCAACGCCGGCCTTAATCGAACGTGATTGAGCTTGAGGAAGCAAGGGACGAAGCTTGCCAAGGCTCTATGGCGGGCCCAATTGGGACGGAGATGGAGCTGGGGGCTAGCGGCGGTCGGCGCCCCCAGCGGCGAAAACCGACGGCGCATGACATTCCGGGCGCCGCGGTGCTCGCCTGAGGGAACCGGTGGCTCGGTGAGCAGCGCAAGGAGGTGGCGGGGCTGTGGAAGAAGTAGGGAGGGCGGCGGTGCAGTGAGCTGCGCCAATTGCTCCGGCGATGGTGACGGCCGGAGTTGAAACCGAAGAAGGGAAAGACGACGGTGGCGGCCGTCGCATGTGTATTTATAGGCGAGGCCGACGCCACGGAGTTGGCGCGCCTTTCGCGAGCTCGGTGAAGTGGTTGGCCGCGCGGGTTTGCCGGGAAGGCACGGGAAAGCCACGGCGGCCGGCCGGCGACAGCGCGGCATGGAGAGGAGAAAAGGAATTCCCCCCCTGCAGTTTACTGTAGCAGACACCTCTTTTCTTCCCTTTTCCAAAATTACTTTCAAAATCATGTAATAACTTGAAAATTTTCCAAAATAGAAGTTGTGCCAAATAATGAGCTCTATAACTTTTATTAAACAAGTTTTGTCAAATTTCAAATATTTTTTAATTTGCAGTTTGAAACTTGAAAAGGGTTTAAATTTAAACTTTAGGGATTTTAAAATTACTTTCAAATTTTGAATAAAAGATGAAAATCTCCAAAAACAAAAGTTGTTCCATTTTTTCAAGATCTACAACTTTTATTTAGAAAGGTTTTCATGAAACCAAATAGATTTTCAATTGGAGTTTAAAAGTGCAAAAGGGGACATTTTCAAATTTAAAGAACTTTTGAAATTACTTCAATTTTTATTCAAAAACTTGAAAAACTTTGTATACCAAAGTTGTAGAGCTCAAAGAGATGCACAAACTATATTTTGGAAGTTTTCCCAAATTTTGAATATTTTGAGGTGAAATTGAAAAAGGGGTAAAAGCTTTTGAAAATTTTAGTTTTGAAAAGGAATTTCAAACTCAAACTTTGGGCAATTAATTAATGATGTTATGGAACTTTTTCAAAACCAACCAATGGCATAGTTTCAAAGTACAAAGTTCATACTTTGAAATAGTACCAATGGTTAGCAACTTTTATTTAGAAAATTAATTATGGTTAGCTCCCAGAAATTGAAAATGAAATTAAAATTCCAACACTTAAACCAATCATGGAAAGAGTTGGCATTTGAATTCCAAATTCAATTTTTGTTCTTGCTTTGCATCATTTGACTTGTAAAACATGTTTGGAAGGTGAAACATAGTTAGCCACACACTCTCAAACATCAAGGTTGGTTTTAGTGGATTGCTTTTACAAACACAATAAAACATATAAGTGAAGTTTAAATAAGATACACACACACATACAATATAAAAGAGCGCATACCAACCCTAGTACTTGTAAACTCATTTTATTTAATTAACAAACTACACTAATGATCATCAAGCATGATTAACATATTAAAACACACTTGACATACAAGACAAAAAGCATTACTTATGCGGGGGTCATTAATACCATGACATGCGCTAATGCACTTGATGCTTGGTGATTAAGGAATTAATAAACATGATGATTAATGTATAACATGATAACATGGTGGGTTTATGGTGGGTTTAGGTTAACGTAACACCAGGGTGTTACATTAGCACGATCTAATTTTCACCCAGAGCCGACGAGCTCGTCCTTTCTCCTCCAAACCGGCGTGATGCTGAGCTCCGCCTCTTCGCAACCGGCTACTTCGAGCTCCTCCGGCCCAACCAACACCACGGTTGCCGTCAAGCTCCTCAGAAGCTCATCGGCCCGTCCGTTCCATTGCTACCGCCTTCACCTCACCGAAACGGCCGTGAGCCGCAGGCCGTCGTGCCTTGTTCCACAGGCCGCCATGGACGGCGTCGAGCCCCAACCAAATCCCCCCCGCTGTCCAACCACACCCAGCCCGAGGTGCGCCCCCCAGCGGAGTCTGTTCCACCTAGCCGGCCCCGCCAGCCGGCCATCTCTGCCACCGACGACCGAGGCCTCGGCCATCGCCACCGCCGTCTCCCTCAATTTGAATAGAAGAAGGGGGAGAAGGGAGAGAGCGGGCCAGGCCGCAGCCGGCCTCAGCCTGGGTCTAATCGGGCCGACGCGCCCAAAGAGAGAAAGGAGAAAGGTTTTTCTTTTTCAAAATGAATTTTATTTTTCCTGAATTTCATAATTTCATAACTAAATACTTTGGGCAAATAAAAATATGACAAAAATTTTTGTGTGATCCTCATGTTGTGTAGTTTCATATAAAAATATGTGAGCAGCATGTTAAGTACTTTTGTCGTGATTAATAATTGCCTCTTTTAATTGATAAATGCAACTTTCCTGATTTTTAATAAATAAAATATAATTCCAAAATCATAAAATTTATTTTGGGTGCTAATTAGATGATAATGATCTTAATTAAAAAGTTTGACTATGATTGAACTAATTTTACTTTTATGCTTAATTAATACCTTAGTTAATTAATGTTTAATTAGTTAATACCTTGTTTAATTAGGGTTTAATTAATTTCTAGTTAGCAAGTTAATTAGTGGCTTTCAACAACTGTAAAAATGGTTAATAAATTAGTAATTAACCTTAATGATCATTATAGGATTGATTGAGTTTGGGATTGAGTGATGACCCTAGGTCATTAACCCTAATGGCCTTCGGCAATTTACATTGATTGCGTATCATTAGTCCATCATCGTTGAGGTTAACCATGATCACCTAATGCAACATTACCGTGAAGAAGAAAAGTTGTACTCAACTTTTTTTTAGTTTGTATGTCTTGCATTATGCATCACATGAGGCATATCATTAAGCATACATCATTCCTTTTACGTATAGTCTACGTGAGAGCGAAAGATTGCGATGCTCAAGCTTCGGAGAAGGTTCGTGGTGATCCAACCCTGATGAGGTGAATGCACCGAGGATGCTGATATCAAGATTAACAACCGACCTGCTTCTTCGCAAACGCAGGCAAGCCCCGGATGCATTCAACCCTTCCTTGAATTTTGAAAGTCTTTTATAATTTTATGTTGATGATATAATGCATTAGGTGTAGGAGTTGTGTGATATCCAATTTGATGCATTTACCTTCCTTGAGATATAATCCCTGAAATCTGTTTTGATTTAAAAATGCTTAGTATATGCTTTGTCCTGGCGATAGCATAGGCTTTACAAATAAAATATTTTTCAAAAGTTTGATAACAATATCCTCTTGAAAGAGCTATGAAAACTTGATGTTGCTTATTGTTTATCCTTTACCTTGGCCGGGTCAAGGGTACTCAATAAGAACATGATGATGAGTAAATTTAGACGCCGGTGGAGTGACTTGCATTAGGAAGGGCTAGTGCCCTGGTGTAGTGTCGTCCACTTGTGTCGGTTAAGAACCGTCCGTTGTTTGGCCCTGGGATCATGAGGTCATTGGATAGTACTAGTCGCATGCTAATGGCGGTAAGCTCCACTTGGACTATCCATGACGAGAACGGGGAACGGAAAGTAGCGTTGTACCCATCCTACGAGCGCACTGTCGACGTACTGACGGCGTAGGGAGGTGGTGTACTGTACTCTCACGGCTAGGACCCGTTCTGTTATGGAGAAATTCAAGCGTTGAGTTGATGTATATAAGATATTTGGTCCTGCATATATCGTGTGGCTAGGAAGCCCCAAATTGGGTATATAAAGCGATTCGAATCGTCGTTGCTCCACGATATGGGAGACTTGATCCGAGTCCCGGCATCGTAGTAATGATGGAAGTTGTTGAGATTGGAAAGTTTTGAAATCATTACTTGATTGATAAGTGATTGTTACAAAGAGGGGATCAACATTAGTTGCTTTTTCACAAAGGTGTCTTTGATTCTTGCTAAAGTCTTACCTTGATTCCTATCACCAAAGATTCTCGAGTCTTCTCCACTCTTTTCTATCGGGTAAGTCTTGCGGAGTACTTTTGTACTCGGGGTTGTTTAACCCCCATTGCGGTACTAATCATTCTTTGCTAAGATCGATCATACCGATTGGGCTTAGCATGATCGAATATCTCCCACCCGAGGTGTTCTCCCCGCAGGTGTTCTATATCTCCTTCTTACTTCCGCAAACTCGGTTTAAGTTTTATTTAATTAAACTCGATCAAGTGTAGTCATATCTTTTATAAATCTTCTGCTACTCTATTGTATTTGAATAAAAATGGTTGTAATACTACAATATCTCTCTAAGAATTCGATCCTCGAGGATCGTGGTGTCATCGGGGTTTCACCCGGCGTAACTTTTTAGTTATGTGGTATATAAGCATAGCCGATAGAGGTTTTAGGGACAATATCAGGTGCTTGTGGGCCATATAATTTGGAAGGTTCTGCCACAATAATATCGGCGGGTGGAACCACCCCAAGAAACACAGGCGTGTGATCATTCACCATGAGAGCAGAGTGCTGAAAATACCGAGCCTTACCGTCGGATAGACCAAAAGAAGCTGTCACCGCATAGAAAGTCAGCCAACTGCTTATCAGGATAAACACATCAACTGCCAAGATCTGAAGAGAACCAATAAATTTGACATATCATGCTCTCGATCACTGGCCCCCTTATCAACGCTAAATCTAATGTCGTCGAGGTACGTAGCCGGAAGAGGCCGAAGAGAGACCTATCCTTATCCCAACACGTCATCTCGCCACGTACTCTTCTTTGGTATGCATCATGATCATCACCTGATGCGCATGCACGTACCACGTAGCTTCGTGCATACTGTTCTTTTATGTTTTTCTATCGTTATATCTCCATGCACATTCAATGGTGCACGTACGTCAAGAGAGCTGAGCGTGTGGCAAAACTTTACTTACTTTCTCCCCGTAAAAGAGAGAAACAAACAAACGAACAAACAAATATACTATAGAACGTAGGAGAACAAAAGCGAAGCGTTGCGTTGCATTGCATGATAGGGCGGCGCGGCGACGAAAGCAAAGCAACTAGTCCAGTGCGTGTGCCTAGCTAGTAGGAGTACTGTATCGTGCAACAGCAGCAGCAGTGGGTCCAAAGCAGCTTTGGGTGGCAACTCACCCAAAGCTAGGCTAAATACTCCCAAAAAAAAAAAAAAGCACCACGCACGTATACGCCGCGCGCTGGTCAGTCAAAGTCAAGCATGATGCGCTGTGTTTTTCTCATCCGGTCCGCGCGCTCCTCTTTATTTGCGGCTGGTGTGATGACGAGTGACGAGACGAGACCCGGCCCTCCTCGATCGGTCACCTTTCGTTCGTGTTTGGACGATTATATCGACGCGCGGAAGCTAAGGAAGGAAGCAAGCTGGAAAAAGGTAGCTATGGCGGTCGCGGAAAGCAAAGCATGCGATGCGCTCGCGTGGAGAATTGGAGGAGATGGATCGGAAGCCCATGCGCAGCGCAGCTAGACGACGGAGGTTTCTAGCGAGAGAGATTTACCTGTATGATTTTAAAAACATATTTTTTATATGGTTTTTCTTTGAACTTATTTCTTGTTTTTTAGAATTACACACTCACAACACGCACGCACACCCATCCATATGAACACACGCACGTAAACCCTACCCCTATGAGCATCTCTCGAAGGACTGAGTCGGCAGATCTAGAGATCCCCGGTCACCATTGGCACCTCGTCGCCGACGGGAATGTCGCTTACTACTTAAAGTATAACGCCGATAAATCTTGAAAACTCCCAGGAAAGGTGCGAAAGCACCAGGATTTGATCTTACGGTGAGTAGCGTCCCCACCGGACAGTCCCTACCATTGGACCGCAGCCCATTCGCTCTTTAAACTTATTTTATGGTCTTAAAACGAAATTTTATGACCACTACTACATAAATTTTTCCGAGGTTGCGGTTGAAAATAATTTACCGAGACGGGCAAACCCAACCGCCTCGGACCTATCGTCACAATTAATCAACGATTTACCGAGGCGGTAGGATTGCCCGCTTGGGTAAATCAAATTAAAAAAAAAAAAAATGAAAAAAAGCCCAAAGCCCAAATCGGACTGGCTGGATTTGGGCTGCGCTTCATTTACCGCCGCCGCCGCAACTTGATCTGGATGTGCGCCACCACGGGATTCCTCGATCCGCGCCACCTCAACTCGATCCGGCCACTACGGCGGATCCGCCCACCACGTCTGCGGATCTTGCCGGGCCATGGCGGAATCCGACCGCCACCTGATCGCCGGAGGAGATAGGGAGGGGGCCGCCGCCCGGTGGAGCTGCTCGAGGAAGGAGATCCAGCGCCCTTGCCGCGAGGCCGGGCTGCCGCTCGATCGCGCCCTGCTCCGCTACGCCAAGGCCGAGGCCTCCCCCCCCCTTCCGCGCTGTCGAGATGCCCCGCGCCGCGCCGCCGGGAGGCCTCGCACCACCGCGCCACTAGAAGCCCGGCGTCATGCCGCCCGCCTCGCCCGCCGGCCCGGCCGCCGGAGCCCGTGCTACGTTGCCGCAGGCAGCGCCCGCCCCTCGGCTAGTGCCGCTGCCCTCCTTGCGCCATGGCGGCCGGAGGGAGGAGAGCTTGTGTAACATTCTCATGTTAATCATGTTGCCTTGCATTTGCATTATTGCATAAGTACCATTTTACATTTAAATTATAGGCATGAGCTATTGCAAGTTTCCATGTGTGCAATATACTTGATTGTTAATAACCTCAAAAATGAGTTAAACATGTTTAGAATCATGTTTGAAGTAGGGTTTATATACAACTTTTTGTCTAAAAGTACTCACATGTGATGATATGGTTAATTATGCCTTTTTCATGTTACTAGAAAGCTTAAAGTGTAACTATATGCTCTTTTCAGTCTTTGGGTTTAAGCCCTAAATGAAAGTTGGAGTATAAGACATATGCAACAACTTTTATTTAGAGGTCCAAGACTGAATCCTATTCTAAGTTGCTCAAAAACTCACTTTGAAATTGAACTCAGCAAAGGTTATTAAGGGACTTAGAATTTTTCTAAGTCCTGAACTCAGTTTTAAATTCAAGGCTCAAGGCCATGTGTTTTTATTTTTCATAAATCAATTTCTGGAAACTAGTTCACCAATTGTTGGTACAAAGTTTCTACTTTAATTATGTGAAGTTGGTTGGGTTTAGTTGCTGTTGGTTAGCTCTTAATTAATTGCCTAACATAGCTAACCACTGTAATTAGAACCCTGTTTAACTGAATCCAAACTGAATTCGGGTTTCAGTTTTGATTTAGCAATGTTTAGCACCATGTAGATTGCAAACCGACCCGAGTTAGACTTTGATCCTTAAACCAAAGTTGCAGCCCACACATTGGAGAATACCATGGCAAAATTGGATTGCCATTCCATCAGCTGAACCGTGAGTTAGAAAGCGTCGAAGTGGCCGGTTTCAGTCGGCTTCAGATAGGCTCGGCAGATCGACAGGCAGGCTTCTTCGTCGGCTCCCTCTGGCCGTCGGCGATTGGCCGCCGTTGCCACGCCCGGTCCATTGAATAGCGCGGCTCAAGTTGGTCGCAGGGGATTGGAGAAGCCATCTCGCGCCCATGCCCTTGCCCATACCGTTGCCAGGCCATCGCCAGCTCGCCGCCGTTCGTCTCTCTTCTTCTCTCTATTCACCGGCGACACGGGAACGGTTCCCCGTGTTTCGCTCGAACTCTACCGTGCCCTGCCCTCCGCGTGGATGAATTCGCATGTTTCGCTCGAACTCTACCGTGCCCTGCCCTCCGCGTGGATGAATTCGCAAACCCTCCGGCTGCATTCCAGTGCTCGCCATTGCCTATAAATAGCCCACATCGGCCGCCGTCGCCATTTTTTTCTTCTTTCTGCCGCCAACGAACCGAGCTCACCCTATCGCCAAATTCGACACCGTCAATCGATCGCTGTCAAATTAAACTTGACCCTAGCTCCGCAACCTCCTTGCGCACCGATCGCATCCACCCTCACTGTTTGCCATCGACCGAGTCGCCCAGACGGCCTTGTCTTCTTCACGGCCGGCCAATAACGCCGCCGTGCTCGGTCCTTCGTCGACTGGACGTTTCCGTGAGCCCTTTCACCCGCCAATTGTTGCGTTGACTTCGCCTAAGATTGTAGATCATGATCGGCTCTTCCTTTTCATCTCTATTCCACATTGTAGACACGCCCGTAACGCCTCTCGCCGCCCGTGTTCACGCCGCCGAGCCGCCGTCTTCCGTGGGCTAACCGCCTGCACAACCTCCAACGCAACCGACGTAAGCACCGTGACCGTGAGACGGTTACTGATGGTTGCTAACACTCCTAATTTAACCCTATGGCACGTTAACCGTCGTAACATGTCACGCCGGCGAGCATAAGCTCTGCCGAGCTGCCGCCGTGCGGTCAGTAGCGTAGATAGGGTTCTACCGTGCGATTGAGTGCAGGATGTGTCCACGGTAGCGTTTAGCATATGACCGTAGCCCCAACACCGCCCGGAGAAACAACCGTTGGTCGTCGCCGCCGAGGCCGGGCCGCGCCGTGCCGCCATGGCCGTCGGAGATACGCGCCGAGGTGCTCGGGGAGGCCAACTAAACCCCTAGGATGTTGTGCGGGATCACCCCGAGCACGTAGACGTGACCTCGCCGCCGGGCGACGCCACCGTCGGTGAGATATCGCCGGGTCAAACGGCGTCGCCGCCGCGGTCAGCGCTGGGGGGCACTGTGCGCTGACCGGGCGGGACCCACCTGTCAGCCGCCCAGTAGCACACGCCGCTGGGGAGCACTGTGCCGCGGGGAAAATCACTGTGCGTGGCTGTTTCACTTTTATTTGAATTTCTAAAAGTGCTGCAATTTATCTTTTGTATAGAATTTATTTGAACTCCAAAAATTATGAAAATTTTTGTGTAGCCTCCCTGTGATGGAATCTATGTGGGAAAAATATAAAACCTAGAAAAGTAATAGTTTTTGCATGTTCTAAAATTAACCCTTTTAATTAACAAATGGACATTTCATGATTTTTCTAGAATAAAATATTGATCCAAAAATCATGAAAATTATTTTACACTCATTTCATGATAGTACCAATCTATATAAAAAGTTTGAGAAGAATTTGAGAATGTTTTATAAAATCATTATTTCTAAAATTAGGAATAAAAAGAAAAGGAGAAAGGATATGATTTCATGTGTGCTATAATTGAATTTTCTAAATGTCATACTTTGTTATTTTAGATTATCAGTGTACTGTCTGGCCTTGAAGCTTTTTAATTATTTGGTGCATGTCTTATTATTTTATGTCATACTTCTTGAAAAATATATATAAATAAGTGTGCATGCATTCTATGCACCTTGCATGATATGTGAAGTTTAGATCACCAAACTTCACTAATCCTTGACACTCCATTGGTTAATGATAATAATTCGAATATGCTAATGGATGAATGGTGAAGGTTGCTTTAGGGTAGTTAAACCATTTCTCCCATAGAAGAGATATGCACGTATTCTCAGTAAATATAATGACAAGTATTGTGTAGTTCCTTTTATATGACTCGATAATATAGTGTTGTCATCGAGAGAAAGAGAATTACACACATGGAACCTTATGTAGCTTTCCATCCTCATCATTAACATGATCATTGCATCATACGACATTTCATGTCATTTCATGCTATCATCATGCATCCTATATGCATTCTTGGTATTTATGCAACACATACATTCATATAGGATCCAAGGGAGAACCTACCATCGAATACACCGTGATCGAGGAGGATCCGCAGAAGGCACCGGAGACGAAGGAGGAACCAGCGACTCACCGCCGAAGTGTCCGAATCACGGTCCCTCTACTTTTCGCCGAGGCAAGCCCCGGAGCATTCTATTTAAAATGCAAGTATTTACTCCAATTTACTTTATTTTATGCATTACGTGATAAGGATTGCGTGATACCGTTGTTGCATGAACACCTTGACCACTCAGATACACCCTTTTTATTCTACTAGTATTGGTAGATAGTTGATGCTTAGCCATGCTTAGATAATTAGAAGTCGGATGATTCCGCCATCCGCAACCCGAGGTTGATACTTGTGATGTCCTTAATCATATGATGAATAATAATTGGAGACCAAAGGGAGATGGTGTTTTCCGTCTGTGTCGATTAAGGACCGAGCCGTATTACGGATCTAGGTGTGAGATTGAACGTTACCTTCACATAACCGCCGAATAACTCGTTTCGACGGTGAAACCGGGTAGCTTATTTGAGGTAGTTCTTGAACCGCTTATGCATTATTGCGGGACTAACGGAAGGGGAAAGGGTATCGGTCAAGACCCCCTGGCGTGACTACGGGCTACGGGCTGAACGGGCATGACTTGTGAGACGCAAGCACCATGAGTTTTGCATAGCGTGATCAAGCCTATCTTTCGAATAGAGCGAGCAAAGGACTTGAGCAGGCTTTGGCCGGCTTGCAAGAGTGTGTGATACGGGCCTTACCCACCGGTGTAATCGATTCGAATCGCCGTCTCTCCCTGGATAGCGAGAAACTCATACTTGACCATGAGACGTAGTTAAGAAAGAATAACTACATGTTGAGATTAAAAGGACTATATTATGGTACCTCAATTTATAGATTTGTTTGTTATAATATACAAAATGACGTAGTCAATGCAAAGGTATATTTAGATAGTTAAAGTATAGTTGTTTGATAATACTTGAAATAAGGATCAAGTTTAGTAAAGCGCTTCTACGCAAAGCTTGCTAGCTAATAAACCTTCCTTTCATATTAGTCGATATCCTTGAAACCTTTTTTCTTTTCCTGTCGGGTAAGTCTTGCGGAGTACAATTGAGTACTCGTGGTTTTACCCATCGTTGCGGTGACATGCTTTATGAGGATTATTGTGTTATGTGCTTTAATCCTGTGGATGATGTGGATGAGTAAGGGCCATCGAGCTTGGTCGTATCTATAACTCCATCACCTTGCTTGTACAGAGGCTTGAATAAAACTGGTGATGTAAAAACGCTTATGTTATTGTAATTTGAAATAAAGAATACTTTCATGTAACATATTTGGAACCGGTGTTGTAATAACACTTGATGTATAATTATTTTCCGCCGCACTCTGTATGCTGGTGTATGATATACCTTGATCATGATCCTGGTTGTAAGTTGATTTACCGAGGTCCTTCGTGACACTCGGCGGACTACCGGATTTATTCGAGAAGCGGTGTATGCGTGTCAACGTTATTACGGGGACAGTTACGCTTAATCTCGGATGGATTGGTCGGTTCTGTCACAGCTTGGGTGGGTGCAAGCTAAGGGAGGAGGAGCGTGAGGGAGAGAGGAGGCTGGTGGTGCACGCTGAGGAAGGAGGAGCGTGAGGGAGAGAGAGGAGGCCGGTGCGGCTGCTGGGTGACGGGAAAAGACAAGGGAGAAGTGAAAGTGTGGAACCCTAGCGTGCTATTTATATGAACCGGTATATGGTGGGCTAGTGGGCTTTTTCTTTGAGCCTCAAATTATATCAATAGAGGCGGGCCTTATAAAGAGCCCGCCCCAAAATTGTGGTATTTTTTAAGACGACTTTTTTACAAGGTCCGCCTCGGTAAATAAATTTTAGGAGGCGGTTATTTCCAACCGCCTCAGAAATCAATTGCGACCGTCTCGGTTAATCGTCGACATTAACCGAGGCGGTTGAAATGTCTGCCCGCCTCCGAGACCTATTTCCAAGTGCCTTGCAAAAGATTTTTTGTAGTAGTGGACTTATGTGGCCTTCCGTTTGTTCGGCCCACATAACGGTGTTATGAGTAAGGGTAAAACGACTGTTTTACCCCTACGAAAATAAAATGCAGAGATTTTTTATATATACTCCCTCTGTCCCGATATATTTGTCGCCTGGAGCCACGCACAAAAGACCAAGGGACCCTATGAAGTCGATCACATGATGACAATGATCTGTCGCCTCGTGGCCTCGTTTCCGGTGACCAAAGAATAAACAACGCGAGCTGAATAAACAACGCGTTGCAACTTCCACGTAACAAACGAGTAGTAGCAACGTGCCGCTGGAGGTGGGCTGGGCCGGTGTGACAGGGTGACAGAAAAAGCTGCATACAGGCCTACGGTAGGTGCCTAAGTGACAAATAAATCGGGACAAGGAACTGTCGCTAGAACGACAGTTAAATCGGGACGGAGGGAGTATATTACTTCAAAAATATACTTGATGAAATACTTCAAATATGCTATCATGTGTATTTGATGAAATACTGCAAATATGCCCTACTATTATGTGTCAAATTACTTACCAAATGTTACTCTAAATATTTAAAACTATAATTTTTATTTTTTTTCATCAAGGGTAAAATAGTCTTTTTATCCTTCAATTAACACCAAGTAAGTGGGTTGAATAGACGAAAAAACCATACAAGTCATAGAATTTTATTCCAGAGCTATAGAAGTAAGTTTAAAGAAAGAACTATACAAAGAAGAGATCTCTCTTGTAGCTACTACTCCTACGTGTACGACGTAGCTCTCGCCCATTCGCCGCTGCCGCCGCTTTTGCCCGGCACCTGCATGCGCTGCCTGCTTCCGTCGCCCCTTGCACTTGCACGGTGTGTGTGTGTGTGTGTGAGACTGGCACTAGTGCACCACCGATGGATCGATCCACCTGTGACACTCCTATTCCGATGATCGACGTGCATGCATATGTGATTTCGCATCAGCTGTCATGCATGCACCTTGCATGCATGCTTTGCTGCGCGCGAGGGTCCATCGACGACGACGTGCTTGCCGCTAGCTGCTGCTGCTGCTGTGTGTAGTGTAGGAGCCGCGCCGGCCCGGCGCCTCCATGCATGCTGCCATGTCCGTCCCTTTCCATGCATGGCTTGTCGCCTTTGGATCGATCGGAGCTGGAGCGAGCGAGGGCTCCATCTATCATCGACGCCCCAGGGCCACCCGGCCGCCGGCCGTACGTAGCACAGCAAAGGCGCGCGTACGCGTGTCGATCGTCTTCTCCCACGCTAGCTAGCTGTTACTAGTAACGTAACCAAATATATCCAAATATGTAGTAAAATAAATAAAAAAATTAAAAGAATTTATAATTTAGAACGAAAGAAGTACTACTAGTCACCTTAAATTAGCTGCCACCGTGCGTTGCCATGGACTACTGCGTCTACACTTCTCTCCCGTCCACGCACTTCTTTCGACCGGCCGGCCCCATGCCCATTGCCATCGCTCTCCTATCCGATCCCTAACCCTGCGGAAAGTCGCCAAATTTAAAGGGCAATGCGAACTTTGGCCTCTGATCTGCTGCCTGTGCTGCTCGACATATCTAGTAGGCACCCATCTTTTAGAGTAGTAATTTCTTTCCCCTCGTTGTGCGTGTATGCTTGTGTGTTACATGCATGACAGCCTCACATGTTGCGACGCGTGTTTGTTCTGCAACTACATAGCTCGTCAGTGTTGTCTACTCCGGACTCGTCCACGTACTACATCTATTATCCCCAAATTATTAAAGTGTGTATGTACATCTCATCTCATTTCAAACAAAACTAATCTTATTTATTTTTAAAGTTTGACTAATATCGTAAACTAACATTTATAACAAGAAATATACATACTACAAAAAAATGTTACATAACAAATCTAACATAAATACATATTTTTTTTTAAGTATATCTTTCCCCCAACCTCTAGCTTACGTATGGAAGTATAGTCCGATTGTAACCTTGAACTATGAAACCGGATAATAGACACTCTCTAACAGTCACAACAGGATAAAGTTTGATCTTCTAGTGTTCATAAAAATAATAAAAAATCTGGTTTATTATCTAAAATTCACAAATAATCTATTTTAAATACAAAATTTTGAAACAAGTACCAATTCTCTTCTCAAAATGTTGTCTACATATTTATGATATTTGTATGTTACTTCGAACTAATTTATTTATATTCCTACTGCTTTGTTGCCCATACTCGTGCTCAATATTCCTTTAAAACAAATAAAGACCAAATAACTCTAAAATATTTGCTGATTTAAGTAAATTAAATATAAATTTTTAGAGATCAGCAAACCAATTTTTTATTTTATAAAATTTTGTTTTCTTTTACCATACAACAAGGCACGTTTTTCATTAAGAGAAGGAAACAAAGTTTTAAACATTACAATGGTAATAAGAAGTTACCGCCTAAAGCACAATGGGAAATGAGCAGCTGAAAATAGAAATAAAACTAAAGCAGCAAAACAAGCTCAGTGTTGAAAATCATCTTTGAAACCAGCTTGTCGGTGCTAGAACTAGCGGTCCTAGCACCAACGAGTGAATTTGTGGTGCGTGTTCCCAACCCCCGGATGGTGTACAAGATGAACACAAGGATTTATACCGTTTCGGGCAAGAGAAGGCCCTACGCCCGCTGGGGGAGGAGTTCTTGTATTATCTTGCAATCAGGTGCTTGTAGGTAGGGTGTACAAGCAAAGGAGAGAGGGACGGGGTCCCAAGTCTCGTGATGATTGAGGAGGGTGCCAATATCGGGCTCGAGTGTGTGAACTTCATCTAGGGTCTCTGCCTTCCCTTTATAGCCGCAAGGGGAAGGCGGCATTACAAGAGGTGGTCATGCTTGTGGGGGTTGTCATGTGCTTCCATCCCTCCCTCTGACGGGGGCTCGGCGTGGCCGACCGCCCCGGACCGTGATGGGGCAAAGGCGACGTCGCTTCCTTGCCCCTCGTTGTCCGGAATGACCAGACGCCCCCGTTGGAGTTGGTGGAGTGCGTCGGAGGGGGCGCCGAGCCCTCGTGGCTTTGACCAGCATGGGAGGCCGAGGCTCGAGGCCTCGGAGCTTGTCGCCGCATCGGAGAGTGGTTGGAATGTACCGCGCCGGTCGCCGGCATGCTGGTTGCCCATCCCGGCCTCGGAGCTCACGGGTGGACCGCTGGTTGATTGACCGGGGGGGTGTCCAGTCCACTCCCCGCACGGGGTGACACCCCACGCCGTGGCCTTGGCGTGGTGGATGGCGCCCGGTTCCGGCGATGGGACCTCGGAGGGGTTAGGCAACATAGCAAGCCCCAATGCGGCGGGCGTGGCCTCCATCGTGGAGACCGCGTAAGCATGATTGCCGGCGTGGGCCGTGACGGGCGAGTGCCCATCCCCCGCCGAACATGGAGTGCTCCCGACACGGGCGGTGGTGGATATGCGCCAAGTCGGTGGTACGGCCTTTTGACTCGGCGACGCCCCCGCCCGAGGCCTGGTTGCCGTGGGCTCCCAAGGGACGGAAGCCGGCGGCTCGGGCCCGAGGCCCCGCCGCTGGGGGCCTCGGGCGGAAGGAGAGGGAGGCTCGTCCGAGAGGCCCCCGCGAGGGCTCGGGCGAGGCGAGACGGCGCCGTCCGGTGCCCTTAGTGAGGTAGGCTCGACGGGTCGCGGGCCGCGGCGCCCGCCTCGGCACGGGCTTAGGTAGTGGAAATGGGAGGCCCGGCTGGGCCGAAGTTTTATGCTTGTTGGGCTTTCCTTGAGGGGCCCTTATTTTGGTCCCCGACGTAGCCCCCGAGCCTCCTGAAGGAGTGGAAGCACTCTGCTCGCAGGCCGAGGTCGTGCTTCCTTGGTTGCCATCGATACTTTCCGCAGGGTGCGCGGCGAAGCATCTCTGCGCTGGTGTAGCCCCCGAGGCCCTGAGGAGTTTGGGGACTCCTTCGAAGGCTTGCATTTAGCTTGCACGACGTGGCTTTGAGAGGCTTGTCCCGAGAGCCGTGCTATCAGGTGGGCGAAGACTTGCCGGCACTCCGAGGCCAGCCCAGGAGGGCCTCGGGCGAAGTGCGCCTTTTGGTGGGACGATAGTCTTTGCCGAGCCCCCGGGCCCCGGCTCGCCCGGGGTTCGGCTGGGTTTTAGGGCGTTTTCCCAAATTGGTTTGCTCGTTGGGGAAGTGCCCCCGAGCCCTCGTGAGCGACGAGGGGGGACCCAATTGGGACTCACCGCCAGGTTTCTTCGCACCTCGACCTTCCCTTCCTCCCGCAGGGAGGAGGGTGGACTGCGCGCGGCTTATCGCCGGATTTGTGTCGAACACGACTAGATCCGTGAGCTGTTAGGGAGAATCCAAGTGAACCGCCTGTGCCCCATTCGCTAGGGGTTGGCCGGGCCCGGAGGCGCGTTCATAAGAGCCCCGCACGGCTGCGCCTCGAGGTGGGCTCGGTCCCGGCCACGGGTCCCGAGGGCTCTGTGCTCTCCCACGCGGGATCCCCCCTACTCTGGCTGCCCTGTTGGGCCTTGGATGGCAGGACGCCCCCGCATCACGGCCAAAGGCTGTGTAAAGAGGCCGTCCAGCCGCCCCGACTTTGTCGCCACAGGGTGGTCATCCCCTTAGATGGAGCCCGGCCTGCAACCTTTGGGCCTTAGGCCGTCGCCTCGGCTCCTTCGTGGAGAAAGGAACCCCCGTTTGCCTTAACGGGGGCGTGGGCGCGTCTTTTTCAGGTGGCTGCGGGGATGCGGAGGCGCCGCAGCGGGCGGGCCCTACTTCGCTGTGGCGATTCTTGCGTGGTGCGCGCCAAGGTCCCACGGAGATGTGATGCGGCGCTGCGCTCCGCTGTGGCCACGCGCGGTGGCAGGGCACAGTTCCATGGCCAGATCGCGCGAGGTTAATGCCGTGCGTGTATGCGGCGTGTTGAGTCCACGATAATAGGCTGCGCGCGGCACGCTAAAATGCCAGGCGCGCCGCATTTTTAGCGCGTAATCGTCGAGTGGGCGATCGTGGGGCCGATACGCACTTAATGCAAAGAAGGGGAGCGCGTCGTATAAATACTGGCGGCGGCCGTGTTGGCCTTTTCTTCGTATCTCCGCCGCTGCTCTTTTGCCTTTGCCTTCCCCGCCATGTAGAAGCCTCTTGAGCTCGCGGAGAGGGAAAAGAAGAGAGATTTCCCCGGCCGCCCTCTCGCTCGATTCCGCCTCGCGATGGCACCCAAGGCCGATGTTGTTGGCGTGGCGGATTGGGAGTCCTTGCCCGTGACGGAGGCGGAGCTGGCGGCGCCGGTGGAGAAGGGGCTCCGAAGGCTGGAACAACTTCCGCGGCCGGAGTGGGATCGTGCTGCCGCCGGATGACCCGCATCCGCGCCCTCCGGGTACGCCGTGAGCTTCACGCCGTTCCACGAGCGCGGGCTCGGATGCCGGTGGGGCGTTTCCTGCGGCGCTCCTGGAGCACTACGGCTTGGGCTCCACAACCTCGCCCCCAAGCGCATCTCCCACGCCGCCGCCAGGCCAGGAGGGCTACCTCGGGCGCCGACATGCACTGGACTCGTGGCTCTACTTCTTCGAGGCTACCTTGTTCCTGAAATCTCCGCCCGGAGAAAAGAGAGAAGGGGAAGGAGCAGAGAAAGAGAAGGGGAAGAGGTTGGCCGTCCGGGCGTAGCTGCACGCTGCATTGCGATCCGTGCACCGCAGTGACTATATCCCAAATGAGGCCCGCCACGAACCGTGGTTGGCACAGAAGTGGTTCTACCTCAACGACGGTGGCCACCGCCTCCGCCTACACCGGGAAGGTGTTCGACTCCGAGCCGCCGTGGCGGAAGGGGAGCTGATCCCCGAGAGGGTGACCCCGCCGAAGGTGTTCACGCCGGGCGCTGACCGACCAGGAGAGGGGTTCGACGCCTTTGGGCGGGACGACGCTTCATAAGCGGGCGCGTACTGCCGCCATGCATCGGCGGTACGCTGTTGTACGACATGCGGCTGGCAACCCTGGGAGGGGACCCGGATGGCGCGCCGAGGACCTGGGGTTCGCCGAGGTCCTTGACCGGACAAGCAGCGGCGCATCGGTGGAGCATTGTTCGCGCTTGCTCGATCCCGGCGCGGCCGGACAAAGGACTACATCAGTCTGTAAGACCTCCTTCTCCGCCCGGCTGCAGCTGCTCGCTTCTTCTTCTTCTTCTTCCCCACGCTGATCCCTCGGCCGCCGCTTTGCGGTGGGCTCGCGGAGAGGCTGAGGCCGCCGAAGCTCCCCGACGCCGCGAGAAGGCGGCCACCGCGAGCACGCTGAGGCGAGAAGCAGTAAGAAGGAGAGGCCAGCGGGCGCCGCAACGCCCGCAGCGTAAGGAGAGGGAGGACCTGCTCTGCCAGGGCGGCGCCAGGAGCAGGAGGGTCTCCCTCTAGCGGGATGTCGCCGGACACCACCGGTAGCACCCACGACGACGCACGGGCGATGGTGGGGGAGGAGGGGGCGATGGCCGAAAGCCGCTGCACGGGGTTGGATCCTCCCGAGGTGACGTCAGCTACGCCCGGGCGGCGAAGTTCGTCGCCGGGCCGCCGTCCGGAAGGGCTGCGGGGCGAGGCTCGTCTCCCGGCGCTGCCGATTCTGGGCCGCGCGATGCCTCCAGCGCGGACGTCCCGGAGGAGGCGGACGCCACGGGGAAGGGAGGTCGCCCGAGCCCTCCCCCCGCGAGGCTCGTCCCCCACCCGGCGCCCGCGTCGGCCAGAGGCGGGTCGGAGGCCCGCAGCAGGACGCCTCTGGCCGGCGAAAGGTCGTCGGAGGCGCCCGACATTTCCGCCGGGGCGGGTCCCGTCTCGAGCTAGGATCAAAGTGCTGGTAAGTGGTGTCCACACGCACCGTCGGTCTCGACGCCGCTTCTTTTCCGCCCGCTACTTCCGGCCTTGTCCCCATCCGCAGCTTGAGCTTTGGCCGCTGTGGACGCCGCCCCCTTGCCCTCGAAACAGCTAAGGCGGGGGGGTCGGGAGCGCGGATTCCGTTTCCGCCGTCGAGCCGACAGTCGGGGCTGCGAGAGGGAGAAGCGTCGCCGAGAGAGCCGTCAGCGGAGCGTCCTCGGCAAATGAAGCGAGAAAACAGCGCAAGCGTCACGGGAGGGGCAGGGGTACCATGGGCACCCCTGGTCGAGGGGCCGGCTCCGCCAGGTACCGCCGGGACGGCGGAGGCCCCCAGAGGACGGCAGTGGTGATCCTGGCGTGTCGGGTGGGTAGACTCGGTGTCGGCCGAGGCCGGTGGTGGAGGAGCCCGGTGGTCGCTACGCCGTCGCGTTATGACCGAGGCGGAGCCAGCCTCAGCCTTCACCAAGCCGTGGCCACCGAGGCAGGGCGGTGCCACCGCAGCAGAGGGGAGTGAGCCGAGGAGGCGCAGGGGCGCACCGAGGCGCCCACAATCAGGCGCCAACACGCTCGCCGGAATGGTCCGGCGAGCAACCCCACGGGAGCCCACCTTTGCCCGGAGAGCCGCCCTGGGGGGACCGAGAGGCGGGGGCCTTTGCGCCGAATGACGCCAAGGAGGGGAGGATCTGGGTGAGCGTGGCGGACTGCGTCGACCGCTGCGAAGGCCGCCCGGACCATTGTGTCGGGGTTGTGCCGGGGAGCTCCCCCCACTGCTTCGGGTGAGTGAGCTTTTTTCAGCCCTCCCTTCCCTCGAGCCGTCTTCCAGCCAGCCCGACCGGGCCGGAGAGCGTGTGTTGCGAGGATTTGGCGCAGTATCGCCGGTAGCGGGAAGTCGGAGGTTCTCCGCCGCGTCGGCCAGCCTTTACGACGGCATCTTCGCGAAGGGCACGGGTCGCCCGCCTAACGGCCGTGTGGAGAAGGACGCCGAGCTTGAGAAGCTCCGCCTTCGGCTCCCGGTGCGTGTCGAGGCAGCGGCGGCACGCGGGACGCCACCCTTGCTAGGGGCGCCGCGGCGGCCACGCCGGAGCATCGACCAGCCCGGACGGAGAAGGAGAAGCGTGGTCGCCGAGGCCTCAGCGCTCGGCGGACTCCATCAAATCCCCGTCCGACAAGCCGGAGGCCTCGAGGCCGAGCGTCAGCCCCTCGGGCGAGGAGTACTCAAGGTGAAGGAGGCAGGATCGGGTGAGAACGAGGACCCGCTGCGGCCGGTGGGCGCAGGTAAGAGCCGCGATCGGGCCTTCATGCCTGTGTTACACCGCCCGAGAGCCTAACCCGGGTTCTGCAGCACCTCAAGCAGGCGTGGTGACCGGAAATGGAGGAGAGCTCTCTCTCCGTCGCAAGCCGCCTATAACTCGGCGCAGGCGAGCTGGAGACTTTGACGCTGGGAGGCCACAAATTGCCCGCACCGCGGTGGAGGCCGAGGAAGCCGGTGGCAAAGTACTTGGTGTCGCGGCCGGGCACGGTGCCGCAATGGGTGGAGGCGCGTGGCGAGGCCCTCCGAATGGGCGTGTCGACACGCCCGCTGACCATGTCCCACTACCGGCCACCTCCCTGGATCGCCGAGGCCTGCCGTGGGTGAAGAGGAGATGGGGCACGGTGACCGATGTGTCGCCCAACTCGCCGAGGAGGCCGAGAGGAGCGGGGCCCCGCCGCACCGGGTGGCTACTTTTTGCGCCCGCCGCCGCCTCCACTCCTCCCGAGGAAGCTAGTGACGCCGAGGCCGCGGAGGTCGCCGACGCCGCGGATGCCGGTGCCGAGGCCCCGAGGCCGTAGATGATGCCGCCCAAGACGTTGGTGGCCCGGATGGCCCCCCGCAGATCCCGCAGCCGGGCCCAAGTGCTCATGTAAATAAAAGTTTATGTTGATTTTGTGTTTATGAAACACTTTGTGAATCGCCCGTTGAGGCTTTATGCTTTTTGTACTAGCTTTTTCGTTATCTCTCGCCTTCCCTTCCGCTTGTATTCGCTACTTGGTCTTGCGAGGATGCTTTGCAGCCGGGGTCGCTTTTAACCGGGGAGGGACGGCGCGAGTAGATGCCTCGCCCCGTTGCCCTTCCATAGTCGAAGCGACCTCCTCGCGGCACTTGGAGTCATTCTTTTGGCCGAGGGTGGCGAGTGGAGGCACCGTGGCGGCCAAGCGTAGGTGACCTCGCGGCTCGGCCGCCCTTGGCCTCGGGATGACCTTGGTCGCCTTTTTCCTAAGTATGCGAAATCTTCGAACGAGAGTCTACGAAAGATAGCCAGAAAAACGAAAAAGATTTCGAAAAAGATTTTTGAGGGGTGCTTTCCAGGAGGGGTTCCCTTTCTAGCCCCCTCGAGGGAGGCTTGGTTTTGGTGAGCCAAAAGCAAGTCTCACGAGTCCCACTGGGACAGAATGCCGCGACTTGGAAAAAAACGCCCAAGGACTTAGTTTTATTTAGCCAATGGTACAAAACGTATGTACAATGCTTGGAATTTCTAGGGTAAAAGCGACGTAATCGTTGGATGTTCCAAGCGTTGTTGAGGATCTCGCCAAATTTCTCGTTGGCGAAGCTTGTATGTGCCCCGGCTTGAGGACTTCAATGATGATGAAGGGCCCCTCCTGTGGCGGCGTGAGCTTGTGGCGCCCTTTTGTTGTCTTGGCGGAGACGGAGCACTGCATCACCTTCCCCGAGGTCTCGGTCCGACTCGCTTGGCCGTGGTAGCGCCGGCGGGACCGGCCGGTATCTTGCCGAGTGTAGGAGGGCAGCGCCCCCGGCTTCCTCAAGCATGTCCAAATGAGTCCTCCCGAGCCACTTGGTTGCGGGCCTCGCCGTAGGCTTTTAGCCTCGGGATCCGAATTCCAAATCGGTAGGCAAGATGGCTTCGCCGCACACCGTGAAGAAGGGCGTGAAACCCGCCGCTCACCGGTCATCGCCCCGAGGCTCCGTGAGGACCGAGGGAGTTCCTCGAGCCACCTTTTGCCGAACTTGTCGAGCTTGTTGAAGATCCGAGGCTTAAGCCCTTGCAAGATCATCCCGTTGGCCCGCTCTACCTGCCCGCTCGTTTCGGGTGCGCGATCGAGCACCGCACGACGCCAGATCCGGGTGCTTATCGCAGAAGTTTCGAATTTCGCCCCGTGAACCGGGTGCCGTGGTCGGTGATGATAGAGTTCGGGACTCCAAAGCGGTGGATGATGTCGGTGAAGAAAAGCACCGCCTGCTCGGACCGAATGTTGGTGACGGGGCGCGCCGATCCATTTGGAGAACTTGTCGATGGCGACGGAAAGCGAGATGAGTGAAGCCCCCGGCGCCTTCTTGAGGGGTCCTACCAGATCCAAGCCCCACACGGCGAAAGGCCACGTGATCGGGATGGTCCAGAGCGCCCGAGCCGGCAGGTGCGTCCGACAAGCTGCACATCGACATCCTTCGCAGTGCATACTACCTCGGGCGTCGGCCGATCGCGGTCGGCCAGTAGAACCCCCTGCCGGAAAGCGCCGCCGACGAGGGAGCGGGGAGCGGCGTGGTGGCCGCAGACACCAAGCGTGATCTTGTGGGCTAGGGCGAGGCCCTCCTCGACCGTGATGCATCGCCGCAAGACTCCCAGGGGCTTCGCTTTGTAGAGCTTCGCCCACGATGACGACGAAGGATTTCGCTTTCTTAAGCGGTGGCGCCTGCTTGGTTGAAGTCCTCGGGGAGGACTCCCCGATGATCCAAATGAGGTATGGCTTTCTCCGCCTGGTTTGGGGTCGGCCTCTGGATCCCCCCCCCCGATCTCCATGACCTTGGCATTTGATGCCGAGGATGCCTCGGAAGTTGAGGGGGCCTCGGATGCCGGAAGGGGCCTTGACGGACCTCCAGCCCCCGAGGGGGGGGTCGGAACGATCCTCCGAGGCCTCCCCCTGCCCCCCCGATCGTGACGGAAGGAGCTGCGAGGTCTTTGGTGAAGACGTCGGGGAACCGGGCTCTTCCGGCGATCTTGGCGAGTTCGTCGGGCGGCTTCACAGTGCCTCCGGACGATGTGGTTGAGCTCAAGACCGTCGAACTTGTCCTCCCGTGGCGCCGCACCGCCTTGCAAAGACGCATCCATCTTGGGGTCGTGGGCAGCTTGAGTCCTTCATGACTTGGTCGATGACGAGCCGCGAAGTCCCCTGACGCCGAGGCGCTTTGACGCCAAGTTCGACGGGCGATCTTTAGCCCGCTGAGCAGGCCTTCGCATTTCCGCCATATTGTTCGATGCCGGGAAGTGAAGGCGGATCACGCATCGCATGTGCACCCCGAGGGAGAGACGAAGAGGAGGCCGGGCCCGCCCGGCCTTCATTAGGGACCCGCCGAAGCACATCGCCCAAAGATTCCGCCTCGAGCCGGAGCGGCGGCCGGGTGTCCGCCCACTCAGCGAGGAAGTCGGGCCAAGACTTGAGATTTGATGGCCTTCCTCGGCGCTGTAGGAGAGAGTCTCACCCATGAGCTCGACGGACCACTTGGCAACCCGCCCCGAGACCTCCCGATTCTCGAGGATCTCTCCCAACGGGAAGGAGGAGACCACCGCCACGGGGTGGGCGTCGGCAGTGCCGAGCTTGCGCCGAGTCGGGACCACCGCGTAGAGCAACTTCGGATCTGCGGGTAGCGGATCTTGGTCTCGGGACAACACTGGCGATGAAGTAGATCGGCCTTTGGACCGGGCGAGGGTGTGGCCCTCCTCCCGCCTCTCGACGACGATGGCCGCGGCCGACCACCGGGTGGTTGCGGCGATGTACAAGAGGAGGGGGTTCACCCCGGGCGGGCGGGACGAGGATCGGGGCACCGTGAGGGCAGCCTTGAGCTTGTCGAGGGCCTCCCCGGGCCTCGTCCGAGAGAGCGCTCGGATTTTTTTCTCGGAGGCGATACGGGCGTGCCCTTCTCGCCGAAGTCGTGAGATGAAGCGACCGAGGGCCGCCAGACAGCCCCATGACTCGGACGCCAGCGCCCTTTGTGTCCTTGATCGCCCCCATGCTCGTCCACCGCGGTCACCTTTTCCGGGTTGGGCTCGTCTGCCGCGTTTGGAGACGATGAACCCGAGGAGCATGCCTCGGGAAACTCGAAGACGCACTTCTCGGGGTTGAGCTTAACGCTTTTGGCCTTAAGACACCGGAAAGCGATCTTGAGGTCGTAGATGAGGTCGTCGCCCCTCTTAGTCTTGACCACGATGTCGTCGACGTAGGCCTCTATGGTTTCGCCGATGTGGTCGCCGAAAACGCCCAGCATGCATCGTTGGTACATGGCCCCCGCGTTCCTAAGCCCGGGCGGCATCGTCACATAACAAGACATGCCGAACGGGTGATGAAGGACGCCGCGAGCTGGTCGGACTCCTTCATCTTTATTTGGTGGTAGCCGGAATAAGCATCAAGGAAGGATAAGAGCTCGCACCCCGAGGTGGAGTCGACTATCTGATCGATACGTGGTAAGGGAAAAGGGACTTTCGGACATGCTTTATTTAAGCTAGTATAGTCTACACACATCCTCCATTTCCCACTCTTCTTCCTAACCAAAGATGCAGGATTAGATAACCACTCGAGGTGGAACACCTCCTTGATGAATCCGGCCGCCAAAAGCTTGTTCACCTCCTCGCCGATGGCCCCTCAAGCTTCTCCTCCGTCGAATCGGGCGCGAGCCGCCGCTTCACCGGGTCCGGACCCGGCCCGGATATCAAGGGAGTGCTCGGCGACATCCCTCGGAATGCCCGGCATGTCCGAGGGACTCCACGCAAAGATGTCGATGTTCACGCGGAGAAAGTCGATTTTGCACGGCTTCCTATTTGGGGGTCGAGGGAGTCACGCATCTTCACCGCCTTGCCGGACGAGGTGGAGGGGTCGAAGGACCTCCCTTACCCCATCGGACGGCTCGAAGGTGCCGGCGTGGCGCTTGGAGTCGAGAGCCTCGGAGATGGCCATGGCCTCGGCATGCTCGATGGCCTCCACGCCGCGCTTGAACGCATGCTCGTAGGGAGGAGCCAACGGTGATGACGCCGTTGGGGCCCTGCATCTTGAGGAGGAGGTAATGATAGTTCGGGACCGCCATGAATTTCGCGCACGCTGGACGTCCCGAGTATGCCGTGGTAGGTTCCTCGGAAGTCAACCATGTCGAAGGTAATGACCTCCTTGCGGTAGTTTGATGGTGTCCCGAAGACGACGGGGAGGTCAATTCGCCCGAGGGCCAGGCTCGCTTGCCCGGCACAATACCCCGAAAGGGAGAGATGGAGGGTCGGAGGTGCGGGCGCTCCACCCCCAAGAGCATCGAGGGTGTCGGAGTAGAGGATGCCGAGGGTGCCGCCGCCATCCATCAGCACCTTAGTGAGCCGAACGTTGTCGATGACGGGATCCACCACGAGTGGGTATCTCCCCGGGGTTCGGTGCGTGAGCGGGTGGTCGCCGGGGCCATAGGTGATGGCCTCGGCCGACCCATGGTAGGTACCGCGGGCGTGGCGGGGCGCACCGAGAATACCTCTCGCGCCGCGCTTGATCTATCGTGGTGAAAGGTTCGCCGGGAGGCCCCCGATGATCATGAAGACATCATGGATCTTCGGGAACCCGTCATCTTTTGTCTTCTTCCTCCTTCTCCTTCTTCTTTTTTTGTCCTCGGGGGGGGGCGGCTTTTTGGTAGAATCGGCGAAAGCCAAGTCACACTCCCCCCATGGTGTGCTTGACGGGGAACTTGTGGAAAGGGCAAGCCTTCTTGAGCATGTCGTCGAACGCCCCGGCCCCGGGGGCGTCGGGTGCCTTGCGGTCGGCCGCAAAGAACGAGATCATCCTCGGAGTCTTCCTCCTTTTTTGCCTTGCTTCCCCCCCGCTTGCCCCTCTTGTTCTTCTTTTTTGGTTGCGGGTCGCCGCACCGCTGGCTTCTTCATTCTTCCGCTTGTCCTTGTCATTGGCGCCCTTGAAAGATGGCCCCACTCCCTCCCTCACCGGAGGCGAAATTTGTGGCCACCTCAAACAGCTCGTTGGCGGTGGAGGGCATCTTCCGTCCCGGTTCGTGGACCAGGCTCCTTGCGGGTTGTCCCGTCGAGGAATGCGCCCGATGATGGCGGTGTCGGCCACGTTAGGGCAGCTCGGGTGCACTTCTTGGAGAAGCGGCGGATGAAGTCGCGGTTTTGTCGGGCTTCATTGGCAGCTACGGAGATCCCTGGAGTTCCAGGCGCACATACGTGCCACGGAAGTTCCCCACGAAGACCTTGACTAGGTCGGTCTAGTCAAAAGATCGTGCGGGCGGGAAGGTGCTCAGCCTGGCCCCGAGCGGCGTCGCCAGTGTGAAGGGGAAGGTTGCGGATGATGAGCTCAAAGTCGTCCGCCCCGCCCCTGCCGGGTAAAAGAGGCGGTGTAATCGTTGAGCCAAACCCTAGAGTTCGTCTCACCCGAGTATTTGGTGAGGTTGGCGGGCAAGGAACCGAAGGGGGAACCGCGGCTGGGATCTCCCGGCTGAAGGCACGAGGCCCGGGGGTCAGCGTCGTATCCGCGTCCACGTCGCCGTCATGCCTGCTTGCGCCTAGCGGCCGGGCGGTCGCGTTCGTCCCGCCGCCTCCCTCACGATGTTGCGTGCATCGCCGTCGTTGAGGTCGCCGCGGTTGTCCTGGATGCGCTCGCGAGCCGACGCCGTGAGGATCCTCGTGGGCGTAGGCCTCGCTCCTCCCGGAATACCCGCGGTTTCCTCGTCCTTGCGGCGCGAGGCGCGGTGACGCAGCTCTCGGCCTCTGTTGGACTGCGCGGCGGTTTCGATGAGGTCTCGTAGCTCGTTGCGGACGGCGCCCCTCCGGGGGTGGAGGGCTCCGGCATTGTCGGAGTAGAAGGGCCGCGGCCGCGGCGTTTTGGCTTGCCGCGCGAGAAAGACGGGAGGATGCTTCGCCCCCTCGTCGTTGACGATCCTCTCGCTGGACGTCGCGGGCGTCTTTGCCGTGCAGCGAGGGCTTGGGTTGAGCGCCGCGGTGGCCTTGCTCGAGCGCGTCTATCTTCCGTGAAGCCGAAGACGGCCGTGGTCAAGCTTAGCCCCGAGGTCGCGGATCCGCTCGGCGGTGGGTCGACGTGGCTCCCGAGGCGTGGCTACTTGGATCCTCCGCCCTCGGGGTGGCCGCAGGTGGTGGGGTCTGCTCCCCCGTGGGCCAAGAGGCTCCCGGATGCATCGGGTGGCGCCCGGGGCGGGCCTAGCGGCGTGCCTAGGGTCACGATCCTCGATCCCCATCGCCGCCGCCGTGGCCGTCGGTGCCGAGATCACGAACCTCCACGTGGAAGCACTCGCGCGTCGAGATTCGTACATGTCGTCCGGGAGTCGGAGTCGGGGTAACCGAAGGCGGCGTGCTCCGGATGAACTCCACTCGGGTTCCGTGTACTCGAGGTGGCGCCGGATCGGGTGGGTGTAGCGCTGCGTCGCGGAGTGGCGCCGCTCCTCCCGCCTGATCGTACTCCTCGTAGGCATGGGTGGATCCGTCGGGCATGTCTGCGTCGGGGTGCTCCGTGGAGCGCCCCCGACGCGGGACGCCTCCGGGCTCCCATGGCGGTGGGGACCAATCTTTGTGTACGTGGCGGCAGCGTTGATCATGCCAAATGGCCGGCGTGGTGGCGACGGGCGGCCGAAAGTCCCCTACGGGCGGGTGTCGTCCCGATCCACAGCGCCGCAAGATCTTCACGAAGGCCGCCCGGCGTCGAGGGGTGCGTCCGCCGGCCTTGGCAGAGCGAGCACCGTGGTGCCTCCTGCGCCGCCGCCGGTGTCGAATCCGCCGGGGACTCATCGGAAGGCCCCCGAACTCCAGTCGGGAGGAGTTCCATGTCGTCATGGACCCCGGTCGACACGAACTCAAGCTCACCGAACCGGATCCCGGTCCCCGGCCCAGGCCGGGAGTGGAGAGGAGTTGGGGGTGAGAAGTCGCCCGAGCATCGCCACGTCTGGCTGGCCATCCGGAGGTTTGGCGGGAAGAGAGGCGAAACACGCACACGACTCCCCTACTGGCGCGCCAACCGTGTCGGTGCTAGAACGGGTGGCTCTAGCACCAACGAAAGTGAATTTGTGGTGCGTGTTCCCAACCCCGATGGTGTACAAGATGAACACAAGGATTTATACTGGTTCGGGTAAGAGAAGGCCCTACGTCCAGTAGGGGGAGGAGTTCTTGTATTATCTTGCACCGAGGTGCTTGTGGGTAGGGTGTACAAGCAGTGAGAGAGGGACGGGGTCCCAAGTCTCGTGATGATTGAGGAGGGTGCCAATATCGGGCTTGAGTGTGTGAACTTCTCATCTAAGGGTCTCTGCCTTCCCCTTTTATAGCCGCAAGGGGAAGGCGGGGGCCTTACAAGAGGCGACCGTGCTCGTGGCGGGTCATGGGTTTCCATCCTCCCTGGACGAGGCTTCGGCGTGGGCGACCGTCCCCCGACCGTGACGAGGCAAAGGCGATGTCGCCTCCTTGCCCCTATTGTCCGGAATGACGGACGTTCTGTTGGAGTTGGTGGAGTGCGTTGGAGGGGGCGCCAGCCCCCCGTAGCTTTGACCCGCATGGAGGCCGAGGCTCGGGAGGCCTCGGAGCTTGTCGCCGCACGGAGAGTGGTTGGAACAGCCGCGGCCGGTCGCCCGGCACAGCGGTCGCCATCCGGGCTCGAGCTCACGGGGTGGACTGTTAGTTGGCCCGAGGGGGTGTCCGATCCACTCCCGCACGGGGGTGACGCCGGCTGCCGTGGCCTTGGCGTGGTGGATGGCGCCCGGGGTTCGGCGATGGGACACGGCGGAGGGTTAGGCGGCCACCGGTGCCCCCAATGGCGGGCGTGGCCTCCATGTGGAGACTGCGTAAGCATGATAGCCGGCGTGGGCCGTGACAGGGGCGATGCCCATCCCCCTGTCGAGAACATGGAGTGCTCCCGACACGGGCGGTGGTGGATATGCGTCAAGTCGGTGGTACGGCCTTTGACTGCTGGTGGCGCGTCCCGTCCCAGAGGCTGGTTGCGAGGGGCTCGGGCGGGGACGGAAGCCGGGCGGCTCGTCAGAGGCCCCCCGGCCCAGGGGCTCGGGCGGGAAGGAGAGTGGAGGCTCGTCAGAGGCCCCTGCTTTAGGCTCGGGCGAGGGCGGAAAATCGGCGCTCGTCCGAGCCCTTAGTGAGGTAGGCTCGGGGGCGGGTCGTGGGCCGTGCGTCCGCTCGCCTCCGGCACCGTGGCTTAGGTAGTGGAAATGGGAGGCCTCTTTGGGCCGAAGTTTTGCGTTTGTTGGGCTTTCCTTAAGGGGCCCTTATTTTGGTCTCCGACAAATACATCACACAAGAGAAAACAAGCTTAAAAGTTGCTAGTTCTACGGTGACACAGGACCACAAGAGATATCGATAACAAAACTATTGTTCAAACGAAATAACTATCGAAGGGTTTATGTTATAAAAGAGACGACTACAAGCTTGATTTATGTTGATTAAGAAAAACTTATGTGAATAATATTAATTCAGATTAACTAAAATATATTTAATTTAAAAGTCAAGGTAAAAATAATTATATTTTGTTTAGAAATATTCAAGTAGCATTTAGATTAATTAAGCTTTATTTGTTAAAGAGGAAAGTAACCATGTGAGCACATCTATTCAAATTTAAATATACGTATTTGAACTAAGCATTAAAATTTAAAAGCGTGCTTATATTTGCAATTAGTTATATTAATATTTGTCTATAGAACACCGAAGTATATACCTATAGCTTTTAAATTAGAAAAAATCTAGTTGAACATAAACATTAATCATGTTGACATTTAAGAAATATTTAGCATGGTAAAGATAGCTTCTAACATTTAAATTACGTGAACACAAAACTAAAGGAAACGATATTGATTAAACAGAGCTAGGCCGACGAGATGGTGGAAAGATTTGAGATGCCAAAGTTGAGGCGGTGCACACGAAGGTTTGCTAATTACATGCAAGATAAGATACAATCGTGTGTGCATGATGAGCATGTTAGCATACAAATTGGATTGGCTTTTCACGTGCAATCTAGGAATAAAAGAAAGGAGCGGAACCTGTTGCTTGCGTTCTTCATGGTTCGACAAGGATACAACTATCAACGAGATGCATATCCTCCTCCCTTGCTCCGGCACATTGATGGAAACCGTCTTTGGCCATTAGGTTATGATAGATTGATCCGGTCTTTGCTTAGAACTCAGCACCTCGATCCGTGGCGGGCGCATAGTGCGAGCCAGAATCCACCAATTGCCGGCTGCGGCATGAGCGGCGCTTGGCTGCCTGCGAGAGGCATGGGCGTATGGACTCTGCTTATACATGAGGACACGGCCGTCGATGCTTGCGGAAGTTGAGGGACGGTGAATAGATGCAAAACAAAATTGAGTGAACTATGGGAGATCACGATAGGATGCTCACCCTCGGCCATGGGCGGGGGCATCTTAGGCGGGCGAAACGATCGATGACGCCGGGCGAGATACGGTGGTTGTCGGTAGGGTGCGTCGGGATGATATAGAAGGAAATGACAAGCTGCATCTGGCGTTACTTGCTGCCATGGCTCTCGGGAATCCAGATGGCTTGGCTGACTACAATTGCTCTAGCTGCTAGATCGATGGTTGATACGAGATAAGATGCAAAATTGGACGAGAATAGAATAAGCAAGAATATAAGCGTGCTAAAGAAGGATAAACGACTTACTAAACGCATTTTGAAAAAGTTTAATGACAACACACAAAACCGGACAACATGAAAACATCACATCAAGTAAAAGCCTATTAAATTAATTTAGAAAGGTTTAAAATTCATATTTTTTTTTTCTACAACTAAATATTGCACTAACTTAACCTAAACTTGGAAAATTTTATCAAAATATTAAACACATTTTTTTTTATTTTATGTTTTCTAAGCACAACCCAAAATTTGAGGTGTGACATCATCTTCATCACTTTCGAGGTATACCTTCTTGCACACAGCTAACCACTGTGTGAAGGAAGCAATTTTTTGTCGGATGAGATGAAGGTTCTTGGCTACACCAGCTCTTACAAGCGTGAGCTCCATCAAGAGGACGGCTCAGCTTCAATGTTCAACCACGACAACAATTAGCTTGGGGGAAGGCATCCCCTAGGTACCCAGGTAAGTGTACCTACGCGATTATCGAGTCAGTCATAAAAATTAAAAAAATACCAAAAATATGTGAGCACATGAAGGTTCACCATAGTATCTAAGAAAACCTAAAAAATACCAAAAATATGCGGGCACATGAAGGTCCATGCTTTTTAAGAGTCTTTTGAGTTTTATAATTTGAGTCTTTAAAAAATGAAAAACCAAATAAAAATGTTTATCTATCTAGAGTCAATGAAAGGAAGCTCTTGAATGAATTGAAATGATGATAAGCTGCTCTGTTACAACACCTCTGAAATGCCTAGAGTTTAGATAAAAGTTTTCCCAAGTTTTAGCTCTAACTGTTTTGACATGAGAATTTGCTCGAGCACGAAACTTGTGGGTTGCATATGCTTGAACTAAGTCTTGGTGCCTGATTGATAAGATTAAGAAAATCTGAGCTGCTATCTATCTTGTTCTAAGTGACACTAAAGTTACGGAGATTTATCTTTTGAAAAATGCAAAAATATGATGAGTTCCTATATGACAAAGCTTACATTCCCACCAGAGCTAACATGATGAGATAGGCTAGTTCAACTTCCACATATATCTTTGCTTGTCTTGCATTGAGTTTTGTCAACCTTTGTGACCACGGTGAGAAATTTGTCATGCTCTTGAATCAAGATTCACCCTCATATGCCCTACTCTACACTTTGGAGTAGGCGCAACAACATTCCATTCCACCTACATCCATTCCAAAAATGTTTTCCTCCTACACTGGGAGAGAACACAGAAAAAATATTCCATTAGGTTAGCCACCCAATAAATGCTCCATGATTCCTGTGTTATCTCTCTAATTCCATCAATGCAAAAAGGAGTGCTATGAGCTATGCAAAAAGATATTTGAGAAAAAGGGAGAAGAAAAAAAAAGAAGATGGACAAGTGTCCCAATGCAAAACAATGGGTACATAGATACTCGACTCCCTGAAAAAAAAGAGAGAGAAAAAGAAAATGAGAAAGAAAAAAAAAGATAGCTCATAACCTCTGGTTAGTCTTAAAGGAGAGAGAAGCATTCAAGGAGCTGAGTAGAATTAGGTTCCACCATATATCCACCATATCCATCCACCTATATATCTTGATTCGACTGCATGACTTGTTTCTCCATGGATCCATTGTTTGACCTAACAACACATGCATTGCAAGTTTGCTCTTTCAGTTTTCTCCTTACCTATGAGCTCCACAAAAGCCTTAGTTATAGGATGAAAAGAAAGGCAATTGTTGACACTCAAAAATGTCCAGATCTTGTAAAGTTGTTAAAAGTGAAAATGGACTTCACCATTGCGTTCCTCTCGTCGAGATAGTCAAAAAACATATATGGAACGTTCAATTTGGGATCCGGATGCAAGAGTTGTGCACCACGGAAGATTGCACGAAAATACTACCGGTACTACCGGTCCGTGAGGATCGGTACTACTTTGGTGGCGATCTTGTTAGCAAAAATGAACTACCGGTACTACCGGTCCGAGACCGTACTACCGGTGGGTGACGAAAATTGGTGTAGTTTGGCGCAAAAGTGAACTACCGGTACTACCGCTAACGGCCCGGTACTACCGGTAGAGAGCCGACCGGTACCACCGTGAGTGTCCGTTCGAATCTAACTTTCGGATCCCGAACCGATTTGTTCCTAAATCGGTTTTGGGTAATCTTTAGATGTGGGAAACATGGAGATTAAGCCTTGGAGATGTTTCCTACTTTTGGGATAAGACCACCCCCCTCCTATATAAACAAGGAGATCATGGCCGATTGAGAGCCCATCAATCCAATCGTCAAAACACATCTACTACTACCTTTTTACTCTCTTCCAACCCCATGCTTGTTCATCCCTTGATCCAGGCGACCAAGGATGGCGCCCTAGGCTTGCCCGGCCGACCTAGGGCAACCCGGCGACGTCCTTGCCCCCGACGGGGTCCCTCCCGGGCGAGTTTCGACGGTTCCTTTGCTAGTTTGCTTGGAAACTAGCCGTTCTTCGTCACGTAAGCGCGATTGGTTACCCTTTACTGGTTTGCTTGTAAACCTAGCCGCTCTTCACCGCGTAAGTGTGATTTCTTGCTGCGTTCTTCGGTCCGTGGCGGCCCGGGCGTCCAAAGCCCTCGTGGTGTGTTGGTCCCACAACATTCGGCGTCAACACACTTTTTTTACTCGGCTTGGGGAAGATTGGTTCGGCTATCTCATATAGCCGATCTCTCCGACCTAGCCTATCCATTGATTTCAAATCTATCCTTTTGTGCTCGACATTACCGTTGCATCGGCCCAAAAGGTCGATTGCATCTGGTTTTGACCCCTTGTGATCTTGCTTACTATTTTGCAAGGAGTTGTGCTTGTTATTGAAAATTCTACAAGGCGGTCAAGCTTTAAGTCATGGAGTACCAAGGTGTTGCATCACAATTTTACTACAATTACCCTAAGGTACAACTTGCAAATGCATCTTATGATTCTAATAATTCTTTTGCAAGTTCTATGAATTCTCATGTTCGTGTTGCTAGTCATGATAATAGTAGATATGTTGCATCAACTAACACTTATGTTGTTAATGGGCCTCACTATGTTCAAGAACCGATGTCAACTATTAATTCTTTGAGTCCGAATGCATCTAGCAACATACAACATGTAAATTCTTATTTATCGGCTATAAGTTCACAATATATGGTCCTACCACAAGACATGCCGATGAATGAGAGAATTGGCTATGATAATGCTAATTACTTAGCCAATTACTCTCAAAATTCAGCACTATATGCCAATGCTTCTATTCATAGTTCGGCTTCATGTGTTACTCCAAACTCAAGCCGAATTAATGAAAATTCATCAAGGTATTTAAATGCAAGTGCTCATGATTCGGCTTCATGTGTTACCAATAACCATAGTCGAATCAATGAAAGTTCAGCACCTTATGCGAGGGATTAATGCTCATGATTCGGCTTCATATGCTACTTCTAGCTCTAGCCGAATTAGTGGAATTTCAGCAAGACATTCGAGTGCTAAAACTCATGATTCGGCTTCACAAGTTGCTAATAATTGTAGCCGAATCAATGAAAATTCAGTATTGGGCGTGCATGTTAACTATCGTGATTCGGCTTCGTATGTTGCTCTCAAATCTAGCCGAATTGATGAAGATTTAGCCCTTGCTAGAAATCCATATGGCTCCTCTAAATGGAAGGTGCCCGCTTATCATAGACCATACCCGTTGTGTTATGATTACTTAAGGGATCTTGATGGTTGGTGGGTACCTGACTTTTATGAATTTAGTGGTGAAGATGATAAAACCACTATAGAACATATTAGTACATATCTCTCGCAGTTGGGTGATTTCGGTAAAGAAGACTACATAAGAATAAGAAATTTTCCTTTATCCCTCACCGGTATTGCCTTTGCATGGTTTACATCTTTGCCTCAATGTACTATTTGTTCATGGTCTGAATTAGAGGAGCAATTTTATGAATATTTTGGAAAGACCAATGCAAAAAAGCCGATCACTACGAAGTCATCGGCTACAAGTGGATTATTAGTAGATATGAAAGCAAGTCTTGCTATAGAGAAGCATGAGAAACGTAAGAAACCAGCTAGACTTGACTTTTCAGAAGCTAAAGGGGTCGTGTACTTATCTAGTGATTATCACATCATTGACGAAGATCAAGCCCCTACAAGCAAGAAGGGAGGGCTACCTACTTGTTCCAAATCGGCTAAGTCGACTATCCAGTTGGCTAGGCCGATTGCATCTGTAACCTACTCCGAATCGGCTAGGCCGACTCCTCGATCGCCCAAGCCGATTGCCTCTGATGCTTGCCTCGAGTCGGCTAGGGCCGACTCCACTGGCCGCTAGTGCCCAAGTCGGCCTAGCCGACTTCCGATCGGCTAAGCCGACTTCTTTGGTTTCTGCGCCGCCGATACGTCTTTGGATGATTCGGCACCTGTTGTTGATCGTTCTTTGGAGTTGAAGAGCGAACATTATACAAATCAAGGATGTACACTTCTCCGAAATGATCAACAAGGTACAAAATATGAATATTTTGCTTAAATTCCAATCTGGTCATACTATTTCAATTTCTACATCTATTAGAGATATGCTTATAAATAGTTGTAAAGGACCGATTAGGAATAGCATTATATTTCATGAAGATAAGATAAACTCAGATTCTATCGGCCAACACATTATACTAAATGGTAAGACCGATGGTTTTGATTTATCAAAACTAAAAATTTCTAAAAGTGTTTGCAAAGGTGTGACCGAATGGATTGATGTTAAATCTGATCCCTTCGTTTGTCTGGCTTTAAAACCGACTCCACAAAAGAATCGATTGAAGAAATCAAAGTACATCTTTGACTTTACTTTTTGTGATCATATCTTTGATATCTTGCTAAAGAATAATTTTATTAGAATCATTGATCACAATGCTTCGCCATCGTTCAGAACTTAGAAGGGCTTACATATTGCAAGTGGCATAATTCTTATGATCATAATACCTGTAATTGCAATATGTTTCGTCGTCAGTGATCCAATCGGCCATTGATAAAGGTCGATTGAGATTTTCTGAAAGCTCAACAAATGGACCGATTGGATTCAATCGGTCTTGATGGCGAACGTGTTTTTGAATCAGCTTGCATTAGCCAATTCACTCAAAGCTCAAAGCTCAAGTGCCCATAAAAGAGATGTAGAGCCCTCAAGTGAAGATAAGGTTGCTGTCCAAGAAGTGCAAATTGGACATGTTTCGGAGGATAGCAATATCGCTTTGTAATTTCAAAAGACACTGGGGGGTAGGTGAAATCTCTCCGGCTAGAGCAAAAGCCGATTAATCCAATTAAGCAAGGAGAATCGGCTCAGGATCCTTCTTTGGGGCATGTTTATCAGGACGGAAAGAAGAAGGATGATTGTAATGCTAATGGAGGCAAGGCTCATGACAGGCAAAAAGATAAAAGACCGAAGCTTAGCTTCGAAGAGCTTCTAGCTAAATATAAGAAGATCGGTGAAGCAAATATTGCCAATCGATCAAAGAAGGTTCATCAATCAAGATTGCCTCCAAAGCACAAGTCTAAAAAGTGGAATTGGCAAGGAAATAGATCTCATGCAGCAACAACATATTCTCCTTTTGAGCAGCCAATTCCTATGTCTTATGGATCACAACCCGTACATTTTCATCCTTATTTATCTTGGGGTTGGTTTGATCAAGAGGCACAAATTCAACCATATTTTAGGCCACAATATGTAGACTATGCAGCTCCTAGAAACTCAGAGAAATCATCACATTGTAAAGACCGTTTTGATCAAAATCGGTCTAGAGCTCAACCAAAGAATCAAGAGGTAAAGCAAGTTTACCGTGTGAAGTATGATGGCCGAAAGAACAAATGTTCAGATCTGAGTTCAACTATTGAAAAGCCGATTACATTGTTGAAAAATCAGGCTATTGATGGCAAAGACATGGGAGAATCATCTATTGATATTCTAAATGCTAAATCTGAACAAAGAAAGATAAGAGTGACCAAAATTAAGAAAGATTTGCTGCTGTCCAAAACAGAAATAAAACCGATATGCTCAATCGGTTTACCAAAATGGCAAGAAAAGAAGTTACAAAAACTTAGTGCAGAGAAGTTAGAAGAAAGAGACTTAGCATGGATTCCTAAAGGAAGAATTCAAAGTCACAAGGATGATGCTCAAGAAAGTGGTGCGTCAAAGATGAAAGAGAGAAAAAGATTCAAGAAACAATTGCAAAGTTGGAGATTTGCACCAAATCATCAAAATCTTTGGTCTTTGCATCATCCATCTTCTCTGCCTATGTTTATGAGGAATTCATCTCATGGTATGTATAGTCATACCTCAGCTTCTTATTTTGATTCTTGGTGTGGATCTTTATATTATGGAGGGTTGCCAAATTATTATCAATGATCAAAAGCCAAAATATTTTATTTCGGCTATACATCTTCATATGAATGAACTCATGTGGCCGATACTTTGTTATCGCCCTTAGCATAAAAACATAGCCGATGAATGCTTGTAACCATCGTGTTATTAGAGAAGTCCCCATAGAATTTTTTTGATGGCTTTAAGGCCCTGGGGCATGATATATGTGTTTTACTTCATGGATATGACTATATGATTAATCGGCTTGCAAAAAGGGTCAATATATTGGCATAATCATTATTTCTCATAATTATGCTATTTGAGACATCAAGCCGATTAGAATTATATTTACACCAAACTTCGGGCCGAATACGCAGTTTCTTATTCGGCTTGACTATGTTGCAATCCTTGAAGTATGACATGTTGAAGCCTGTGGTGGTTCTTTACTAATAATAATGCAAGAAAGCCGCTGCTATGTTTTGGTGTTTTAAAGAATCACATAGTGTGTAGTTTGATGAGTGCCTTGATATCATTGTTTCTTTTGCTATTTTTAAATTTGGTATGTTTCAAGGCATGAAAACTATATGGCCAACATGTTAGTTCAACAAGCATCGGGCTATAATGTCGGTGGACATAAGTTTTATATTCAAGAAAGACCGATGCATCGATTTTGAACTTTTACGTGCGGGTGCCACGAATCTGGCCGAGCCGACTGTGAGTCGGCCAAGCCATATTTGAATTTTCTCTGTGCAGGTGCGTTGGAACCATCTAAGCCGATTCTAGCAATCGGCCAGGCGATCCAGCCAGTTAAACCGACTGGTCCAGTCGGACTAGCCAACTTTCCTAGAGTTGGCTCGGATATTTCACTCAATTAAGATCCGAATAGGTCTAATATGATTCCTAGTGATGATGTGACCGATTCAGGAGATTGGAGGACTCCCTTGTTAATGGTCAAGCTGAATCTAGCAATAAGACTTTGTCAAGCTCATTAAGAAGAAAGTGATCAAAGTGATATTTGGAAATTCATATATGCTAGAGACATTGCAAGGTGAAAGTCTCCCGAGCAATAAACGGAAGATACTTGAAAAGGTACCTTCTAAGTGTTTGGCAAGAAGCTATAGTGCTTTCCAAACAATGGCCGATACATGTATCGCCCTTAGAACAAAAATAGCCGATGTATACATCGCCGTTAGTCGCTGGGTAGCCGATGAGATGGGTATCGTTGCTATTTGGCTTTGAATTGTGTTTTCAGGTTCATGTGTCATTCACCTGAAAACAGGGGGGCATATGTTGACACTCAAAAATGTCCAGATCTTGTAAAGTTGTTAAAAGTGAAAATGGACTTCACCATTGCGTTCCTCTCATCGAGATAGTCAAAAAACATATATGGAACGTTCAATTTGGGATCCGGATGCAAGAGTTGTGCACCCTGGAAGATTGCACGAAATACTACCGGTACTACCGGTCCGTGAGGATCGGTACTACTGGTGGTGATGTCTTTGTTGCGCAAAAATGAACTACCGGTACTACCGGTACTACCGGTGGGTGACGGAAATTGGTGTAGTTTGGCGCAAAAGTGAACTACCGGTACTACCGCTAACGGCCAGGTACTACCCGGTAGAGCCCCGACCGGTACCACCGGTAGTGTCCGTTCGAATCTAACTTTCGGATCCCGAACCGATTTGTTCCTAAATCGGTTTTGGGTAATCTTTAGACGTGGGAAACATGGAGATTAAGCCTTGGAGATGTTTCCTCTCTTGGGATAAGACCACCCCCTCCTATATAAACAAGGAGATCATGGCCGATTGAGAGCCCATCAATCCAATCGTCAAAACACATCTACTACTATATTTTTACTCTCTTCCAACCCCATGCTGTTTCATCCCTTGATCCAGGCGACCAAGGATGGCGCCCTAGGCTTGCCGGCCGACCTAGGGCAACCCGGGCGACGTCCTTGCCCGACGGGGGTCCCTCCCGGGCGAGAGTTTCGACGGTTCCTTTGCTAGTTTGCTTGAAACTAGCCGTTCTTCGTCACGTAAAGCGCGATTGGTTACCCTTTACTGGTTTGCTTGTAAACCTAGCCGCTCTTCACCGCGTAAGTGTGATTTCTTGCTGCGTTCTTCGGTCCGTGGCGGCCCGGGCGTCCAAAGCCCTCGTGGTGTGTTGGTCCGGACAACATTCGGCGTCAACAGCAATCATCATTACTGCCTTGGTCAGATCCACAAATACCACATACGATGAGAGACTTGAGAGGCTCTGAGTTTTATTTGAAAACCTCTAAAAACTCCAGAATAATAGTTGATCAAAGAACTTGAGACATAGTGCTTAGATGGGATCTTTCTGTCTGTCAAGTGCTCAAGACCCAAGGAAGAGCTAATAAGTCCCACAGTCCAAGGTAATATGGGTAAGTTTGAAAGTCACTCGGTTATTGCATAACTTGGAGGAGAATTTACCCGATTGCAGTATATTTTGAGAGAGTTGCTCCGAGATGGCTACAATGCTTAACATACACATATATTCAATAACTTTTTCTAAGTTTTCTTTGCTAAGGGACTAGCAAAGGTTAAGCTTGGGGGAGTTGTTGACAGCCACTATTGTATTAATTCAACCGTCAACAAGCCATGAAAAGGATGCAAATGTGATCACCGAAGTAGACATAGGGTTTACGCTAACCGAATTCCACGAGTTTTGGTGTTTCACTATTTATGCAGGCATAAAACGGAAAAGGCGCAAACATACAAGCTTATCGGAACAAGGAAACGGAAAACGGACTCCACGGCTACACGGAAAGTTCCGGAAGAGGCGAGAAGGCACCACGCCGAGCCGGGGGCCGGGAGGCCACCGAGCCGACCGGCCGGTCGGCCCCTCGACCGCCGGCCCGGGGGCTGGCCCCCCTCGGGTCCCGGTTCGCCCGGTTCGCTCCACACGCCTTTGAGGATCAATCCTAGCCACTCGTCAATGTCGGTTTGATCCGATGGCTCACGGTCATCGCCCAGGGCTATAAAAGGAGAGGCACCCCCCTGGGAGGAGCCCCCATTCATTTATTCTCATTCGGAAGTCTGATCATCAGCCAGAAACCCTAATCAGAGCTCCTTAGCTAGGGTCTAGATAGCTAGATTAGAACTAGAGGGAGGCAAGCGCAGGCTTAGATTCCGGAGCCATCAAGAGCTTGGATTTGGTATAGTTCTTACCTCCTCTCGTCTTTGTTCTCTTTCATTGTATAGTTATATGATTGCTACAATTGAATTGATGAATTCTCATTTACTTATATTCATAGTTATTATGTTCTTTGTCTACTATGGTTATATGCTTAGTATAGCTAGATTAACATTACGTTTATCCATAGATTCGTATAGCACCCATCTAATTGATCGTTGGGTGAGTGATAAACATTGTGTAAGCGTGGTGCTTATACGTTGTTTATCTGCGAATGCACCCTATAGGCCGGGTTTGGTAGATCGCGAGTGTGACATTCCTGTTGAGTCCTATGTAATCCGAACCCCGTTTATAAGCACGAGTAGGGGCTTGTATACGACGGAAGGGCGAGCTATGTTCTCAAACCTCCTTAGTATGTCCACTATGAATAAATGTAATGCTAACCTTAGCCATGATTACTAGGTGTATTGCACTAATCATAATATACATTGACATGTAGCTAGGAATAACCCAGGAATATCTCTTGATGTTCTACTAGCAACCCTAATGATATAGCTAGGAGTCTCTATCTGTTTATGCTGATGATTAAATACTTATCTTATCAATTATTTTGTGACTTACCCCTGCATTGAGTAGCGAGGACATGGTTATGTCTATTCGTTACACTCTAGGTCAACACACTACCTTTACACAGCCATGTAGACCTTCCTTTGGGAAAATATAAATGACAACCCGTAATACTCCGGGTAAAATGCTACAATGGTATTTGATCTGTGCGCTTGCGGATACATTTCTATATTCTAAATGGTGGCATGATTTAATACCACACCCCTTGGTGTTATGCTAGGGATGACAACTTGGCATTCTAGTGGCGGTGCGCTATTCTAGCATTCTTGGCGCCGTTATTAGAGATAACATTAAGAGGTGTCAACACACACTTAAGCTCTTATAAACCCGGTAGTCCAGAAATCTCGAAGGATTTCAAACCAAAAATCATCAACCAAGATCGTACAAGTTTAGCGTCACCATCCACATGTTACAACATTTTACAATTAGTTCGATAACATCAGAGTGCGGAAGTTAAAGTTATTACAAACCAAGTCTTCAAATATGAGTAGCGAAAACGAAGTAGTTTTAAAAGCTCAACCCAACACACACTTTAAAGTTTAGTACAATGTCAGCTGACAGTCAATCCACCAAAAGCAGTTGGGGAGAATACTAAGAATGACCTTGCCCTTTGGTCTTTTAATCCCTTTGGATAAAGACGAAGTCTCGCAGTAGCACCGTGGAAGGTATGCCCGTCTGCACAAACAACAAGCGGAAAAAACCCTGAGTACGAGAAGGTACTCAGCTAGACTTACCCATCTGACTTAAAATAAAAGACTACAAGGAGTATGACAGGCTTTATCAGGGGATAGCTCGACTCATTTTGCAGAAAAAGCAGTGGTAACCATTTTATAGTGACAGCTCAGCTTAATCATCCTATTTATGCTAGGTGAGCACCTATACTAAGCATCATTGTAATTTATTAATTATGATTAGGCAATCAAGTAGTAACCATAATTATAACAGCTTAATTCATCATCGTCTTTAACCATATTCCATAATCATTACTACGATGGTGTAGCTCAAGTCAAGTGTTCACTGTCCAGGAACGATGGCGATTCGAATCGATTACTACTGAGCTCAGGGGGTATTCCTCACACAAACCACACTCATCCGCTAAAGTGAGCTACAGGTCACCGTGGCACATATCCGGAAAGAAACGCGGTTTCGACTGGAACCACCGTACCCAGGGGCCGCCCGACTGCCTTAGCCAACCTTGCTGGACCTCGGACTTACTCTTCGCGCCCCCGTGGTCCCCCATCCATCTCCAATACGGTGCGAACGGATCGAGAGCCGACCTAAATAGTGTTAGGCTTCGCGGTCGGAACGACTTATCCGGCCAGCTAAGTGTGAGGCATGCGTTCAACATGACTCGAGAGACACGCAACGGCACGGTCCTTAATTGACACAGACGGAATCACTATGGTCTGAAACCCCATAAGACTCCGTCCGGTCTCCATTTATCACAATCATAACCATTAACCAGATGATATCAACATAAGCTTTTCATCAATCATAAGTAACCGCCTATACTCGCGGATGACAGGAAATCACCCGACTTCTACCGTCTAAGCAAGCTAAGCCATTAACTCGACCTAGACTAGCAGGGTAATCAAGGTAGGATAATTCAAGGGTAAAACAAGGATACAATGCATCAACGGTTGCACACAACTTCTATACTTAATGCATCAATCATAAAACATAATTGGACTGTTAGAAAGCATAGGTAAGAAATGCTCCTGGGCTTGCCTTGCTCAAAGGTGCCGGCGTAGTGATTCGGGCACTCGGGCAATTTCTCTTCTTCCTCTCCTACGAGGACCTCCCTCCCTGGCTGCTGGTCCTCCCGCAGGCTCTCCTCGATCTCCAAACCTTGGGGCTCCTCCTGCGAACCTTTGTATGATGCAATGCAATGCACTATAAACATAAAGAATGCATAGGTGCGATGCTTATGAAGGAAGATGATTAACATTTTATTTGACAGAGTAGGTGCATATCTCCTCTCTACTAACAACCTAATTCATTTTACTGAGTATGTACATATCTCTTCTCTAAACACTTAGAGAAGTGTATAAAGAAGGTGGGTATGCACACACACATACACACAACATGTGCATAAAAGAGAAGTAACACTACTCATAAGTCAAACATCACATTTCTGATATGGTACTGCATAACATGACCAGCAAGCAAAACATAATTAAAAGTGCCCAAAGAGCAATATAGAACTTATTAAAGCGATTAATTCAAAGCCTTATCATTTCATGTGAAATTAAAGGCTTAAACTGTGATCTCTGTGTAAACAGTCCAAAAAATTCTACAAAAATTACAATAGCTACATCATGCCAACAGAGACTCATGATAAAATTTTAATCACATTTCATAGCATATCATGGCCTACACAAAAATAACAAGCAACAGGACAGTAATGCACATTTAATTATTTTATATAGTGAAAAGTGTTAAACAATAGATTTCATATTTTTCTTGGACACTTCTTAGCACAAGAGCAGTCATCAAAAAATACCAGGTCATAACTCCTCATAATTAATTTACTAAAAATCATTCAAGAATCAGCCTAGAATTGAATTTAAATCATATTCCAGTATTTTTACACAGGAACTGCATGATACATATTTTTTCCAGAAAGTACATCACATAACAAATCTAACAAAATAAGATTCACATTTTTCTGAGTAATATACAATTTACCATGCATTTAACTAGATTTTAGCATTTAGAGCATTTAAATAAATCTATACAGAAAAAGTATCACCAAAAATGCATTTCATATTTTTCACAGATAGATCTACTTATAAGAAACCTAGCAAAACAAGTTTCATCAAATTTAGATCACATTTGCTCAATTTATGATTTTTCAAACATTTAAATGCATTTAAAAACAAATAAAAAGAAAACCGGAACCCTAGCCGGTCCATGGACTCGGTCCAGTGGACCCGAGCCACAGACGGTCGGGCCCCATGGGTCCATGGCCCCATCGGCCAAAGCCGAGCGAGGGACCGTGCTCCGGCCCGGCGTTGCCGACGGCGGCGAGGTCTTCAGCCGGGCGCCCGGGCACCGACGTGCTCCCTCCCGCTGTCGAGGCGCACCCGTGGGGGTGTTGGTTTTCGCCGGCGACGAGCTCTAGCCCGTGGTGGCCATGTGCGCGGCGAGCGGCGGCGAAGAAGCGATGCTCCAGCCATCTCCCGTGACGGCAGGCCGAGGCGGGCGCCCAGAGCTCTACGAAGCTCAGGGCGAGGTTAGCCAAGGGTTAGTTGCCCCGATTGGGCAACCCCAACCCCGGCCACGTGCATGACGAGGCGGGGCGCGCTAATGGCGGCGGTGGCAAGCGATGTTCCGGCCAGCGGGCCCACACGGTACGGAACGAAGGCGGCTCTGATCTAGGGTTTGCAGCTATGCTAGAGCGAGCTAGGAAGGGAGCCGTAGAGGCGGGAAAGGGGTCGGCCACGGTGAGCCCGAGCTCCGGCGACCACGACGCGAACGCCGGTGAGAAGAAAGACGGCCAATCGGCCCTCACCTTCGGTGTGCGGTGGTGGTTGGTGGTTCGGAAGGGTGCCGGGAGGATTAGCGGAGCTTCAGCGCGAGCAATGGCGAGGATGGCGGCGCTGCCCGCCGTGGCGGAAACGGTGACGAGGACGCGGGGCGGCAATGGCAAGCCAAGGCGTGCTGCTGGTGCTCTATCGCCGCTGCGCGAGGGAGAGCGAGAGGGAGAATGGGAGCGTGCGGGAGCGGAGGTGCAGCACGGCGCGGGGTAGTAATGCGGCCGTGGTAGTGGCGGGGCTCGCGGCCGAGCTCGCCCGGCCACGCCTTGGCGTTCGTGGCCAGGCGACGGCGTGCGCGTGGCTTGCGGCTCGCCACAGGCGCCGCGAGGTTGCCGAGCGGAAGCAGCCGGGCCGGGCTGGGCCGGATTGGGCCGGCCCGTCATTGCGGTGGGAATTTTCTCTTTATTTTTTTTTGAATTTATTTTGCAACCAAACAAGTACCAATTTGACAAATTTGTAAGCTTTTTCATGAAATGGTCCAAAAACAAAAGTTGTAGAACTTTTCAAGCTGAACAACTTTTATTTAAGGCTTATGTCAAAATTCCAAACAGATTTTAAATTACAAATTTATTTTGAATTAAGGACAATAAAAGGGATTTTTCAACTTATTTTCTTTTTGCTCCAAAATGCACCAACTCTTTTGCAATAAATTTTGTTAAATCTTTTCAAAATGCTGGGCACATGGATCCAAACTTGACAAAGTGATTTGCAAGGTAATTAATTAACTAATTAAACAAGCAAGCAAGCAAATTAAGAATTTAAATGCAAAGCACATGAAATGATATTGCATTTAGAGTTTAATGCTTGATGATGCTTATGCCATGATAAATGATGATTAAGTTAATTAATTATGGCCTAATGCAATACTTAACACCTGAGGTGTTACACGAGCTACTGTTGTCCCGACACGGGATCCATCAGGGCAGACGTGGAGTACCTCTGCATGCTCGCCTCTTCGCTTTCTTAGTGGTGGGCGGCGCTGGTGCTTTTACTTTGCGGTAGCGGCCGTGTCCGGTTTAGCCTGGGGGCATTGCCCGTGCTATGCCACGTCACCTCGCCCGGTGGGCGACGCTAGCTTTCCTCGATTTCAATTTGGACTTTGAGATTAAGGGAAGGCAATGTATGAAATATAATTGCATCGGAAAGAAAGAAGTAACAGAGGATACGATATGGATTCTGGTGTATGGACGTGAACGGTACAAACTCAGAACCGTGAAACACCATAAATTAAGGACATATACTGTTTTTAGGGGAGAAGAGTAATAATATCGGACCTTGAGATATATGGGAAAAAATATAACAAATATACATACATCATATTTCAACCTTCACGGACTCTACCTAGGACTCTAATCTAAAGATTATTGGACATGGATACATAGAAAATAAACATAATAATAGATATACATATCATATTTAAACTTTGACGGACTTTACCTACGACTCTAATCTAAAGATTGCCATGACTTCATGTATCTTTATTCTACTTGCTATTCACGATAGATTAGGAGTCCTGTGATTCATAGAGCTAGATGCATGCTTTGCGAAATTTAATACATATTGAAATCAGACTTTGTCTCAATTATTGCTAATGCAAGCTGTCCTAACTCGTATGACCAGGGATCATATAAATCTAGAACTCCCCACTATCGGGTATTTAGGAAGAGGTGGACTAAAAAAAATGGATGGACGAAAAAAGATGGGCTGAAATTTTACCTCTTTATTATTAGGCAGAGATAACGTGAAGATATAAACGTGGAGTATACTTTTTTTATATTAATAGCTAATTTTTTTAGGAAATATTTATATAGCTAAATTTTAATACAAAACTGTGCTTGATGGAATTTTCGCATTTCTATTCGATCGGGGTCGAGAATGTGCATCCGCTTGGTTTGCGTGTCCCCTGTGACAGCGAGGGTCTGAATTCTTGGAAGACAAGAAGAGAGCCACAAACATACGCTCCTCTCCACCGATTCCACTTCAGAACTTCCATCATCATCATCAGATACAGAAACCTCCAACTCCCGCATCGCATCGAACCTCCGCGCGAATTCCTCCTCCTCTCTCCCCCCGGCGCGAATTCAACCGCCAGCAAAACCCTGGGGGCCCGATGCGGCCGATCCGGCTACCCGAGCCGCCGGCCGTCGACGGCATGGAGACGCCCGAGATCTTCTCTGGCAGCGGCACTGGCGGCGCCGCCGTCGTTCGCCGCGCCGTCCTCATCGGCAACGGCTCCCCGGCGCAGAGAACCAGTGTCTCGGCCTCGCCCGCGCCCTCGGCCTTGCCGACAACCTCACCCTCTACGTCAGTTCCCCTCTCCTTTACTCTCCCCTACTCTAGTACCTACCATTCCAGTAGTACGCATTTTTCTGCTCTACTATTGCTGCAACGGAATAACACGAATGGAAACCCCGTTTCGATTGCTGGTGTAGTTGCGCCCGACCGTTGCAAAATTTAATGTTTTTTCTGGGTTAATTTTGCTTTGGGGGCTTGGCTTGCAGCGTGTCACGAGGCCAAGAGGAGGGATCAATGAGTGGCTACACTTTCTCCCCATTTCCATGCACAAGTTTATTGACCAAGTGCTCAGGCACTTCTTCAGCAACACGAGGTTCGCGATAGTGGTTCAGGGGAGGAAGCCGTACCGCGTCCTGAACGCTGGATCGCCAGTTGGATTGTCTTCAGTTCTGGAAGCAGACGTGAGGAAGATTGTTACTGTGGCCCGTGATACATATGAGAAGTAAGTTCCTGTTACTGCCGTAGCTTTTCTCAGTTGCTTCCTTCTATTAACCTACGCACCAGTCTACTGACTCTTTAAGTTTCAACCATCACTCATGTTGAGGGTCACCGAAATAATTTACTAGTTCATGAATTTTTGTTCATTGGACAATCAGAAATGTTAACCTTAATTTATTGCATTACAATGGTCCTTTTTGGTGTATCATTTTGTCTGTCATCTTAGTAGCTGCTTACATATTGTGATCATTGGACCTTGACATTTATGAAAGGCACACACCTTTTTTGAACACACGATTCTGTGCAGTATGCTTAAAGGAGGAAACATTGGAGCATGGCATATGAGGCACAGTTGTTTGAGATATACTTAATTGAGCTCAAAGGCCAATTACAAGGCTTTATTGAGCATCTTGAAACTGCAAATAATAAATTTATGAAATGAATCACCTGACAATAACATAGAGACTATTTTCTTTCTATTTTTCAAACAAGAAGTCGAACCCAGTAAACAATTCCATCCAAAGGAATGTTCTTGTGGGGCCTTAAGCTAGAGTTGTTCCTTCTATCACATTGGACTCTACTAGTAAAGAGATGGGCCTTCTTGTCTGATCTCTGTATCAATGGGAATGCAGGAAAAGCTTCTTCTCACCCAGAGTTCCTAGCAGTTTTAAGCCTGTTAGCTACTTCCTTTAGTTTTCCAGGTTGCCCCACTGTTTTTTGTTGGAGAGAGAAAATGAAGTGCTTTATGAAATTCGATCTCATTAGAACAACATTCATTTGGCTGGTCAGTTTTGCTGCTATAGACCATTGTATCACAATGGTGTTACGTGCTGTCACTTATGAGTGCATTTTGTGATGCTCGGCTGGAGTAAAGGGCCTCCAGGAGCTTCTTGTGAGGTCTTTGAGAAGGGGTTTAGAACCTTCTGGTTGTTTTGTTTTCAGTTTTTATTTTCAATGCTCTTCTAAAGTGGTGTGGGTGAGTGTTATTGGGGATCTATTCCCTGTGTTTCAAACCTTTCTTCTTATTGAAATGACACAACTTTCTCATGTGTTTCATAAAAAAAGCATTGTACAATTCTGTGTAGAAATACCCTTCACATTTTCCATAATTTTATTGTTGTGGTGTGTGGCCCTGCCAGGGTGTGCCCTGGTAGAAAACCTAAGTTCTTGCTTAAACATATGTATTGCTTGTGGGTTGGTTGTCAGGTTTTATAACTTTCTCAAAATCAGGCAGTTCTACTGGCTTTTGAATATTATGCTAAAATGTGAGCATAACATTATGACAATTAATTCTTGTTGCAGGGAAGGTCCAACATTAGTCGTTGCTTGTGGCTGGGATACCATATCATATTCAAGCTTCATAAGGAAAGTAGCTTCAGATAATGTGTTTGTCATCCAGGTAGTATTCATACCTAATCTGCTGACTTTCTTTGCTACTCCCTCCATTCCAAATTACTATAAGATATATATTTTTTTCTAGATGCATAGTTTTTGCTACGTACTTATATACATTATGTCTAGATATATATAGCATAAAAAGCAATGTATCTATAGAAAAGCCAAAATGTCTTGTAATTTGGAATGGAGGAAGTATCTGCTAATACGGTAGATCCACACAATAAACTTGCAAATTTTAATCTGACTCTTGTAATGTGTGCTGTTTTTATTTCAGATCCAGCACCCACGGTCTCGCCTTGATAGGTTTGATTTGGTTGTGACTCCTCGCCATGATTACTATGCTTTAACAGCTAGTGGACAACAAGAAATTCCACGCCTGTTCCGCAGATGGATTACTCCACAGGAACCACCCAGTAGCAACGTGGTATGCTGCCTTTTTGTGCTCAATAGTTTTCCATTAACTTGCACAGTGTTGGCATGCTGATTCTAAATTTTGAATAACCAGGTACTTACTGTTGGTGCACTACACCAGGCTGATTCTGCTGCGCTACGGCTTGCTGCTATAGCCTGGCACGATGAACTTGCCCCTTTGCCTAAGCCGTTGCTAATTGTCAACATTGGGGGCCCCACCAGTAATACTCTGTCTCCTGTGAATGTTTTGCGTAGTCCTGTTTTGAGTTTTTTGCAGAGTAAATCTAGACATGATTCCATTTGTTGTTCTCAAACTGGGATGCTGTCAGTGTGGCTTGCCTAGCGCATAGTTGCATATAACGAGTGAATTTATTATTTCCTTTACTGATTGGAGGCTTTCCTTTATTTTCATGTCATATTGGATGGCTTGCTTTGTGGTATTATGATCCTTATAAGGATTGATTTCTAAAGAACTGCAGAAGAATAGCACTCCCTCCATTCCAAATTATAAGACATTTTTGGCTTTTCTAGATACATTGCTTTTACTATGCATCTAGGCATAGTGTATATCTAAGTGCATAGCAAAAGCTTATGAATCTAGAAAAGCCAAAATGTCTTATAATTTGAAATGGAAGTAGTAGTTTTTTGTCTGCTAGTTTTGTACTGTACCAATTGATTATTTGACTTGCAAAAAAGAAAGGTGTAAGTATGGCAATGGAAATATCATCCTTTTAGGCTGATTAATAGGCATTGTTCATTGATTGAGATATTCCATCTATTCATGTTATTCTTGACTTCATCTCACCAATAGAAAAACAACTACTATAGATCCCAAATGTCTGCTCTATGCCCAATTTAACAAAAGAACATATGTAAACCCATTGCCCACCTAAGGGCCCAACAAGTTAACCCTGGCCTCAAACTGTGTGATTATGTGAAAAGGGCAAATGAGAGGGGCATCCAATGGAATGCAGAAATAAGAATAGGTCTTCAATTATTCAAAAGAAAATTCTCTTAATATTTTTGTTTCATAGTTTTTGTGAACCTTAGTTAACATGAACAGTGCAGCATATGAACGCATCATTTTCCCTCCTAAATTCCTTAGCAAACCCATATACAAGTTAACTTAGGTCGATCGATCCAGGGTGCAGTTTGCCCTGTAGCAAATCTGGCAGGTAGAAAACAAGTGCATTGCCATTTTCTGTACATGCTATGAGGTACTGTCAACTATTTTGGACTTTTCCCTTTCCCATACCCATTAGCCTTCGGTCGTTCCAGTTTCACATCTTATTCTTTGGATACCATTTCCAAATGTGTTGAATTATTTTCTTAATTGCTTTTCATACTTCAGATACATGATGATCTTTCTAATGTGTTTTTTTTCTTTAAATGTTCAGGGAATTGTAAATATGGTGTAGACCTTGCCAAGCAGCTCATAACTTCTCTGTATAATGTGCTAGATAGCTGTGGAAGTGTCAGAATCTCATTCTCTTGGAGAACACCATGGAAGGTATGGTATTTGGCAGTTTTTCCATAGTACAAGTTGGTAGGCTTGACAGTTCAACTGTCTGCTTGCAGGTCGCTGATATTGTATTTAAAGAATTTGCTGGACATCCCAAGGTCTATATTTGGAATGGTGAAGGTAGAATCTGAATACTAGCTCTAAGTTGTTCAGTATTTATGCTTTTTGCTCAACTTTTTGAACTATCAACTATTTCTACTCTGCAGAACCCAACCCTCACATGGGACATCTTGCATGGGCTGATGCATTTGTCATAACAGCAGACTCGATAAGTATGTTAAGTGAGGCATGCAGCACAGGGTAAGCTGTTTTCTTATTGGAACGACTTGGATGTTGTAACCTTTTTATGAAGTTTCATAAGTGTGACTAGCTTCAAATTACCATCTCTACAGGAAACCTGTTTATGTTATTGGGACCGAATACTGTAAATGGAAGTTTTCAGCTTTTCACAAGACTCTACGGGAGCGAGGGGTTGTTCGCCTGCTCACTGGATTGGAAGATGTAAGTTTTTCAATATTTCCACTAATGTTAATCTGTTTGGAGTGCCCACTTTGATACTATGACCAGATTTTGTTTGAGCATGTTATTCCATTCAAACTAAGTTTTAGTGCTGATCATTTTACTTTATACAAAAATACTGGACTAATGCCCATAATTTATATGCCAACTTCTGATCCTAACTCCTAAATGATTTGTCTGTGCTCGTGAATTATCCCTAATAGCATCTGATGCACAGATAATTATCTGCATAAATATGGCAGCGCAAATGTTGTATATTTGCTCTTGGCATCATTTATAGTTCCTGTGGTAAATATCGCACTATTCTAATTGTTCTGTGAAAATTTCATCTAAATACATTTGAAATATCTAGTTGGTGCATAAATTATTACAAATTGGAAGTATGAGTTCTACAGCATATCGGTACTTGATTGTTTTGCATCATGTGTTCATGTAGCTTGCCGCACCATATAGAAGATTTGAGTATATACTGGTAGAATGATCAAAATGAACAAGACAAATCTGTTTTATTAGGTGAGATTTCCTGGAAGCTAAGATGGATGTACTTGCACAGCTTATGACTTGACTTTCCCTTGTAGATTTCACATAGCTGGAGCTACCCTCCCCTAAATGATGCCATTGAAGTAGCTACTCGTGTCCGTGAAGTGATTGCAGAACGAGGGTGGACAGTGGGATGATAGTGATCATAAGTAGCCCTGTATTATTCTGTCAACTTTGGTTCAGATATGATATTTACGCTAAACTATAGAGTTTTGGTTAACATCACCGTGGATTCAGTTAATGTTGTTCGGAAGGAGGGAAGAATAACATAGCCATGGAATTGGCTTGTACAAAAGCTGACCCTCTTTGGTGGTATACCGCAAGCCAATTTTTTGAGTAACTGCACAGCTCCGGGAGATGTTTTTTGTTTGGCTACTGGCAACATGTTGCCTGTTGTAAATTTAACGCTGCTAGAAGGAATTGGAGTAGATAGTGTTGGTAATGTGAAAATTTGAAGCTGACCCAAAGGGTGTTGTATGGTTGTATGCTTATGACTTCACCCTGTTTTGGTTAAATTTGTGTATGATGAAAACATGCAGAATCCATCAGCGGGACTCGGATGTCCCTGGCTTTCAATTGCACATGCCGCAACTGTGATGCCTCCCTGCATTCTTAACTGTGATGCTAACTGGGATGTATATTACTAACTTTGTTTCAAATTATAGTTCATTTAATTTTTTTGACCCTAAGTTTGACCACTCGTCTTGTTCAAAAATTGCATCAAATATCATATCTTTTGATATGGCTTGCTTTATTACTAAAAGTTTTTCAATAATAATTTAAATTTGACTATATTTGTATAAACTTTTTTTGAATAAGATGAGTTGTCAAATTTGGGATAAACGAACTATAATTTGGAATTGGAACGGAGTACTTGTTGAGGTGAGACGAGTGTCTGCGCACTTAATTCATGAACAAATCTTTTTACTACGAAAGCTGCAACAAAAGCGGGCCGGAGAGCGTGGCCACGTCGCGGGCTTTTCTCGGCCGGCCGGATGACCTTGATCTAGCCAATCCCGGTCGTTTTGCAAAAAAGTCCTCGAGGTTTTCATAATAGAATCCGCCGTCCAGCCTCCTCTCACAAAAAAAAAAATTTGCGAAAACGCCCTCGAGCTTTACACAAATCAACCCGCCGTCCAGGCCATTGCATGGGCCGGCCTGCTACCAGTTTGCGCAGTATACGGGCCAAAATGGGGCAGATTCGGCCCAAATAGTCTTCACCTTTTTGTGTCTTTTATTATTTCCTATAATATGCTGATTTTGTTTATTTCATACAAAAATAACTACAACTCATAAAATCATAAAATTTTTTGCGTAGCCTCTCCATGATATACTCTATATATAAAAAATATGAAACTTGGAAAATAAATAAATTTAGAATGATTTAGAATAACCTCTTCTAATTAATAAATGAAATTTCCATGATTTCTACACGTTAAAATATTAATCTTAAAAATTATAAAATTTGGTTTTGCGGATCCTTCGTGATATTGACAACCTCTAAAAAAAAATTTATACAAATTTCAAATGTTTCAAAAATTATTATTCCACGCTCAAATAATAAATTAATTAAAAAAGAGTTCCGATCAATCTTTATATGATTTGAAAAATACAAACAGCAAAATGAAAAAAAAAAACATGCTTAACATATACAATCATCCAGAAATGATAATTTCCAAATAACACCACAATTCAAATAAATATCCATAATACAACATATTTCACTAGAAAGCTTAGGCCGTACATTTTTGCCCATGTTTTTAATGGGCTAATATCAAAATCAAATTGAATTCTCCCTATTCCTCAATTACGTTAACCTTCAAACTTCTTATACTCCTCCCTCTTTAATAAATAATTTTACCCCTTCTTTCTACAACCACGCATAGATAATAATTTTCAATTAACATAAAAAAGACCGATAATAATAAAAAAAAATATGGCCACACACTGGCCATAAGCGGCAACGCCGCGACCATTTCTAGTTTCCATTTGAAACGAGCATCGTTATCCCTGCATAGGTAGCCCAACATGTTTACTCGATCAATGGAGAGAGGCTGTACAAAACGTAGCTTTTTCTGTCCAGCTTTTGGAACGAACGTCAAGGCGAGACCGCGAGAGAGGGTTCAGAAAACTCAATGATCAGCTGGAGAATTTCTGCATCGGTGATGAGGTTTTGTTCCCATGCTTTGAACTTTGAAGCTCACCTGTTGTATTGTATGCCTGTATACTGATGTGTTACACGTTCGGTTTGAACGAGTCCTACAGAGCGGAATATAACGTATGCTACTTGACTCTACCAGGATTGTGAAATAGAAATAGTAGCACTCAATAATACAATAGTACTTTGACCATGATGCTGAATTGACTGTCCGATTCCTTTCAGTTTCAGGCCTGCAAATCAATTGTGCCCACCAAATAAGGTCAGTTCTTGTGGCTGCCACCCTTTGCTTCATCATCAGGTCGCAAGAAGCACATGCATTGAGCGGGATTTAAGTGGCGATTGGCGATTGCGGTAGTGTATATGTGTGTGTATACGTTGCGAATAGTAGACAAGTATTTGCATGAAGTTGGTAGAGTAAACGCAGAACGGTTGGTCTAGTTTGGAGATAAGCAACGGGAGTACCCCCGGCCTTTGGAATTACAACTGTACTTGACCGCCCGGTGCAAGGTCCTTGACAGCTCGAGTCATCGAGTGACTCCAAGTCACTGGTCGCACGGCACTCCAAGAGGGGAGGGGAACGCGATTGTGATTTGGCAGCACAGCGGAGCCAATGCTTCTTTCTTTCCTAGGAATTAATTACTGTACATCTGTCATCAGATTTATGTGACCTATATATATTATTTACTTATCAAATTTGTTAACCACTAGATGCAAATTCAACGCCGTGGATTCTTTCTCTATCTTTATTTCCGCGTTGCTCATCATAGCCAGCAGGTGCGGCGACGAGACGACCAACTCGAAGCTCCTGGCGCTCTTCAATGCCCCAGATAAGGCAGAGATGATTAGGACACCACCAGTGGCGCCGGTGTGGGGGTGTGGGGCGGGGCGGGCGGGGGGTTGGGCCTGGCACCCCCCCAATGCTGTACAAATCCCCCTACTATACAAACTTAATATATGTATTTAGCAGGTATTTAGTCCCTTCTAGTGCTAACCAATCACGTATTGACTGTATTTCATGTTAGTTGGCTTGGCTAGTACGTACAGCTTAGTATTTAGGAATATCAAGTGTAGCTATGTCTTGCTTGCGTGTTCGTACTGCGGTTGCACGCCCTACGGTTGCACGCTCTGCGGTTGCACGCCTTTGCTCCGTCCACTCGCCCGGAGACGGCCAAACGAGAGCTGCCGGACGACAGACACGGCTACGCCTACGTGTGTATGCGAGACGGCGACGCCATCGTTGCTGATTATCGTCTATTGATTATTATAATTAGATCAATTATCTGCTCTCCGCATCACACAGGAGGTATAGGTGCTACTCCCGTTCATCTTATCTAATAAATAATACTTATCTAAATTTTTCCTTTCCGATTTTATATAATACGAAGAAGAGAGAGGCTATTCATAATTTTTTCAAGCCACTTAGGTCAACTGCTAGCTATAGAGTTAAATTTAAGATGATAGATATATAAAACCAGCAAATAAATCTATCAGTTCTTTCCATTGCCCCTCCTATGTTCAAATTCTGGTTCCGCCCCTGAACACCACAGTAGCAAAGCTAAAAAATTTAGAAGACCGAATAATTTTTATTTATAAAAAATATTTAACTAAAATCAAAACAGCGTTCATATCTAGTATAAATAACATTATTTTCTTTTATATTTTGTCGATGAGCCTGACAGCCGTTCGGGGTTAGTGTTGGCTCCGTCACTGGCGCAGGACAATGGCATTGGATAATAAGTTGCTTGATCCTTGTTGTGAGTCTTAATCAAACATTTTTAAGAGAAAAACACTGCTGTCCTAGCTGATCGGCTGATAAGTTGAAGTGAATAGGTTGCTGGTTTACAAGTTTACTCTAACCTTAGTACTACATTATCTAAACTTTTGTTGGACAGTGAATACTAGATATATCTCACACAAAAGCAGGCAAGTGCCAAAATTCACGGGCTGAGAGCACCTTAGCGTCGGGAAAGGTGGCCACGTTCCTCCCTCCAAGAACATTGTTCCGCGAACGTCCATGTTTCCGATTCGAGAATGTTTACATTCCCATGTTATAAAATATTCCTTTCCTGTAAACGTTTCTATTTCCTGTGGAAATGGCTGAGAAGAGCACCCTCAAAAATTGGGCAATCATTCTAGCTCATGTTTTTACAAGTGCCTTTGAGATGATACTGATGTGTTTAACAATTGACTACACATTATAAGAAGAGAAATGAAGAGTGTATATGATTTTTTTCTCTCGTCAAATACAATTATCATTTGTAAAGGAGTAAGTATTGCAATAGAAAAATGAATATTTATTTGTAATTATTACTAAATTTATCCTAAAAAACTTTTACTGATAATTAAGTAATGTAAGATTATAGGCAGTGCTGGAACACGTTGATGAGCTAGTATAAAAAATGATAAAAATAGCCAGAATAATAATGTGGTTGACGTAGTACTACTGATAAAGAACTGCACAGTCTACTATCAAATTGGACGTTCCGTTATGAAAAGGTTACCTTGAACGCGGGAATACTTATACACGTTGACTCATAAACATGCAGGATTGACCGTGTGATATTTTCCTTTTTCCTGCCAGGACTGATCAACAGACCGGGAAGGCAACCTTGTTGGACTTGGACCTGTGTATGTGTGCCCTCGACAAGTCTGAGCTTTCGGGTTTCAAACTTCACAGGTTCTGGATCAATTTATTTCCCACATGACTGAAAAAATGTTTTTTTTTTTTTTTGCTCTCTTTGGTTTCACTGGAAAATTGTTGTACATACTGTATAACTAAATTTAGTGCCTAAATTCTCAAAAAAAAAGGTGCCTAAATAGGAGTATAGAACCTACAGACTACAGTAATTGGAATAAAGATAGTACTCTCCATCTTGTACTTCCTCGGTACGGTTGGGTGAACAGAAAGAGAACTCTCCCGGAAGTATTTACACGATGAGGATGAGATGCATCATGCATCGCCGTTCGCCAGAACAGTATTATTAGCTCGCTCTACCGGAGCACGACGGTGGCGATGAAGCTGAGAAAGGCGACGGCGCTGACGGCGGAGCAGCAGAGATCGACGAGCACTTCCTTCCTGGCCTTGGACTCCTTCCTGCCCCTCTTGCTCCTCACGAACTCCTCGTACCTCCGCTTGGCCGCCTCCTGTTGCTCCTCCTCCCCTCCTTCCGGGGCCCCGCCATGGCCGCCGCGAGCAGCCTCAGGGCGCCCTCGCCGCTGACCGCGGTGCCGTCGGCGTCCTCGACGGTGAGGCTGATCTCGCGGACGGTCTCCAGGCGCTGGGAGCAGTCGCAGGAGCAGGTGACGGTGGCCTCGAGCTTGCACCCGGCGAGCACGACCGCGTAGCGCAGCAGCGTGTCGCCCGTGTACCAGTGCCTGTCGACGGCGACGGGGCGGCGGCTGGACACGTTGACCGCGCGGCCGCCGGCGGGTCGATGACGACCCAGCTGAGCTCCAGCTCCGCGGGGGCACGGCGGCGGCGCGGGCGGCGATGGGCACGGCGGGGCTCTTGCACTCGACGGCGTCGACGCAGAAGGGCGAGGCGAGGAACCACGAGGACGACGTGGAGGTCTCGACGACGCGGGACAACAGCGGCTCGCCGCGGTGGTAGACGTCCACGGCGGAGACGATCAGCTCGCTGGGGGCGGCGAGGTGGTGCTGCTCAGCCGAGGAGGAGGCGGCGGCGGTCGCCGCGCAGCACGGGAACGGGAAGGCGTCGGCGAAGAGGCGCTGCGGAGAGACGGCGGAGGAGGGGGAGGAGGAGGTCTGGGCGTGTCGCCAGCGACGGCCACCGCGCGAGGCAGAGCGCGCGCCACGTGTCCGGGTCCGCGGCGAGCGCGGGAGGCCCGCGGTCGCGCAGCTGGCGGCGGCCAGCGACGGGCCGTCGAGGCGGCGCAGCGCGCAGGCCAGCACGTCGGCGGGGAGGTCCTCCACGGTGGTGGTGCTGTTCCTCGCCATGTGCTCTGAACGGGCCCTGCGCTGCGGGCGGCGGCGGCCTGCGCTTCGATGATTCGACGGTGGTGCAACAAGGTCGATCGACGACGGGGTCCGTCCGTCGAGTCGAGTGGCTCCAAGTCGCAGGTCGCGTCGCGGCACAACACACTCCACCCAAGGGACAAGCGGGAGGGAAGCAATGGGATGGCGATCGATATGGCAATTGGTCCTTTAATAGGGGCCGGGAAGATGATACCGTGCCGTGCCGTTGCTATCGGGCGAATGGCCCTGCCTGCCTTCGCGAAGGCGACGACGTGACAGCCCTCACGAGCCGGGTCCGTCGACGGACGGACGCATAAAAAATGCTCACTCTCCGCGACCGCCAAATGGGGTGAGACGGGGTAGCGTCCGCGTCCGCGTCCGCGAGCGCTTGGCCTCGGGCGCGCGCGCGCGCCGTGCCGGCCGTGCGGGAACGCAACGCAGCGCGCCTGCCCTGCCGCCTCCCCTCGGCTCGGCCGGGGACGCCGCCGGACGCGGGACAAGGCCATGCTCCCGTGCCCGTGCCATGTGGGCAAACACAGCCGTCTCGCCTCACCGGCCGCGGCCGGTTCCACGTTTTCGGCCTGTGCCCGCGCAACACGGCCGCGCTTCTTTCTCGCCGCTCCGCCAACGAAACATACAGTCGGCACATGCATGTCCTTTTGGTTTTCTTTCTTGAGACTTGAGAGAAAAAATAGAAGCAAATAAATATAGTGCCACATATATTCCAGAACATTTATTTATTTATTTGCATATCAAATTTAATCTCCACGATTGATTACTATGCTCACGCCCTTTTTCCCTGGTGCCACCGGCTAGTGCCCAGCGGACATTCCTACCTCACAAAGATCGTGCATACAGCATTTCACGTACGCATCGCGTGCAGTTGTGTCCCCGCTGTAGTGCACAGCCGTATAATTGGTCAGACGGATATCCTAGGAAATACACTACAGCTCCTGCAAGCCTGCAGGGTCATGTCAATTGCCATGTCAGCGCGATCGACAGCGCAATGCAACATGCAGAAACCAATCCATTAATCCAACTCGGGATTAGTTTAGAGGCAGGCCTAGCTATCAGATTGGTCTCAATCGTACGGCCTCCTCGCAATAAAGTGTAGTATTAGGATACATCTCTGTTCTCTGGGGTTTGGTATTTGCTGATGCATCACGCATTGCATAGCCGGGATACATACGTAGTATATTGGTGGAGCTAGTCGTATGCTTATCTAGCTACTCACGGTCGTCACTCTCGAGTTGTATGGTTCCTGGTGCCTTTGCCGGCAACGCCCCCTCTGTCTCACGGTTCGGGGTGGCGCCGGTTTCTTACGTGAGCGCGCATGTCGGTACTGCAAATTTTCAACCCTCCCGCCTTTCCACAATCTATGCATTGTTTATGGAACCGCGGAGGTTATCTTGTTGTCGGTTAGGAGTATGCATTTGTTTATTTAATTATTTACGATCACTCGTCATGTCAGCTGCAGTGAGCAAGTCATCGTATCAACATTCATGCATCCAGGACCAACAAGTGCAGATGCACGCACCTGCTGTGCCTTTTATTTCCATGTTGGACAACATCCACGATAGATCTTGCCATGGTCGTATGGGCTACTATTTTCGCACAGGTACATTTTTTTTATGTTGTATGAAAACTAGGAAATGAATGAAAATGTGTTAGGTTACTGCAAGGTTCAATTAGAAAAATATGGTATTGGTATAACATCCCATTTACTTATAGATATTAGTCATAATTTATATTTGTTATTGGCTACGGAGGCGGAGCCCAGTGGACAGTAACAACCCCCTCCTCTGCGCGGCAACTTTATTGACCTAAACAACTATGTTTGATAACTACTATTGTTCAAGAAGGCAGACATATATAGTGTCAAACTCAATGCAAACAATGTTGTTGAAGGGGCATGGATGTTTGACAATGCAAACAATGTTGTTGAAGGGGCATGGATGAGTGGATCATGTTTTGGTTGCCAAACTAAAAGAAACATGTGCTCTAGTGGCACTTGCAAGCATCTAGAGATTAGAGTGACTCTGTGTGGTGCAGTGTAGCAACTAGCAACTCAAATTGTGCCCCCTTAATTTTGTTGGCATGCTCCGCCACTGATTGGCATGTTTTTGAATGTACTCCCTCCATATAAGAAAAGGAAGTCGTTTTTGGATAAGGTTTGGATCAAACATTGGGAACATAAATCATAAATAACTTTTAAGTTATTAAGTTTGAAAATGTAAAAACCATATGAATAGATTTATCTTGAAAAATACTTTCATAAAAGTATAAATATATCACTTTGTGATGAGTATTTTTATAAAATATAAAAGTCAAAGTTATACTTTGAAGACTGTGTCGTTGTCCTAAACGACTTCTATTTCCAATATGGAGGGGAGTAGTTGTTTAGATGGTTAAGAATTCTGAAATCGAAATCGACCCTAATACCATTCATTATTCATAGTGCATGTGTCCCCTCATCCTCAGTCTTGACCCTTGCCCCCTATTTTTGTGTGGAATCAGCCTCCCCCACGAAAAAAGAAACAAAACCCAAGTTACTTCCCTCCTCTCTCCCCCCGATGCAATGACTAGGCTGCCCCGGCGTTAGTGCTCATGTAGCAACCATTATGCTTCCCCGGACGCACTAGCCATTGTGTGTCAGTGCAGTAAGTAGCATGTATGCCATGCGCTTATGTAGCCCTGTTGTGCATGTTCCACTATATGTGCACTTTGCCTATGGCCATGCACCTCACCCACTCTAGCCTTATTCGTCCCTCATCCGCACCAAGGTCGAAAATCCATCCTTTCTCATCCACTCCCTTCACTTAGTCGCCCCCTCTTTTCTTTTCTATTTTTTTTCCTTGCGCACGCCCCTCCTTTTTTTCTCTTCTTCTTCGCTTGTAGCCAACGCCTCTTTTCCTCTTCCTTGCAGCCGTGGCCTTGTCTTCTTCTTCCCCACAGTGATTGTTGTCTCCTTCTATTCTTCATCAACGCACGATGAGCGATAGAGATAAAGTTCATGTGAAAAGTGTCTCACATGTGATCAAACTTCAATTCCATGCTTTTATACATCCAAATAGAAATCG
>JADLZL010002966.1:0-241818 GCA_015844335.1 Chrysopogon serrulatus | reverse complement strand
CCAGCGAGGAGGTAAGGGCTGCGAAGCTGGACTCCCCCATCTTGAAATCTCCTACATGGAGTGGCACAGCTGAGGGCTACGGTGGCCACATGCTCAAATTGGCATGGTAATAACGTGTGCTTGGTGTGGTGCTTAAATAGGAGAGAGAAGAAGTTAGCATCACTCTCCATGATGTAACAATCGATGCCAACTCTATTTGATATCTGGAAAAATCGGAGTGGGGCAAGAACATTCACCGGTGCTAGATTCATAAACAACAATAAACATACTAGAGCAGTAGTGAGCACGAAGTGAACTAGAGGAGATTGGACGTGTGAAGGTACTGGCGGAAAGGAGGAATTATATATTTAACTTTGATGTGGATCCCAAACAATAAAATAGCATCAGTGCCAAGTTTTGTTGTATACTGCGACTCTAAAAAGCGATGCCAGTTTTTTTGCAATAGGGCTCATTTTTTTTTATCAAACACTGCTCGCACATTGCGGCCAGCCTAGGGGCTGGGTCAGAGTGGTGTGGTTGCATTGGGGTGGGGGTGGCCACAGAGGGCTTAGTGGGCCTCATAGACGTGTGTATGTTGGGTTCACCGGCTCTTTTTTTTTCAATTTTGGAAAATATTTTGTACGGTGGGCAGTGAATCTTCCTAAGTGAATTTTAAGCTGCGCCATCCTTTGTATAGTTTATTTTTGACCGCCTCCCATAAACTCTTTGTCGTAGTGGTGGGACTAAAGTTTCACTACCTTCTCACATATGAATATACCTTTAAGATTTACTATTTTCTCTATTTTAAATTATAAGTCACTTTGACTTTTGTGTTCATCTATTTTGTTATGTATTTAGACACATTATTATATCTAGATATATAATAAAATAGATATACCAAAAAAGTTAAAACGACTTATAATTTGAAACGGAGGGAGTAACAAACATATAGAGACGCTGCACTAGGATGTACAATTTTTTTAGAGGGAGTGCGATAAAGCGTGACCCGTCGCAACTACTGCGAGCGCGCGACACCACTCTAGGCTGACGCGTGTACTGCTGCCTGCATACATTCCCTGTCCGTATACCAGCCTGCTCCGTTCTCGAGACCCACCCTGCTCCGCTGTCGAGACGTGTCTCCGGCCACGCAGCTTTTGGACTAGACTGAGGGGTGGTTTGGATTCCCCTGGCAAATTTTTTGCCCCGTCCCATCGAATCTAGTCACATATATATGGAGTAATAAATGTAGTCTAAAAAATAATTAATTACACAGATTGCGATAACTTTGCGAGACGAATCTTTTAAACCTAATTAGTCCATGATTTGATAATGTGGTGCTACAGTAAACATTCGCTAATGACGGATTAATTATACTTAAAAAAATTTGTCTCATCGTTTCCTGACGAATTCTGTAATTTGTTTTTTATTAGTATTTGAAACCCCCTTCCGACGTCCCTCCGACATTCTGCTTTGTGACACAGGCAAAAACTTTTTCCACACCATCCAAACACGCCCTGATTACACGCCGATCTCCACTCCTCAAGTGCACGCATTCCAAAAAAAATGAAATACTCCTATTTCTTTTAATTACTATAACTGGTGAACGATTTATTCGTTTTTAATTTTATCTATACCAGTATGTTCTACGTGATAAGACGAACAAAATTAGATCTCACTTGTCTATATTTTAAAAAAATTTATTTTAGTAGCAATTTATGTAAAAAATGTACTAGAAAATTTATAAAAGAAATTGCTACCATATAATACTAAACTTGCTACTTTAAAAATAAACTAGAGTTTTCTCATGGTATATGCACATCCATTTGTTACCATGGGAATATAATAAATTTGTTATATAGTACTTACATATAAAGGTACTAATTTCTAATGTGTACCGGACAAAAAAAAAAAAGAAAGATGAAACCTAGAGAGGCAAATTATTAAAATAAATATTGCATAAGATACCAATTAGGAAGGCAAGTTATCATACATCACATTCAAAAAGGCCTAAAAACATGACTTCCTACCAAGTGGGGCATTTCTTAAAAAATAAGGGTAACAACACAACACAAAACAAGACAAGTTATGGGAATAAATTATTAGAACAAGTATTGCATAAGTTGCCAAGTAGAGAGGGTAAGTTATTATATAATCCACTTGAAAATATTGAAGAACATTTAATATGCAGGATTTAGAAAGGCTCTCAAACCTAAACGAAAAATTGAACCACTTGAAATAGCTATCAGAAACCAAAGCAAAAATAGACAACAAAAACTTAAACTGAAATTAACAAATAAAAACTGAAAACTAAAATACACATAATGAAAAATAGAAAAAATAAAACAAAAATTGCCAAACACAAAAACTGAAATTGACAAAAGAAAAAAAAATCAATGGAACTGAAAGCTAAAGATACACAATGAAAAAATTACTGAGAAATGAAAATGAAAAATGAACCAAGAGAAAAAAATTCAAAAACAAAAGAAAAAATAACGAAGGATGAAAAATGAAAAGAAAAAAAGAGACTCACATTAAAAAAACTAAATAAAACAACAAAGAAAAACGAAAAAAAAGGCTGCACAGGGAGGGCGGCAGCGGCGGACTTTCGGACACCCCACAAAGATGCTGGCTAGGCAGCGTGTGGTCGCTCCCTCGGATGGGGCGCGACCCCCCGCGTATTAAACTTTTATGTTTTTAGAGTACCCAATAATGAGCTAGCTATTTTTGTTGGGTTTGACCCAACTTAAAGTAAATAAATACTAAGGCCCATAATAAATGAAAATACACTAAGGTCCATAATAAATGAAAATACAATAAATGATTACTATTTTGAATGAAAAATTGATACGAGATCAATTCAAATTACATGTGGTTATTATTGTGTGCACCTTTTTATAAGTTTAAAAATGTTAGAAGCCAAGCCACATGCTCCCAAGCTTGCCGCAACATAAACGGGCTCAGATGGCCAGACCATGATATGGGTAGTGTGGCATCAACTAGGTTTTTTACGGCTTGTCGGTGTTTAAATGAAAGCGGCGGTTCGTAGTAGGGGTTACAACCGGTTCGAGAGAGGGGGAGGGGCTCCCAAGTCTCGATTGAGCGTGGTGCCAATATCGTGGCGTGTTCGTGGTGTGTGCGATGGGTTTCAGGAGTCTTGTGTCTTCCTCCTCTCGCCCCCCTAATGGAATGGCTCGCCCTCCCTTTTATAGATGAAGGGAGGGAACGGCCTTACATGCTTCATAGAGAGAGTATGGGCGTGCCGTGCGAGAAAAAAAAAAAGAAAAAAGGACAATGGTAGAGTGGCTCGTCTGCGCCTTCCCCGGGGTCGGGGCGACCTTCTTCCTTGCGTCGTACACGATGATCAATGCTTGTCGCAGGTGTGGTCGCGTCGCCGGAGTGCCTGCCCACGCCGTTACATTAGGCGGCGGGGTTGAACAATTGATTGGAGGGCTTAGAGTATCGCCCTGGAGTTAATGACATCATACGGCACGGGAGTGGGTCGCGGTGACGGGTTAGCCGGGCTGTCAAATCAGAGGAGGTGATTAGGCGTTTGAGCCATGCCTTGCCCCCGATTACGGCGCGGTCAAGGGCCTGGCCATGCCCTGCTCTAGCTAATAGGGCCGCGGGCGTCTGCTGCCACGCCCTGCGCTGCCAAACAGTGTGGTCAAGATGCCCCTGCCCATGCCCTGCTCGGGGCGCAGGCAGAGATGTCACAGCTTGACCGGTCATGCTTGTCGTGAGGTCATGGCCCAAGCGTGGAGCGCAAGCTCCGGGCGGCTTCTTCGCGAAGACACCCGTGCGAGCCGTGTACCCTGGGGGTCGTGCCCTGTCTTCGGGGTTGCGCGGCGTAGATCACCTACGGGCCTTTCTTTGTGGTCCTCCCTTGGGCGTCGGAATGCCAGCCCACTAGGTTTGGTCTTCGTGGGACCGCCCGTGGGCCGTCGTTAGCAGCTCACCTGGCTTCGTTTAGCCGGGGGCCCAACAGGCCGGTTGTTTGGCCCCAACAGTAGCCCCCGAGTCCTTGCAGGTGTGGGTCCACACCGCAGGGACTTTGCCGTCGAGGGTCGCTTTGGCTTCTCCGATTAGTGCAGCGAACCCCAGCGGGTGTAACCCCCAAGTCTCTCAGGGGATGTCGGCCACGTCCCGCAGAGACTAAAAGCGTGTGCTCCGGGGTAGTAGGGTGCGTCGGTTTCGAAAGCGTGACGGCGGTTCGCTCTCGGCCATAATGGCACCTCCGAACCGTCGGGCAGCCGATGGGACATATCGGTCTGCTGGGCTTCGGAGCCCACGCCAGGACTTATCTGGGGGAGGCGTAGATGGCAGAACCACGGTTTCGAGCCCTATGCCCGAGTTATTGCGGTAGGTGGACCGAAGGGTTTCGTCGGGGTTGCGTGTTACGCCACCCCCTTGTGCTGCGGTCGTAGGGGCCCGTGGGGTCCGTCAGACCCAAACTTTTCTACAAATAGGAAAAAAGACGGCTTGTACGCCCCGCATAGTTTTTCCTGCCCCCCAATGCGCCTCCTCGCCATCCCGATTACGCAGCCCGCCCGCCGCGAGTCCAGATCTCGAGCCATGGCCAACTGGTCTTCGTCGGTGATTTCGTCAGCCGAGATCGACGGGCTCATCCAGCGCGGCCTTCTCTGCGAGGACGACTGGGTTTGCCCGGGAGCTAAGGAAGTTCCGGCCCCGAGAGCGGGGTTCGTGGTTTCGTTTCTGGCGTTCCACGAGTGGGGGTTTGTGGTTCCGGCTCACCCCTTCTTCGCCGCGCTCCTCGAGTTCTACTAGATTCCCCTGCACTGTCTGAACCCTAATGGGATTCAGCACATCGCGTCGTTTATCGCGCTGTGTGAGGGGTATCTAGGGATAGATCCCCACTTTGAGCTCTGGAGGTATTTCTTCGCTGTGGACCTGCTGAAGCGGCGGGTCCAGGGTGAGTCGGAGACGTGGCAGGTTGGGTGTGCCAGTATCCATCTTCGTCGAAACAGGGCGAGAGATTACATTTCCATGAAGATGGTTTCCTCCAACAGTGGCTGGCACACCAAATGGTTTTACCTACGGAAATCTGACCCTCCCCTCCCATCGTTTACGATGGACTTGCCCGCCGTTCAACCGAAGCGTTGGGGTGAATGGGGTGTCCCGGCGGCGGAAAAGAAGAGGCTTCAGGATCACCTTGCCTCCATTGCGATCCTTCACGAGAGGGGTCTCAATGGTCCGGGGCTGATTGGAGCCTACCACAAGAGGCGGGTGGTGCCTCTCATGAGGCGGACGCTCCGTTTGTTCGAGGTGAGCCCGGGCGTAGCGGCTGAGGGGACCACATTGCCCGTGGACACACCGTCCGACACGGAAGTCGCCCGGCGCATCAACAAGGCGTTGGAGCCGGCGGTGAGCTCGGCAAATGACCGGGTCAGATGGACTTTCCCAGTGGAGGGGTGCCCTCCGATGAGACCAGAGAAGGGATTCATGGAGTTCGTAAGCCCCGCCTCCTCCTTGTTTCATTGGTGTTTTTACCTTTTTGTTTTCCAGCATGCTGACCTCGCCCCCTTTTTTGGCAGCCTTCCTATATCATGTTGACGGGCCGCGGGGTGCCCCTGCCGAAGGGTCATCCGCAGAGGGCGGCCAATCGAGCGGAGAACGAGCGTCAGCGCAAGAGGAAACTGGACGAGAAGGCGAAGAAAGACAAGCATCAGGCGCGGGAGGAGAAGCGGGCTCGGGGCATCGACACCGATACCACCGAGGAGGATGACGGCGACGAGGACGAGGGTGAGCATCTTGGTTTTGATCTTTTTCGTCTGCCCGATCCCTCACTGTACGTTCTTCTTGCAAGTGAAGGTTCCGACGTCTTCTTCGGGGGGCTCCCCACCTGATGTCGCGACACAGGCGGGGTCGGGTGACTCATCCAGCGCGGCCCGAACATCTTCGGGCGCGTCGCCCCGGAGGGAGAGGGCCTCTTCGCCGGCTGTTTCCGGGAGCTTCCGCGACCCGATCGATGACGGTGAGGGGACCGATCCCCGGCGTCCCCTGATTCCCAGTGGGGTGAGCGCGACGGTGCCGACGGGTGCTAGGAAGACCTTGGCGTCAAGGGGCAGAGCACCGCCATCAGGAGGTGCGCCGGGGGGAGGCCTTGCGCCACGGGAAAGGTCCTCCTGTGTCAAGATTCGGCGGGGGGGATCACCCCTGAGGGTGGCGATGCCCTTTCCCGGGTGGCCGGTGACGGTAGCGCGGGCGAAGGATGCGGGAGTCATGGTTTCGAAAAGCCATAGGATCCCCCCCTTCAGCCACACACTTCCCCTGGGACCGTCTTCATCGGCTTTGGTGCTTGGTCGGGAGGCGCCACCGCCGGGTGGTCGTGGCACGCGTCCGGTCCATTTCGCCACTGGGCAGCCTCGGGTCGAGCTCCCGGCAGCATGAGGGGCGAAACCCTTCGTGCTTGACGACCTAGGGGAGGAGAGGGACTACTTGGAGCCGGAAACCCATCCGAAAGGGATCCGGGAGTCTGCCGCAACAGGTGGAAACCCGGGTCCACGAGGGGTCGTCGCGCCTCAAGCTCACGGAGGCGCCATTTGAGGTAAGTCCGGTTTCCGGTTATGGACTTGACGTCCTCCCCACAGCCCTTGAGCCACTCTTGATGCCTGCGTTGTTGCGATGGTTGTTCCCGCCCGTCGGTGATGGCGAGATCCTTCGAGAAGTCCTACTTTCTCCATCATCGGCGATCGTCGTGGGAGTCTCTTTCGCTGGGCCAAGCTCGAGCCAACCTCGAGTGGACGAGGCCGAGAGCCGCGCCGGTTCGGGCCGAGAAGGCCTGTAAGGGAGCTGGCCGGGCGAGCCCGGGAGGCGGAGGAGAAGGCGAAGGAACTAGCGAGGGAGAAGAAGCGTCTCCTCGTGCGAGGCGGTCTTTGTTGAAGGAGTGGGACACGGCCCGGGAGGAGAAGGTGACCCTAGACCTTCGTGAAGACCCCGCAGCCGAGGTCAAGGAGGCCAAAAAGTCACAGCGGAAGCCACCATGCATTCGGCGGGGGGCGACGGTGGAGGTGGCCCACCGAGGGCCAAGGTTCAGTCCCCTTGAGAGCGAGGTGGGCCGTGGCAACGATGAGAAGAAGGCGCTAAAATCTAGAGTCGAAGGTTAGTTATTGGATTTGATATGACACTCGTACTTCAATCAGGGTTGCTCATAACGCCTGCCGTTGTCGCGTCTTCGAGCTCGAACGGCCGCCTGGATGGGGCGAAGGCGAACTTCAAGGCGGCTTCAATCGAAGCGTGACCATCCGGGCGGGGTCGCCGAGATTGTCTCGCAACCCGCCCTTGACGGCAGCCCCCGGTACTGGGGGCCGGTGGCCCGCGTGGCCCGAGTGGCCGACCGGGTGCACGAGCTCGAAGTGGAGGCCTTCCGCGCCGGGGTCAATCGATCCTTCGCCGCCGCCTACTCCCATTTTGAGGAGAATGTGAAGCTTGACGTCCCCAGCGGTGGGGTACGCCGGCGGGCCGGGTCCGAGGGTGAGCCGGAGGGCATTGAGGCCCGTGTGGAGCCGTTATCGCGAGCCTTGGCCGACCGCATAGCCGGAAGCGTCCCGCCACGTAGGGGTGATTAGCTTATGTTAAGGTTTGGCCGTTGCTTGCCGAAACATTTGATGTATGGGAGAGACTATTTTTACGCCTTGTTCGGCCGATGAAATCATTTGTTCTTTTGTTCGGTTTTTTTCTCGTCATTTCTTAAAATGCGGGTCGTGGCCTTGGACCGGGAGGGGGTCGGCATGATTCGGGCCGTAGTCGTAGAGACGTGGGTCGCCTTGTCGACCCCCCGAGGTCCGGTCCGTGTGGCGCCGACACACCCCTTTTTTTTAATTAAAGGTTCGAACTCCCGCCTATTGGGGTGAGACCGTGCCTCGGGGTTGCTGCCCTTGGTTTTGAACCCGGTAGACGGTGCCCCCCCCTCGGGGGCGTGGGTTGTCGTGCGGTGTGTTCCGCGGGCTTTGTCCTCAACTTGTGGTCTAACCTTTGAGGCAAGAGTTGAAATTTCGGAAAGAGTTTTTTGTTTTTTGTAGGTTTTCACGTAATGTCTATCTCTACCAGCCCCCAAGTGACGGCTGTCCCTAGGGGTGGGGTTAGGCGTTACTTAGAAAAAAGACAAAGTAAAATGGCAAACATCTCTTTATTTGATAATCAGAAACTTCTTTACATGGTTTGACTATGTACAAGCTTTAAAGGAACTTAGGGATAAAAAGCGACGTAGGCGTTCTATGTTCCAAGCGTTGGTGAGGATCTCCCTTTTGTGGTTCTTGAGCCTGTACGTCCCTGGCCGAAGCACCTGGTGTATGATGAAGGGTCCTTCCCATGACGGTGATAGCTTGTGGCGGTCCTTGCTGCCTTGGCATAGGCGTAACACGAGGTCTCCGACGCTGAAGGCGCATCCCCGAATGCGCCGGCTGTGGTAGCGGCGGAGGGCTTGCTGGTACTTAGCGGAATGTAGCAGGGCAACGTCGCAGGCTTCGTCCACTTGGTCCAATGCGTCTTCAAGATGGATGGTGTTTCCCCGCTCGGTGTAAGCCTGTACCCTCGGGACCCCATACTCGAGGTCGGTGGGGAGAACGACCTCCGCGCCGTAGACCATGAAGAATGGGGTGTACCCCGTCGCTCGGCTGGGGGTTGTTCGCAGACTTCAGAGCACCGAGGGGAGTTCTTCGACCCATCGCTTCCCAAATTTATTGAGACGGTTGAAGATTCGGGGCTTGAGCCCTTGCAAGATCATCTCGTTTGCGCGCTCGACCTGCCCGTTCGTCTGGGGGTGTGCTACTGCTGCCTAGTCGACTCGATGTTAAACTCGTCACAGAAGTTGAGGATCGGCCCCAACCGTTCACGCGCGGGAGGAACTTCAGAGCTCTGGATCGAGATTCAGGCTGATGATGCCCCGGTCCGGGGATGAGACGACGCCTGACGGCTTAGGGTCGGCTCATGCCATCATGACATCGAGCTTTCCGCCTGCTACTGTGCCACGAAGTTGAGCAGCTCTTGGATATCCCGCTGGGGCTTCCGCTCCTCGGGGGTGGCCGGCTCGGGGAGCCGTTGTAGGAATGCCGCGGCCGCCGCCCCGATGTTCTCGGCCGGGCGCGGGGAAGAACGGCGTCTGGCCCGCGTCCTCTTGGATGCGGTGATGGACGCCGCGAGCATGGGCCCTCGCGTTTCCCGCCAGCCCCACGCAGCGCACGCCTTCGCGGCGTGGGTTCGCAGGCGGTAGTACTCACTTTCGTGCCTTTATTTGGGCTCATGTCCCGCATGGCGACGGGTGGGCCCCCCCTGGCGAGGGGTGAGGCTCGGCAAGGCCGTATTCGCCGACGAGCCGTGATCCTGATCTTGCGACGCCCTATCACCCCATGGTCTTGGTGATCGTGCGGCGGGGTCGCCTAAGGGGTAACATCCTCGATGCAGGGTCCCGTCCCTCGTGCTCCTCCTCGATGTCGGCATGTAGCACTCGCGGGGAAGGATGAGTGCTTCCTCCGGCGGAGTCCGAGTCTGAGACCTCGCTAGAGTCGTCGGACGACAAGATGTCCAGACCGAGTCCCGGCCGAAGTCCACCATCCCGACGAACTCGACTTCGCCGCGTCTTGCTCCGGTGTCCCCAGGTCGGGCCGTTGGCGGTGTTGCAAAGCCCGAAAAGGAATCCCCTTGACGCCGGTAGATCGCGGAGCGGGTATCCGCCAGCGGCGCCGCGCCGTCATCTCCACGATGCGGTGGAAGAGAGCCTGCCTGTCCCTCGCTGGAACGGCAGGGCCATCGTCCGGGTTCGTTCCTCGGATGGAGTCGGATGGAGGCCTTTGAGGGCCTCTGGGTGGTACGAACGTCCGTGGGGGGGGGAGGAGGGGTCAAGACCCTCCGTAACGTCCCCTCCTTGGTGACGACAAAGTCCAGGCTCCCGGCGCACGAGCGCTCCGGGGCCCAAGGAACACGTGGCTTCCCATTCGAGCCTTGGTTAGGAGGCGAAACGCCGCAATGCCCCTACCTACCGGCGCCCAACCGCCGGTGTTTCGTGAAAGCACCAACTAGTAAATATATAGATACGCGTTTATGCCCGGATGATTCGCTAAGAGGACACGGGGAGTATACTGGTTCGGGTGTGGGGCCCTACGTCCAGTTCGAAAGGATCGTGTTACTTAGCGGCGGTTCGTAGTAGGGGTTACAATCGGTTCGAGAGAGGGAGGGGCTCCCAAGTCTCTGATTGAGCGTGGTGCTAATATCGTGGCATGTTCGTGGTGTGTGCGATGGGTTTCAGGAGTCTTGTGTCTTCCTCCTCTCGCCCCCCCTAATGGAATGGCTCGCCCTCCCTTTTATAGATGAAGGGAGGGAACGGCCTTACATGCTTCATAGAGAGAGTATGGGCGTGCCGTGCAGAAAAAGAAAGAAAAAAGGATAATGGTGGAGTGGCTCGTCTGCCTTCCTGGGGTCGGGCGTGCTTCTTCCTTGCGTCGTACGCGATGATCAATGCTTGTCGCCGGTGTGGTCGCGTTGCCGGAGTGCCTGCCCACGCCGTTACAGTGGGCGGCGGGGGTTAACAGTTGATTGGAGGGCTTAGAGTATCGCCCTGGAGTTAATGACATCGTACGGCACGGGAGTGGGTCGCAGTGACGGGTTAGCCGGGCTGTCAATCAGAGGAGGTGGTTAGACGTTTGAGCCATGCCCTGCCCCTGATTAACAGTGCGGTCAAGGGCCTGGCCATGCCGTCTCTGGCTAATGGTGCCGCGGGCGTCTGCTGCCATGCCCTGCGCTGCCAAACAGTGTGGTCAAGATGCCCTCCCCTCGCCCTTACCCGCTCGGGCGCAGTGCAGATGTCACAGCTTGACCGGTTGTGCTTGTCGTGAGGTCATGGCCCGAGCGTGGAGCGCAAGCTCCGGGCGGCTTGTTCGCGAAGACACCCGCGCGGGGTCGTGCGAGGCGCAGCCTCCCGGGTCACGACCCCGGGAGCCTTTTGGTCCGGCAGGGGTCGTGCGAGTCGTGTACCTTGGGGTCGTGCCCTGTCTTCGGGGTTGCGCGGCGCAGATCACCTACGGGCCTTTGCTGCGGTCCTCCCTTGGGCCGTCGGAATGCCAGCCCACTGGGTTTGGTCTTCGTGGGACCGCCCGTGGGCCGCCGTTAGTAGCTCACCGGGCTTCGTTTAGCCGGGGCCCAACAGGCCGGTTGTTTGGCCCCGACACGGCTCTAAACTCCAAATGAGAGGGATAAGACTAAAGGACGATGGATTGAGAGAGACAGAAATGGTGGACGATGGACAAGCAGGGATAGGATCATAGGAGTGAATGAGGGACGAACGGACAGGGCAGAGGATCCCAAGTTGTTTTTGTTCCACTTTAAAATCAGGATATAGATTTGGAATATTTGGAAAACTCGTATGTGCCAAACCCAAATATTCCAACGCTATTCTCCGGCCGACTTGGACCGGCCCAATCGTCTATGTAGAAAATCACCTGAATGATCCCGCGGAGTCACTTCCTCGGCCGGAACATGTCGGTGTTACAAAAGTCGTCATCGCGACCCGGGAGCGTGCTCCGTGTGCAGTGTGTGCTGACAATGGAAATGGTCGCCATCTTATTAGTTTATCAATTTCATTTTCATCAGGAAAACACAGTCCAAAACCACAGGCATTTGGAGATTTCAGTCCACAGAGAATGCAGCACAAGTTGCGGTGCAGACTATATAGCTCGCACCACAATAAAGGTACGGAACTGATGCTATAGTAGTATATATGTATCTACCTAACGACGTGCTTTCCCTTGTGGTGGTGTTCTCTCCTGAGATACTGATTTTGTATAGATTTGTTTTACATTAGTTGTCACAACGACATGTACGAGTGCCACTTAAGGTTAAGGAGGACTTTAAAATAAAAAATCTTATTTCACCGTACCCAAAGTCTACTTAACACTGAAAGGCATCTTCAAGAGTTTTTTTTCTTCTTAAACTCACTCTTTAGTAAAATATCTCTTTAAAGAGTCAATTAAGTAAAATATTCGATCATCATTAAAAGAGTCAATTAAGTAAAATATTACTCTCTATCTTCACCCTCCAACAAATTTTCTATATCTCTTTAGTACTCTAGAGAGCCAATCCTGCTCTCTATTTTTAGGTAACGAGAAATCTATAATAGAGGATATGACCCCGAGTTAGTAAGCAGCACAAAGTCGACCACATATATAACTCCCTAACAAATTAATAGTTGATTACATAGCTACTCAACTACAAAACCAAATATTATAGCCCTTAAGCACCTAATAATGTTCAAGTGACCTCTAGATGGTTTTGTTGGGTTGTTGTGACACCTATCCCACCACACTGTCTTGTGTACTCATATTCGCATGTAGGTCCATATGTTCCTCCCCTTCCCTACTCATTCTAGGTTGCCCCACCACTAGATGAGCAAGCACACGACCTCTTGGCACTCAATGATATTGAGCTCTTGCACCATGCCTACATGACATCCGGCCCCTCTCACATCCTAGATTCCTTTTGCTCTTTGCTCTTAGGGAAGCTCCAGTGTTAAGATTAAACCGAACTAACAAAGTCCAGATTTGTTTGAATCTCCGGGGCTAAATTGGTGAGTGGGACCTACATCAGAATAAACAAACACAAATCAACTCTCTTCTCTTGTCTATGTGTCAGTGTTTCAATTGGTTGGTACTTGCATGCAAGCAGATGCTGTCTTATTTTATTCCTACGGTTTGGCGCATCTGCAAGCATTGAATTAATCCTCCATCTGACATCTATGGTTTGCTCCTCATAGTGTTCTTGGTTCAATTTGCGTTGCCCATCATTCGCTTTTTGCTCACACTGGAGGTGTCATCTGAGGACGGGTGGTGAATATGAGTGATTGTCAATGGAGTTGTGCTTTGGCAAGTTTTTGAGAGGAATTTTTATCGCCTCCTATTTAGCCCCACTCCATTCGCATGTTCAATTGATGCTTTAGGGTTTTTTGTAGGTAGCCATACGAGGAGAAAGCGAGAGGGATGGAGGATGTAGGCCAGTCAACCAAATAACAATGGGCCACCGTGCATGAGCTCAATACCATCAAGGAAGAGTAGGAGATCGGAGGTTATAGGCGAGCTCAGCCTCGCGGTGCCCAGGGTTGAGGCTAAGCTTGCTCGTGGCTGTGTGCACCCTGCCTGAGCTCACCTGCGCCATGGACAGGGTTGTGTCCGCATGTGCCGCTAGGCCTTCCCCGCCCTCACGGTCGAGGCTATAGCTGCCCTCTCATCTTCTCTCGATGAGCACACAACAAAGACAAAGGCAGAAAAAGAGGTAGAACCAAAGAAACGGAAAAAAGAAAGGTATTCAGGAGGGATAAGTTGGTAACTAGGATTTGGAGGGACTCCTGGGGATAACATCTTGGAAGAATATTCCTCTCTAGGGATGATTCCACCCCTTATGTCCCAAAGCCAAACACCACAATGAATTTGGATATCCCACCTCATCTCTACCGTGTCTCTAAACTAAACACACTCTTAATATGTTGGGAGGTTATTTAAACTTTTTTCTACTATTTATTAAATCAAAACCATATCAGCACTCCACATAATATGCCATGTCAGCGAAGCCGTCTTTTGAATACTTTGATTTATAGATGAGAGGGCAAAATAGACCAATGTTGTATGTCACTTGGTTCTATATTCTTATGAAGCTAAACACTATTAGATGTTTTATCTTTTCATACAAGGTGTTCGTATCATTTTCCACTAAGTGACCTCACTAGATATTCTATCTCTTAATGCAAGGTGTCCACAATATTCTCCACTAAGTATCCCTCTAACATGCAATCCATTCATGCATTCTACAAGTCATCTGTTCTTCTATAATTTGTAACATAATATTCTATTGGTTTTTCTTCTACTAGCTTACCGATTTTTTGCCGGATTTTATACAATGAAATAATATAACATGCAAGTCCAATTTATATATATACATTTTTGGAGGATATAAGAAGGATATGGAAATGGAAAAAGATGTAAATACAGTAAACGTTCATATATATCTATACACATGGACATGCATGGTGCAGAAACATGGCGCGTTTTTCGCATGAGCCAACACAACGACGGCGCAAGATATGCCGAGGTCGACAAGACATGGCGCGGAAAGGCACTGGAGTTTAATGTAATGGGCAACAGAATGCTGTGCCGTGGAGTGCCCTTGTCCTTCAGTATGTACTGGATGGAGTACAACTACTAAGTAGGGGAGTGTGGGGACTACATGCCTTCCACGGTTCCATCGCTGCTATGACAAACAAATAGGACTCTTAACCAATTTTTCCCTCCGTGATGGCGACCACTGAGTCGCCTCGGCCCTAGACCTTGGCATTGCATTTAAGCACGATCGAGTCCGGTAGTTATATTTATTCTGCACTGGAGTATATATTTCTTGCGTGTCCTAGCTAATTGTAGGTCCTTGTTGCCTTGCCCAGTTGCCCCTCACACATCAAGGCCACTGCGTGGGGCGCTTATATAAACACCAGCACCTCCAGTCGTGCACCAACCCACCTCACATCCCGTGTTTTGTCTCGCGCAATTCACCTCCCGGCAAAGTGTGAGAGAGAGAGAGAGAGAGCAATGCAAGCAGCCGAAGCGGAGAGCCAGGGGGGTCAAAGGTCCCTCATCGCCCTTTCTGGTTTCTGCCCAAGCTAGCTAGCGTCATCAGTGACGCACAGGCCGGCCGTGCGTGCGCCCAGCTGCGCCAAGACTGCTGAGCGAGGAGTGTTGTTGGGGAACAAAGGCATGGGGAGGCCGCCGTGCTGCGAGAAGGGCGAGGTGAAGAAGGGGCCCTGGACGCCGGAGGAGGACCTCGTGCTCGTCTCCTATGTGCAGGACCACGGCCCCGGGAACTGGCGCGCCGTGCCCACCCACACCGGTATACCAAGCCGGCCTCGGAGTTTTTCTTTGTTTCTTACGATGGCTGCTGTTTTATTATGTCGTGCAATTCCTTGAATCGAGGTGCTGTTCTGGTTCTTGGACCATGGATCCCCAGGGTTGATGCGCTGCAGCAAGAGCTGCCGGCTCCGGTGGACCAACTACCTCCGCCCGGGCATCAAGCGCGGCAACTTCAGCGACCAGGAGGAGAAGCTCATCATCCACCTCCAGGCACTGCTCGGGAACAGGTAATTCCACTATCTATTCCTGCTCCTATGTGATTCCTCAGCAGAGCCCTAACGACCGACTGTCCATGATTTTGCACGATCCAGGTGGGCCGCGATTGCTTCGTACATGCCGGAGCGGACAGACAACGACATCAAGAACTACTGGAACACGCACCTCAAGAAGAAGCTCAATAAGACGAGCGCTGGCGCCGAGGCGAACAAGAGCGGCAGATGGGCCGCGCCCAAGGGGCAGTGGGAGCGGCGGCTGCAGACGGACATCCACACCGCGCGCCGGGCACTCCGGGAGGCACTCTCCCTGGACCCCGTGCCTCCGTCCGCCAAGCCGGAGCAACAACCGCCGGCGCCATCAGCTAGCCAGGCCCAGGCGACGACGTACGCTTCCAGCGCCGAGAACATCGCGCGCCTGCTGGAGGGCTGGATGCACCACGGCGGTTCCGGCGCCGCCGGGAAGGTGTCGTCCGCGTCCAGGTCCACCTCCGTGTCCGCGTTCTCCGACGACGAGGGAGTGTCGGCGAGCAACAGCGGTATAGCGCGCACGCCAGAGAGGCCCACCTGCAGGACGAGCAAGGCGGAGGGCGGTGCGGGTACCGCGGGGCAGGGGTCATCGTTCTCAATGCTGGAGAGCTGGCTGCTTGACGACGGCATGGGGCAGGGCGACACGGGGCTCAGCGTGCCGCTGGGCGACCCGTCCGAGTTCTTTTAGACCGGATCGGAGGGGCCGGGGCAAAATATGTATGGAGAAACAAAATAAAAGTAATAGCTAAGGCGTGCCTAGGCTGATGTAGAAGAAAGAAGCCAGGAGTAACTCAAAGCTGGTGTCGATCTAGTTAGCTGGCCAATCCAGTCCCTTTGCTTCTAGGTAACGTATATAAGTACAAACCAACTTCTCTGTGAAAACCTATATAAACCATAAAAAAGTCATTTAAATTTACAAAAAAATTATTCATGTAGATAATACGATGATATACAATTTTATAAAATATCTTGTCCAAAGTCCAAACTCGACTTCATTTGTGGGATATAAAAATAACAAATTTCTAACAAATCATTTGAACAAGATATTTTATAAGGTTGTGTATCATCATATCATCTATATGTATGATTTTTTTTGGTGAATTTAGACGAATTTTTTGTCGTTATTTGCACGAAGTTTTCACGGAGAGGTTGGTTTTGCACTTGATACGTTGCCTTACTTCTCACATCATCGGTTGGCCTCTTTTTACTGCGGACAAACAAAATAGAGGAGTTTGCTGGTGGACAATTTGGTTCTTGTCAAATTTGCTCATACCAAATAAAATAATTTTTAAAAATAGTTATAAAATCATATAAGTGATAAAAATTATACATAATATATCTTCTACACTCTTACATAATGAGAAATATATAATAAAAATATTTTTTTTGCACTAATGACTATTTTACCCATCTTCATAAATAGACAAAGTTAGCCATGGTTAATTTGTTTATAGTAGGACACTAAAAAAAAATCTTGAAAAACTATAGAATGTGTACATCACCAAAATCATGACTATGCTAGAAAAATATCAGCTACAAAAATAAAGTTTAATATATCAATTAAGTTTTTCAGAGATAAATCTATAACTCAGTCATACTAAATATATCAAGATAAACGTTTTTAGTTAATATTTTTAGCATAGTCAAGATTTCGTGGTGTACACATCCTGTGATTTTTTTAAAGATTTCTAGTGTCCTACTAATATATGAACAAATTAACCATGATTAACTTTGTCTATTTATGAAGAAAGGCAAAATGATCATTTCAGTGCAAATCAATACTTTTGTGTAGTTCTCATCATATTAGAGTGTCTAAGATTTTATGTACTCCCTCTGTTTCAAATTATAAGTCACTTCGACTTTTTTTAGTACATCTATTTTGCTATGTATCTAGATATAATAATGTGTCTAGATACAAAACAAAATAAATAAACTAAAAAAGTTGAAGTGACTTATAATTGGAACGGAGAGAGTAATTTTAGGGCAGTTATATGATTTTATATCTATTTTGTAAAATTAATTTATTAGGTATGGTGTCTACTAGTAAATTTGACAAGAACTGGAGTCTCTACCAGCAAGTTGCTCTGTTTTGCATGTCCGCTAGCAAAGAGAGGTCACTTTGAGTATCCCATAGAAAATTTTCCTTTTTTTTTTTTTGGTTTTGGTCTTGGGGTTTGGGACTGATCATGTTATGTCTGTAACTATGCAATAAGTCCATACTAATCTAATCCATGGGTGGTGATCGGACGATGAATGACGATTTCGTTCCTGTACCAAAAGTAACAAGTCCTGAAGCGGATGATTAATTATGATCCATTACCATGTGCATGAGAAACCAACGAATTGTAAATCTTAGAATAACAATCCCTATAGAATTTATGCATCCTTTGTACGTTTAGTATGGGTAGGTTTTGCTAAATGAAACGGATTGTGTTAGTTTATATCGCACATCAATATAATTCTATGAAAGAGATATATGTTGAAGAATTTAACATGCCATTTAATATGGGTATATGTAGCAGGACACAAATCTACTGAGTCTCATCAATTTAATCATATGAAAGACCTATGATGAGACCGAAGATCTTCAGTTAATAAGGGACACCTCGGGACACTTCATCATAAAAACGGATACCGGAAGAAACGGTGCACAGCTAAAGGATGAAGCTTGGTGGTGATGAATGTACAAATTTCTTTTATGGCATTGGCAACTATCTCCTACAGAAGAAATTCCATTTCCTAGCTGTTAAACAAACAAGGGATCCGGATACAAGATCATGAAGGCAAGGCAGGGTTACTTAATTTGGAACTCCTTTAAGAAAAAAAAAGAATGGGCATTATCACTTCAAATCCAGTCATGCTCTTTAAGCTGTGTCCGATTTGTTTGAGCCTACTATATATAGGACCGCAAGACTTGATTATGCCCGTTCAGTGAGATAAGATTAATCTGATCATTAAACGCATGCCTGCAGACAGCCTCTAGGCCATATGGATTCAATGGCCTCTTCATGAAAAGTTTGGGCATATTATAAAAGAGAACTTCTATATACCCTTTATGAGGAGTTATTCCTTTGTCTGGAATGCATCAACAGCTTCATATCTTTCCCGTGTAGATATATTTTGTTATCTTAGAAGCCATCTCCTCCTCCCTTTTCTTTAATGGATACCATATTATCATTTTGATTAGTTGGTACCTTGAAACTATCTTAATTTCTTTGTTGCGAGTGCCCTAATGCTAACTTTAGAACATTTAGAAAAACATGGCCGGTCAATTTTGATCTCAAATAGTACACTGCTACCTGAGTAGGCATATCGACGTAAACATGGAAGGACAAACCTGGACGAATGGGTGAGGCACATGAAAAACAATTCTGGAATATGGCAAACTGAAGGATGACATGAACATGTAATATGTACTGAAAGGTTGCGTCATGGACTCTTTTTTTTTTTTGCGACAAAGTTGCGTCATGGACTTGGGGACTCTAAGACGCGTGATCTTTGGGCTGACGGCGGCGGAAGCCTGACACCTGACTTCGTGCCAGGCGAACAACAAAAACCCTAAACGTCTGGCCGCCCAACCGAGTCTCCAGGGCTTGGGGGCTCCTCAACCCCACTTTGACCAACACAGGTGCAATGTTGTTGCCCACTCCTCTCATAGGGTTGCGCATCGGGCATGACAAAAGAAGGCAAACACCCCGTCGGCTCCAGGGCCACAGGGGCTTCTGGCCCGCTCTCTAGACTCTAGCCCCTCAATTCTGGCGCCTTTGCCACCAAGAAAGCCTCAAGAAGGTTCACCTGGTGGAGGCCGTTCCATGCAAACAATCTTGGTGATCATGCGTCAAGACTACAAAGGCATGAGGCTGCACCCAAGGCCGCCCCAACTCGATGACAACCCCAAGGTCCATGTACGCCACAGCAGTACCCTCTAGGACCTCAGCATACATATATAGGTCATAGACTATAGCTCCTGAACCTCCATGCACCCGACCTTCCTCAAGATATATGGGGAGGGCCAGACCCATAGAGGGGGAACACAATTCCATTCCATTCTTCCACCTCCATTCGACAGGATCAGCAGAGAGCTCCACCCATGGCAACCTAGCAAGAGCAAGGAGCATTTTCCTTATTCACTGGGGCATTGACCTCACCGCCAACAGGCCATAGGATAGCACCAAGAGATACCCACTCTCTACTTCATTGTAACCCTCCAATTTGGGTGCTCTTGATTATAGAAACATCACCACTGTTGGACATAGAACCTTGATAGCCCAAACTAAGATACATCACCATGTCTTCCTCTTATGTTCTTGAGCGTCCGAGCCACCGGGGACCCACACTCCTGACAAGCCAACTAACAACAATGCCTGTCGTGGTGTCGAACCCACGATAGGTGGCACCGCCTATGCCTCGCCTTGCATGGGGCAGATGGTAGGGGTTAATTCCCCCTATCTTAGTATACAAGGTGTAACCAAATTTCATTTCAAGTTCTATAATACAAAATGTGATTTGATATATATAGCATAGTTAGGGTAAAAATATGTTCCTTGGTCTTTGGACCAACGATAACTATGTTTGTATACTATATAGGAAATCATTTTTTTGAACTGTCACTGTGAAAGGTCATATTGGCTAGAGAGAGGTGAATAGCTGTCGATGGTCATTAATGTACGAATTCAACCATCAACTAGCCATGGAAAAGGATGCAATTGCGATCACCGAAGTAGATATAGGGTTTGCACTGACAGAATTCTACGAGTTTTGGTGTTTCGCTGTTTCTGCAGGTGTAAACTAGAAAAGATGCAATCCCAAGAGTTTATCGGAACATAGAACGGGAAATTGGGTGCCACGGCAACGCAGAAAGATTCTAGAAGAGACCAGAAGACACCACACTGAAGCGGTGGACTAGAGGCGACCAGGTGGGATCGACCGTCCCACCCTAGAGATCGGGCCGGTCGGCCTCTGCCCCATTTGCGGCCCGCTTCGTCCAGGTTGCTTCACCGCCTTTGAGGATTGATCTCACCGTACATCAATGTCGGTTTGATCCGATGGCTCATGATCATCGCCCAAGGCTATAAAAGCAGGGCGGGACCCCCGGGAGAGGGTGTTGGTGGTCCTTATTGCATAATTTTAACCGCCAATATTCAAATAAAATCCACTACCAAACATAGAATTAGGTTTTATAACTAACTATTTCCACAAGTTTTGGTGATTCATCTTTTGCAGGAGAACAACCATGAAAACTACTACAAATGGGCTCAATAGCAAGCAAGATACAACATTTACAAGCACATAATATCAGCCCAAGTTGAGAAGGGACACTCAGCAGGCAAATGCGGGCCTAGAATACAAGGAAAAGAAGCCCAAAACCAATCCAAAACACCTCAACTTCGTGAGCAACCACCATAGGCCCATCCAAGAACATCAGGGCAGATCAGCCACCAAAGTTGGGGGCATTTGGGCCCAACCATGGTGCGGGCGCACCATGGTGCGGCCGCACCCCCACCGGCCCCGTTCGGCCCAAGTTTTGGTCGGTTGCCTCCCACCGATGTTCCAAAGGCGGTGGCATGCGGGATTTTGGTTCAACGTACCTGGACAGTCGGTTTGGGTGTAATTTTGCATAGAGGCCCCTCCACTCACTTATAAAAGGAGGCCTTCCCCTCCTCATTCTAGACACCTCTACACTTGAGCTCCCATTCTCCATATTCTTAGTAGTAGTGTCCCTCTAGGTGGTGCTCACCTAGTTGTAGTATAGAAAAGAGGAAAGAGAGGTGAGGGAAGAGAGTGGAGGAGGAATCCGGAGCTGTCGGCTTCCTCTTCGTCTTGTACTCGGTGTTTCGGGTAGGAGCGTAGGAGGGCCGGACGTGTTGGCCCCTCCTTGACTCTTGTACCTCTAGGAGACGACTTGTCTGAGGACTATCCAGGTTCTTCTTTCGATAATTCCAAGCTTTCTATTTGATTAAATTCAGTTCTTGCTTTACTTTGCTTACGGGATCTCCGCTCGACCGAATGCTTTAGTCTAATTAAGATATCGGACTAGAGTAGTAGCCGTTAGCGTAGACATGGTGTCTGGGCTAGCGAGTTACCTGAGTTTGCGCCCAACCTCACGGATAGTTGTGGTAGCCCCGGAGGTGACAGCTCCGACCAGGCCTTTGTATTCCACCACGTTCGGGTTGGTGATTTTGTAGAGCTTTTGGCGGCCTGACCCCGACTACCGCTTCCCAGTCTTTTCGATAGTCGGAAAGGAACCGCTGCTCCGAAGTAAGCAAAGTTTAGTAAGCCTGAACTTTGGTCAACTAGTTGTCTTGGAAGAACCTTAGGAAACCCCTCTCTACCCACCAAAAATAGTTATTTCTTGGACGACCTTGATCCTTTCTAGTTCACTTCTCGTTCCCCGTGGAAATCGATATCTAGGAATACTCCGGGTGAAAGCTACAGCGGTATCCGTGCGCTTGTGGATTTATCTGTTTGCGTTAACAAATACCAACAAGCTTTCTGGCGCCGTTGGCGGGGAACGGTAGCTGTTCTAGAATCGAACCAAGTTCGTCCGTGTATTATTTTTCTTTTTTTTACCAAAATATATGCACCATACTACCACCACCATCCCTACCACATGGATTCCACTCCTATCATTAAGTTCTTGGTTCCAAAGGGCGATTCATTGGAGCCTCTACCATCATCACATCCAATCCTTACAAATGGCTATGAGATTCACCCCGCTTTCATAGCCATGGTTCAAAGCAACCCCCTTCTCTCCGGCAAAGAGACAAAAATCCTTATACCCACCTTTGAAAATTTGAGCACTTGTGTTCTTGCTTAATTTTATCTAGCATGACACTAAGAGACCATTAAATGGAAATTGTTTCCATTCTCCCTTTTGGGAATAGTGAAACAATGGTATGCTCATACCGTAGGAGGCGTTAATGGAAATTGGGATGAACTTCGAGACAAATTTTGTCTTGCTTTCTTCCCTCTTTCCCGAGTTGCTGCCCTTCGAACTTACTTTTCAACAAAAGGAGAAGGAGACTCTAGGAGTAGCCTGGGCTAGGTTCACAAATCTTATCAATGCTGGCCCAAACCTTTCTTTGCCTGACCATGTCCTTCTACACCACTTTCATCTTGGTCTTAGCAAAGAAGCTGCTCTCCAGTTAGACATATCTTCTGGAGGCTCATTCACGCACAAAACCATTAGTGAGGGGAGAGCCATTCTTGAGAGAATCCTAGAAACCACCCCTTACACCGGTATATATGACGAGTTTTCTAAGGAAATTGAGTTAAGCCCCGACCAACAAGAGGAGGTTCTTGCAATCAAATTTGAAATTCCTTCAAATCCCCCTCATGATTTGGTTGCCATAGAGCCCCCTAATAAGGGAACACACCACACTCTAGAGGAACCTCATCCCTCACCATTTTCCTTTGAATTCGAGGATGACCTTTTTCTTGATGTTGATCATAGAAACACCTTAGAACCTACTAATTCAACATCTTATGCCTCAAATTCTTGGATGAGACAATCCATACCTAGCAAACTCATAGAAGGAGAATCAATTCATGTAGAAGACATTTGTAACCACTCTCCCTCTATGTCCACACACAATGTCTCATCCAAATTAGTTCCTGATTTGAGGGAGGAGCTTATGCCAATCTCTGCAATAACCATGACTTATCCAAGTTTTGCGGAAGATTTAAATGGTCATGTGAAAGAAAGTGCTTCCCCTAGATCAAAAGATTGTGTAGATGAGCATGGAAGTTACTTTCTAAATATCCCTTTCATTCCATGCTCATACGAAAAAGTTTCTGAATCATTCTATATCTCTGCCATCACATGCACATTCTACAGCCCCTTATTTCTCCCTGTCGCTAAAATTTTTGAAAGGGTTGTTGTAGATGTTTTTGTCTACCATAAATTCTGCAAATATCAATATGTTTTTACCTTAGCTTCATAATCCAAATCGAAAAGGTTGGTGTTGGAGGGGAAACCACATCACCAACATTGGATTCATTTCAAAAGGTTTCCCAAGGACGAGCTTTTGTCTTAAAACAAGCACTTCCGGGAGATAACCCGTTCTTTCATTATTTAATAAAATTTTTTCTTTAAAAAAAATCATTTTCCCAAAAAAAATTTAACAATAATAATGTGACTTTTGTAAATGAGCTTAAGGACATATTTGTGAAATTGCTCCTTCGGGTATTTTTGTCACTACTAACCTTTCAGGTTTGAGAACAAAAAGAACGAAGGATTGAAACATAAGGTAAATCCAACCATACATCGTTTAATGATGAAGCACATTTAACAAAGAGTGCCATCATCCAAACTTGATTTTTGCATATTGCAAAATTCAAGTGTGGGGGAGCTACTCTAAAACATCTCATGACATGCTTCACTCATTTATTTTGCCTTGGTTGTTTCTTCCTTGTTTCACCTTTATTCCTTACTCATTATACTAAGTTATAAAAAAATATTTTATTAATAATTTTTGTTATATTTAAAAAAAGATTTGCTTCCTTGATTTTGTTTACTAAAATTCTTTAATCATAATAAAATAAAATAAAATAAATAATAAATTCATTTTCCGCAAAATAACTTATTTTAACTTAGTCATGTTTTTGAATAAAGCTCTTACCTCTCTCTCTAAAAAAAATAATAAATATCCCTCATAAAAAAATATGGTGCTACCCTTCGGGTATTCTTTATCACTAACCATTCCAGGAATGAAGGGTGGAGACTATCTAAGAACATCTGCACCAAGCTACATCATGAACTGGTGGAGGAACTTGCACACAACTTGGTTTGATCACTTCTTTTCCACCTGTTTGTACTCATGCTCCTAGTTCTTTACGTATTACGTTCTGCAATTAAAAGAAAAAGAACTAAGATCCACACTTCAAATTAAAATTTTGAAAAGTGACATGTTTACAACATTATTGAGATAGAAGCTTGCATAAAGATTGTTCCACATACATATTCTTATGCTTGTGGGAAAATATTTTATAGGAAATTCATATTGACTAAGTTGTTGTGGAGTGTGATATAGTTCTGGCTTAGAAATCCTGTCGATTCTATTCAAAGTGCTTGGAGATTTATTTGTGAAAAAATATATAAAACCATAGTTTCACATACTCCTCAATGGTGATAAATTCCTACCAAAGCCAGATATAAGATAGAACCTTTCTACATATGCTACTTGTTGTTGTGTTGAGTTTAATCAAACCTTATGACCCTTGTTGAGAGATTTATCATGCTCCCAAGATCAAGTTCACTTGCACCCACAGATATATGCACTACTTCTACACTAGGAGTAGGCGCAAAACATGCCTTTCATCTAGATCCACCAAAAAAAATATTCTACTCCTACACTAGGAGTAGATAAAAAATTGCCTGTTAGGTTCCACCAAATAAATACTCTATGTTTTAAAAGATAGTGATCTCTCTCTAGTAATGTTTTTAATAGAAGAGACATGGGCTATGCAAAAGTATGAAAAAAAAAAAAAAAATGAGGACACATGAAGGTCCAAGATTAGAAAGAAAAAAAAATGAGCACATGAAGGCTCATTGTTGTTGAAAAAAGAAAAAAAGAAAGATAGCCAAGTCTCCAAATAATAAGTTAGAGAGAGAGAGAGATCATATCAAATGAAAGAGTATTTTTCACTACATATTTTCCACACACATGCACAACTTGATCTAAGAGTATGACACTTCTCTTCTTGGATCCTTGTTTTGACTTTACAATATATGCAACACAAGTGTGCCATCATTTTATCCCTACCTAAGCTCCACATAAGCTTTAGTTGTAGGAAGAGAAAGGCAATAACAAGTTATGCCTTGGTAAGGAAACATACACCATTGAGCGAATTTGAGAGTACCCTTTGAGGAGTATAAGTGAACTATGTTTTTCTTGTGAAAACTTTTTTAAACTCTAAGTTGCTTAGATAAGAATTTGAAAAGATGACTTTGCTTCGAGAACTATTCCACCTTTCAACCACTCAAGGATATATGTTAGATAATGCCACATAACCCACTTGCATAAGAAATGTTTTGGAATAAGTTCTTGTGTTAGCAGTATATCCTCAAGATGTTATATTCATGTTTACTTTTATCTAAACCTTTACTCGAGGACGAGCAAAGAATAAGTGTGGGGGAGCTTGTTGGCGTCCTTATTGCATAATTTTAACCGCTAATATTCAAATAAAATCCACTCAAATAATCACCAAACATAGAATTAGGTTTTATAACTAACTATTTCCACAAGTTTTGGTGATTCATCTTTTGCAGGAGAACAACCATGAAAACTACTACAAATGGGCTCAATAGCAGGCAAGATACAACATTTACAAGCACATAATATCAGCCCAAGTAGAGAAGGGACACTCAGCAGGCAAATCCGGGCCTAGAATACAAGGAAAAGAAGCCCAAAACCAATCCAAAACACCTCAACTTCGCGAGCAACCACCATAGGCCCATCCAAGAACATCAGGGCAGATCAGCCACCAAAGCTGGGGGCATTTGGGCCCAGCCATGGTGCGGGCACACCATGGTGCGGCCGCACCCCCACCGGCCCCGTTCGGCCCAAGTTTTGGTCGGTTGCCTCCCACCGACGTTCCAAAGGCGGTGGCATGCGGAATTTTGGTTCAACATACCTGGACAGTCGGTTTGGGTGTAATTTTGCATAGAGGCCCCTCCACTCCACTTATAAAAGGAGGCCTTCCCCTCCTCATTCTAGACACCTCTACACTTACACCTCTACACTTGAGCTCCCATTCTCCATATTCTTAGTAATAGTGTCCCTCTAGGTGGTGCTCACCTAGTTGTAGTATAGAAAAGAGGGAAGAGAGTGGAGGAGGAATCCGGAGCTGTCGGCTTCCTCTTCATCTTGTACTCGGTGTTCCGGGTAGGAGCGTAGGAGGGCCGGACATGTCGGCCCCTCCTCGACTCTTGTACCTCTACGGAGACGACTCGTCTAAGGACTATCCAGGTTCTTCTTTCGGTAATTCCAAGCTTTCTATTTGATTAAATTCAGTTCTTGCTTTACTTTGCTTACGGGATCTCCGCTCGACCGAGTGCTTTAGTCTAATTAAGATATCGGACTAGAGTAGTAGCCGTTAGCGTAGACGTGGTGTCTGGGCTAGCGAGTTACCTGAGTTTGCGCCCAACCTCACGGATAGTTGTGGTAGCCCCGGAGGTGACAGCTCCGACCAGGCCTTTGTATTCCACCACGTTCGGGTTGGTGATTTCGTAGAGCTTTTGGCGGCCTAACCCCAACTACCGCTTCCCAGTCTTTTCGAGAGTCAGAAAGGAACCGCTGCTCCGAAGTAAGCGAAGTTTAGTAAGCCTGAACCTTGGTCAACTAGTTGCCTTGGAAGAACCTTAGGAAACCCCTCTCTACCCACCAAAAATAGTTATTTTTTGGATGACCTTGATCCTTTCTAGTTCACTTCTCGTTCCCCGTGGAAATCGATACCTAGGAATACTCCGGGTGAAAGCTACAACGGTATCCGTGCGCTTGAGGATTTATCTGTTTGCGTTAACAAATACCAACAGGAGGCACATTCATTCATTCTCATTCGAAGTCCGATCATTAGCCAAAAACCCTAATCAGAGCTCCTTAGCTAGGGCCTAGATAGCTAGTTAGAACTAGAGGGAGGCAAGCGAAGGCTTGGATTCTGGAGCCATCAAGAGGTTGGATTTGGTATAGTTCTTACCTTCTCTCACCTTTGTTCTCTTTCATTGTATAGTTATATGATTGCTACAATTGAATTGATGAATACTTATCTGCTTATATTCATAGTTATATTGTTCTTTGTCTATTATGGTTATATGCTTAGTATAGCTAGATTAACATTATACTTATTCATAGGTTCGTATAGCGCTCATCTAATTGATCGTTGGGTGAGTGGTGAACAGTGTGTAAGCGTGGTGTTTATACGTTGTTTACATGCAAATGCACCCTATGGGCCGGGCTTGGTAGATCGCGGGTGTGACAATCCTGTTGAGTCCTATGTAGTCCAAACCCCGTTTATAGGCATAGTAGGACTTGTATATGAAGGTAGGGCGTGCTATGTTCTTAAACTTCTCTAGTATGTCCACTATGAATAGATGTAATGCTAACCTTAGCAATGACTACTAGGTGTAATTACACTAACCATGATATGCATTGAGATGTGGCTAGAAATAACATAGGAATATCTCTAACTGTTTATGCTGATGATTTATACTTATCTTTATCATTTATCTTGTGACTTACCCCTGCATTGAGTAGCGAGGACATGGTTATGTCTATCTATTACACTCTAGGTTATCCAGCTACCTTACGCATACACCCTGTAGACCTTTCCTTTGGGAAAATATAAATGACAACCTAGTAATACTCTAGGTAAAATGCTATAATGGTATTTGATCTGTGCGTTTGCGGATACTATTGCTATATTCTTAATGGTGGCATGATTTAATACCACACCTCTCGGTGTTACTGCTGGGGATGACAACTTGGTGTTCCAGTAGCGATGCTATGCCCACAAGCATTTTTGGCACCGTTGCTAGAGGTAACATTAAGAGGTGTCAACAATAGCCTAATTAAAATTTCTACAAATACATTATATTGGATGAATCGGTTAGTATCAAAGATGGTGCTTAGGCAAATGTTGTGCTAGCCTACTTGAGAGGGGGATTGCAAGCCTCCTAAGCAATCAACTAGTGACCTATTATACTATATCACACTAAAAGTAATATTCTTAGCAATCAAACTACTCTACACAACCTAATATGCTACTTGCATAAAGTAAGGAAAGGATCAAGCTATGCAAACCGTGTCTTGTGGATGTAGCCAGTCACCATCTTAATTCAATCAATAGAAACCTAGTTGAAGATCTAATCAATTCAATAGAGAGAGTGATCTCGATGGATCAACCATAAGACAACCAAGACACGATTTATCCCTGAGGTTCACACGCTTGCCAACACGCTACCTCACTGTGTTGCCCTTGACCATGTGGTTTGGTGGCTAATTGGTATCACACACCGAGCCTCACTAGGCTCCACAAGAACTTACCAATGGCTAGGAGTTGAATGACACAAACATTCCAATAGAGTAGCTTTTGCAATCTCCATGAGGAAACATCAAGAACCCCACACAACTCATCGGTGTGGCCAAGAACAATCACCGGGCTTGCTCACACCATCTCCTCGCTGCTCCAACCGTCTAGGTGGTGGCAACCACTAAGAGTAATAAGCAATCACGCAGCAAGAACATTCCTTAGTGCCACTAGATGCTTAATCGCAATGCAAATGCACTAGAAGCTCTTCCAATCACTCTCTAGATCAATCAAGAGGGATGCAAAGTGAGGGAGATGATTTTCTTAGCTCTAGGGAATGTCAAGTATGTTAAAGTGCTAAGAGTGACTCCCTAGAGCCGGCCAATCATCTTATATAGGTGTCCCAAAAGACACCCAACCGTTACACTTCAACTCAGCTCACTGCGAGCTAACTGGACTCTGTTTAAGTGGTGACCGGACGTGTCCGGTCGCGTCCAGCCCAGCATCTGTTCCCTCATCCATTGCCACGTGTCACACCCATTTGAATGTAGCCGTTACACACCAACGGTCGAACTCGCACGCTTCTTAGCAAACGACCAGATGCGTCCTACGCATCGACCGAACGCTCGCCCTCACGAATCATGTCTCTACTCAGGGAGCTCCAAATCGTGAAAATCATGACCGGACGCGGCCGACATTTGGTCACTTCACTGCTCTACACGCGTGCGCTAGCCAGCATTGACCGGACATGGCACTGGAGCGTCTGGTCAGCCAGCGTCTAGTCACTCTAGAAAAAACCCTAGATGCCACCACTGACTGGATGTGTCCGGTCCCTACCGAGACAATGTCCGGTCGCCTCTGAATGACCTTTTCACCATCTAAAAAACACAAAGTCCTGCCTTACAAGTCGGTGAGAGGGGTTTACACCCAAACCTCATCAACCCTTGCTCTCATATGCCAACAACAAAGTGTCTCTCCACTTATGTTCATGCCTTAGCATTTTTAAACAAATTTTGCAAGAGTTTAGTTAGCAACTAGGTTCTAATGCATATGGAAAGTCATAGCTCACCTAGTGGAACTTATATAGATGATATTGTGCAAGATCGCCCCTCTTAATAGTACGGTTATCGATTCTAAATCCGACCATCAACTTTTCTACTCACCTATGGCTGGTGAAATGGAAAACCCTAGCTTATACCTTTGCCTCTAGCTTTTCATTCTGCTTCTCTTCTCTCTTCATCTCCAAGGGAGGCACTTGATCACTTGTGGTCACTTCCATCACCTTCACCTCCACTCCACCACTTGGTTTGGACCTCTCCTTTATCAATGCTACACACTTAGCAATAGGGTTAGTCCTAAATTTCATCAATTAGTCAAAACCAAACTAGGGACTTTCACACTAGAGGAAAGAATCCCACCTGAATAGTATTGATTTATCATCACTAGCCTCATTTTCAGGGAAGGCAAAAACCCCATTGTTCATTTAATTTTGTAAAACTGAAATAAAACCTATACAAACAGCCCAAAAACCAGACTAAAACCAATACAAATAGCCCAACACAAAGGCTAAATTATGGCTTAGTTACAAATGAGAAAACAACAACATGCATGCATAAGGACGAAAAGAGGCACAATAAGAAATACAACAAAAATGAGAAGAACGAGGCACATAGGCACAATAAATCTTTAAAGATGCTTCTAGGGAGGTGAATGACGTCCCAACACAATCATCATCAGCCATGTAATAGGAGGAGACTCCATAGGGGCTTGACAAGACTTTCGCCCGAGCTAGTGTCGAGGGGGTGAACGGGCCAATTCAAGAGATATTAGCGAGAGGTTCTTCAAATAACACCTTCAAGAAGGAGATCCTCATCATCGCCCAAACTGATATGAGCTAAGCTTTCATCTAGGACCTCTACCCGTGCTCCCGTTGAACCCACCCGAAATGGAGGAAGGTGCGTGGTATCGATCTCCGCTACATGGCGTGGAGCCTTTCCATACTCAGGCGCGATGATGGGTGTTGACGGTGGATAGCATCAATATTTAATAGTGCAATAAACATATAAATGATCAATCCACTTGCAAATAGAGAAGTCTAGGGTTTTATCTAACAAATTCCATGAGTTTTGGTGAATTATTATTTTCTAGGGATTGTTCCAGAAAACCACAGAAAAGGGTCTAACTATCAAACGGAGTAACGAAACTTAACCGCGACGCAAACATACACCATTGGGCTCTACAAGGATCAAGAAAACACCACAACGAAGCGAGGCCCAAAGGCCGAGGTGGAGGGCCGGCCGGCCTGAGGGAAGATACCGGGCGGCCTCCCCCTAAAACGAATTCCTACGCCCTTCTGGAAGCTTCCTCCACCGCCTTTGAGGGTTAATATCCACCGTACGTGAAGTCGGTTTGATCAAACAGCCATCGTGCATCCCACTGGACTATAAATATAGGGCTAAACCCTCCTCCCTAGGGGCACCATATTATTATGGAGATGTAGAGGCGTCCCTCGAATGGATGACCTCTCATCTCTAGAGAATTAGGGCTAGACTTTCCAATGTAGTAGATTAGTTCTAGTTGAGAGTTAGGGAGAGCGGAGCTATGCTCAGGATCTGGAGAAGTCTTTAGAGATTTGGTATGTCTTTGTATTTATTCTAGTAAGACTTATGCTTTAATATATTTTATCTTCTCTATTTACTTTTATGCATTATATTTGATTGGTTAGTATAGTTGTTATATTTTAGTATAGGATCTCCGCCCGTATTAGGTGCTCTAGTTATTAATTGTGACTAGGGTAGTAATCGATAGTGTAGACATGGTGTTTAGGCTATAGGTTACCTAAGATTGCGTCCAATTCTTACGGTTAGTTGTGGTAGCCCCAGAGGTGACAGCTCTGTTAGGCCTTCGTATTCCACCATGTCGGAGTAGGTTTTTCGTAGAGCTTTTTGGCAGCCTTCCCCAACTACCTTTTTCCCAGTCTTATTCGAGAGTTGGAAAGGTACTGCTGCTCCAAAGTGCTATTATGTGCTTGCTATATCTATCCATGAATTAGTTATTATAGAACCCCAGTAATAGAGAAGTATTCAGGAACCTTGATCTCTCCCGTTGTCCTCTCACTTTAGCTATCTACTCTTTAATCATAGAATTCTCCTTTGTGTGTCATATATGCATAATTCCTATCATCTATCATTTACCCCTACTTTAGTCTAGTTGGTGTATTAGTTAGTAGATATATGATGGTGAACTATCAATGTCTTTATCCATTGTTTTCCAGTGGTAAAATATAAATAACGATACCTGGAATACTCCCGGTAAAATGCTACAATAGTTTTCTGTGCGCTTGCGGAATTCTTTATATTTTAATTGTGCATAAGAAATACCAACAATGGGAGGCCTGCACCGGATGTCCTCCTTCCCAAGATAGAGAGGGCCTTGCCAGCCATCGGCACAACGTGCAGAGCCGTTTAGGACTTGACTGCGAAAATAGGAGGTGCACACTAGCAAGTGTCAATGCCAAGGGTTGTTGGCCGCCGCCACACCACGCTGGGCTATTATTTGAATCGCTCGCGACGGTGGGAGGCACGCACCGACAATCGATCCCACCTAGATGGAGGGGGAGTATTTGCTGGCTGCTAGCACATAGCGCAGAGCTGTTTCCAAACCCGCTCGCAATGGTGGGTGGCGTGCATCGACAAGCGTCAGCCCTCGGGGTCATCGGCTGTCACCACACAACATGGAGCTTTCCTAGACTCGCCCACGACATCGAGAGTGTAGGATCTGATGGACGTCAGGAAAGCCTAGAGGGGGGTGTATAGGCCTACAAAAACTTAGCTCTAAATTTTATCAAATACCGGGAGTAGGGCGGCACTGCCGGCCTCTTCAAAATGATGCAAACTGAAATCTGATTTCACAGATAGAAACTACACAGCAAGACCTACTCAATCCTGTAATATCACATAGAGAGCCAGCTCGAAGACTGGTTGCCACAGAAAACTTAAGGAATGAAAGATTTAGCCAAACCCTAACCAAAACAACTCAACCAACCACAAGCACACTAGCACGCGGAGATAATGATTTATCCCGTGGTTCAGCTCGATTGCCTACCTCCATGTTGTTGAGGAAGCCACAAAAGGCTTGGGCTTGCCACCATGGCTTGCCTTACCCTCGTTCTCAAGTCAAGAGTGTTTCCTCTTGAGATGAGGGGTAATTTACTAGCTGAAAGTGTTGGTTACAAACCTCCCTAGGCTGCCACAATTGTTGGCAAGCTCAAGGGCGACGCCTAGCCGGCTAGGACCAAGCTCCAAGGGTAATGAACCCTAGGGCTATCGGCCAAACATGAACTAAATGCTCTTTTGACTTGGGGATCAGTGGATCTGCTCTCCAATTGAGTTTTGCTGCCTTTTCTCTCAAGATTTGATGGTGGGAATCAAGGATTTGCTTGGGAGCTTGAAGAAGCAACAATGGAGGGGAGATGTGAGCTCTGGTTCTGTTTCCATCGAAATGAACGTTGGGACGGAGAAAGTTACCGTTTGGGGAAGACAGGAGAGGGTATAAATACCCCCTGTCCCAACGGTACAGCTAAGGGTGGCACTACCGCCCTGGAAGGGCGGCACTGCCGCCCTGGCCAAAACAGGAAATTTGCAGAACTGTTTTTGTGGCTGTTTTGGCTGGGTGTGATGATGTTCTAGAGAAGGTTTGAGCATCTAATTCAACATTTGGTCAACTGCCCTAAAATCCCCCTTGATAGTACGGCTTTTCCTAAACTCAAATTCGAAATATAAAATGAATTTAAACACCATCGAGTTGAGGTAGCCACCATTTTGGATTTGGGGGGTTCTCCAACCTGTACATCATCATTCTTTTGCAATTACCTACTTAACATCTCGATAAATCTCATTAGTCCTCTAATTTGGTGGTTATCATCATCAAAACCCACATTTGGGCTTGATTGCACTTACAGAGAGGTTGTCGGCCGCCGCCTCACCACGCGAGCCGTTCTTGGACTCACTCACGACAGCGGGAGGCATGCACCAACAAGCATTGGGGCCTAAGGTTGCCGACCAACGTGACACCGCATGGAGCTATTTCTAGACTTGCCCATGACGGTAGGAGGTGTGCACCAGCAATGCGCCCATGGGCACGCAGCTAGGCACCTACAAAATGAGAGCAGAGAGGAATGCGGGCACCCTACCCCACCGCAGCATGTCCACGGCCAAACTGCACGCCCTGCTCCACTGTAGAGCCATCTAGATCTAGAGCCACCGACCGTAGACTAGTGGGGGAAGTTGTCTTCAGTAGGCGTCGGTCGGTCCTAGTCAGCTGCAGACGCCAAAGGTGCAGGTTGCTGAGTAGCTGTGGGAGCCAGGCATGGCAGGCGTGGCCCGCAACTAGAAGATGCGTCGAGTGGGGAGGCCTGGTCCGTAGCTGATAGATGTGTTAAGGGGAGACGTGGGCCACCGCTCGGCCAGCGCTGATCGGCCCCGGCTAGGCGAAACCATGGAGCTACAGCCGTAGCCACGCTCCTTGTCCAAAGAGCCAACACCACCACCTGCCACCAAGCCTGAAGGAGCTCCTACAAGGGGTAGGGAGCCATAGACACCCGGGAGCATAGATCCAACCTTTAACAGCACAGATCCGGCCCTAGAAGTAGGGGATATGGTTGGAGCAAGAGAAGATCAAGAGAGGTTTGTAGTTAAAGAGAAGAGATGTGGAGGGAGGAGAAGCACGTAGGTGGCTGCCTTGTTGGGCTCGGCCCGGCCACCACCGCCAAGGCCGTTTTTACTAAGGAGCTATAGTGGTAGCGACCGAACTGGCTGGGAGGGGCTCTGACGCCGGCGGGGAAGGCGTCGCCCCTCGAGTTGCTGAGGGAGACAATGCGAGGGAGCGCTCCTCTATGTTCCTCCCCAAGGTTCAACTCTATGGAGGAAATCAGTAGTTCTAGTTCAAACGCGAGCTATGACGGACCAAAATTTGCTCCCAGCAGCCTGACTGCTTTTGCCAAGTTGCCATGTCCTTAGCTGGACTTATAAACCAGCTGATAAGCTAAAACGGCTGATTTCAGCTAATTTGCTGTGAGAGAAAAATATTGTTGAAACAGCTAATAAGCCGGCTCATAAGATAAGTAAACTGAGTTGTACAACTAGGACGATCCTTATCTATACATATCTTACACCTGATCAAAGTGGCTTACCGACTATATGTATGCCTAAGTTCAACTAGGAACTTCAAGCCTGGTTGTTTCCTTGGGCCACCTTGGTCCACTTGCCTCGTTTAGCAAAGCAAGGCACAAGATAAGCATCTAGTGGCAGATTTAGGATTTCACACCTAGATAAAAAAAGTCTTAAATACAATTCAGTAAAATAATTTAGTAATTCCAATAAGAAATTATAAATTTTGCAATATAAAATTCGTTATACATGCACTAAATACCATAACAAATCTTAAATTCAAAAGATTTAATTGAAAATAGCTATAAATACAAATCTAAATAGTTTAAACGACTTACTGACTGTTTGAAATATAGGATGAATTTTATGATGTTTGCACTAAAAAGTAGTCCAGACAGGATTTAAGAAGATGAAAGAGTAGAGATTAAACAATGATGGTTGGGGCCAAAGCGTCACCGCTTGATGGGCCTGGCAAAGCGTCACCGCTTGGTGGGCCTGAAAGGCCGTCGCGGTCACAAAGCTGCCACATCTTCTGTTTGATTTCTCTATGTATTTCTTTACTGCAAACTAAGTGTAGCTCAATTGGTTGGGTTTCTTATGGTGAAACCTGCCCACCCGAATTCAAGTTTTAAATTTGACACGGGTGTTCGTATTTTTCTGGATTTATTCTATTATTTAATGGCGCTATGCTTTTAGTGGTAGACGACGTGCCTGTCGATAGCGAGATGTATAAGTGTCTGAGTCTTGTGTACAAACAGTAAGATCTATGATCGCGGGAGAATTGGCGATCATTGAGGCTATCTTCGCTTGTTGGCTAGAGGCCTTTCAACGCGTGGCTCCGCTGGTAGTGTCCGCTTGCTGCCCTACTCTTTACGCATCACGGTGTCTTTGTTAAGCTAAGGCTTGCCACAACGGTGTGTTTTTGTTAAGCCGTACAGTGGCGATCCACTCGCAGGGTCAGCTCCAGCATAGCTTCGGTACAGTTTGCCTCCCAGCTTTATGCTCGCTCCGTCATGTTTTTCACCAGCTCTGCCCGACTTCTTATTTCTTCAGCGGCGCGTGGCCTGTGGCCGATGAGCCGGAGGCCTCAGCCATGTCTCCGGCATGTCGTGCACACTCGAATCCACCTGCAGTTCGGAGAAGATCGCGGTTCTGGGCGCTTCAAGATGATGAGTCAGACGACGAGCCGATAACAACACTGACAACGAAGGAGATCCTACAGACTGCAAAGCAAGCTGGTTTCAAGGTGTCAGACGTCATTGGAGGCTGAAGAAGAGCCGGGTATTGGCAGAGATTGAGGTGAGTTCGTCAAGTTCTAATTTGTTTCCTCGTAAATGCCCAAAGGCAGAAAAATTGGTGGAGGCAATGGCCAACCAGAAATTGTCATTGAAGCCATGGAAAGGTCCGTTACCACCACCTCGTGTGTCACCGCCGATGACCATTGAAGACGCTTTGGTTCAGAACACGGTGACATATTCTCGTGGAAAGAGAGATCCACTTCCTTCATTTAACACAGTATTGCTGTCAACGGAGAGACGTGGATCAAAATTCTCAATCCAAGATCGTGTTGATACCTGTAATTTGAGTTCGCCGGAAGGGATAAGGATGGTCAACCTTTCGCCAGAGCTGGCAGCGATGTCACCCGATCCGCCGGCATCGGAACTGATGAGATCCGAAACGTACGTGTTTCAAAATTCAAAATATACCTGGTCTGTTGTGCCTGACGAGCCAACTGAGCAAAGGTCGAGCCCAAAGAAATTACAGAAACCAGTCCTTGTAAGTGACGGCAAGACACAGGCCTGGTTTTACCCATCCGTGGGACTAAACCAATTGCTAAGCCGTGCTGGGAGGCCATCATAAGGAAGTACAAACATGCAAAACAAAAACCCTAAACCCAGTTCACTGAAACCATCGTCCCCTTCCCCTCTACAGCCGCAACGTGAGTTGTACGCAGAGATCGTGAGGAAGAGGATGGATTCAGGTGATGGGAAGACGGGTGGAGGTGCACAGGAAGATGGCATCGCGTTCCCGGCAACGCACGCTCCCGTGCAATGGCACAAGAAGGTGCTGGAACCGGCAACATTAGGGGCTCCGATCCAAGGTGGACCTAATATGAATCGTGGTAGCTTCAATCAAGGTGCCTTTAACCCTGGCCATGGAAGGGGACGTGCCTATGGTGGATTTGCCCGTGGTTGGCAAAGATCTCAATACCAAAGCGGCCGCAACACATATCCTCGGTATCTTGGCAATCGCAGCCGCGGAGGAGGTAGACTACACAAGCTGCCACTGACAGGCAAATGACGGCCAATGTTGGTGCCCAGGCTGCTGCGAATAATGGTATCGCTAACAATCTGAGGGAGGGAGCGGCCCAAGCAGCAGGGATGGCGCCGGGTGGAGCACAACCTGATTTGGAGCCTGCTGTGCCTGATGTATTCCTGGAACAGAAAGCTGGAAAAGAAAAGGTTGATGAAGGAGCTGCAAGTGATGTCAATGGGAAAAGCGGCAAAAAATTTTGCTTTCGGTGCCACAAGACAGGCCACGGAAAGCTGGAGTGTGTGGCAAAATTGCTTTGCGAGGTGTGCGATAGCACGGAGCACTTAACAAGCAAATGCCCTATCTTGAAGCAACCACGCACCTTGGCTCATCCATGTGGGTATGATGTTCCTGGGCTTGGGTTTTACCATATACCGCATGCTCCTTTGGTCACAAGCAAGAATGAAAATCGTGCTGCTTTGGTCACTGTCGAGGGAGGAACACTATCAATTGCGCAGTTGGTGGCTAAACTTGGGCGCCTGATACCGGAGAGATGGAATTGGGAGGTCACGCCACAAGGTAATAATTCTTTTGTGGTTCCTTTTCCATCTCGAGGAGACCTGCAAAGGTCGGTGGCCTTTGGAAAGGCTGAGATCAAGGAACATGGTGTTAATCTTCACTTTGAGGAATGGAACCAGGTTGAGGAGGGCCAGCTCTTACCACGAGTTTGGATCCGTATTTATCGCCTACCAAAAAACTACGGGAGTTCTTAGTCCTTTGGGCACTAGGATCCATGCTGGGAGCGACCATGATGGTGGATATGGCTAGTTCTCTTAGGAATGAATACGGGAGAGTGCAGATTGCTGTCTTGGATGCAAGCCTCTTGCCAAACAAGATTGACTCTGTAGTCATTGGAGATAGATTATTTAACCTACCCATTGCAGTAGAGGGGCGGGATGACGTCCCGATTGAAAACAAGATGGACATTGACAATGACAAAGATGGAGCAGGGGGCAGTGGAGAGAAAAAAGACCAGGAACCAAACAATGGGAAACCTGAGCACCAAAAACATGATAACAATGATGCAGCAGGCTTAAAGCCACCTCAAAATGCACCACACCCAAATGGTAAACAAGTGGAGGAAATGCCTGCGGTGGAGATGACCAATGAAGATGCTGAAGAGGGTGTAGTCACGAGGATTTCAAATTATCCCAGTAGCTACTCTCATACCGAATTTCATAATGGTAATTTTCCCTTAAATTTCAGCCAAGAAATTCGTGAATGGAGTAAAGATACTGTTTTCGAGAATAATGATATACCTATGTCCTCTTTACCATCTTCTTCTACAGCTGTTCCTCTCCAGGCCATGAGTGCACAGGTCATGCCGGCAAAGGACATAGGTGCTGCTGGTATTGTTGTACCGGACCTGTTAAAGCCCATGCAGTCTTCACTGAGGCGAAGCAAGAGAAGGGAGCACTCCATTGATGAGCATTCCCTAGAGCGAGCAGAGAGGGTGAAGGCTAAACAGAACCTAGACAATCCTGGTATGTCAATTAGCAAATCTTTTCTCTCTTTTTCAGATTCAAAAATAGCTGCAAATATCAGTAATTTAGGAGTGTCTTTGGGCAGCGATTCACATAAAGGGGTGACAAAAATAAAAAATTTGGAAATTGATAGACTAGTGGTACCTACGAAAAATGTAATCTCAAATTGTAATTTGTCACATCCTTTACCAGAAGACGAGAGTGACTATGATAGTGATTCAGGTTTGAACCATGACATGATACACCACTTAGTTGGTGATATTGCTAAAGATATTCTAGATGAGGATGGTAGTCACTGGAGTGACTTTAAAACCGTTCTCAGGAAGAAAAAATCTGGCTCACACAAGAAAAACAAAAAGAAAGTACAAGTGCAGCACCACAAAAGCCTTTCAAATGAAAGGAATTTTTTGGAATAGCGAAGTCTTCGGGACTTGGCTAAATCTGGATTCCTTGTAGATACGATGGGTGAAGGTTTAGATTTTATTTCTATTTTAGAAACAGGACGGAATGATTTTAGGTCGCAGGAATTATCACATTTTTGTGGCGACAAAATTTTTTTATGGAGTTGGTCACCTCCGAAAGGGAGATCAGGAGGAATTTTAGTAGGTGTGAATTTAGATACTTTTGATGTGGGAAATATTTCACATGGCGACTTCTATGTGAAGTTTAAGCTAAGAAATAAAATAGACAACTTTGAATGGATTCTAATAGCAGTATATGGTGCTGCCCAGAGTGCGTATAAAGAGAGTTTCTTACGTGAGTTGGTACATTGTTGCTCCACAGAATCACTTCCATTATTGTTAGGGGGAGATTTTAATATCATTAGAAGCCCAAGCAAAAAAAATAATTATAGATATGATGATCGTTGGCCGTTCCTATTCAATGCTGTTATTAACAGTTTGGATTTAAGGGAGATCGAGCTCACTGGACGTCAATTCACGTGGGCCAATAACTTACCAACACCCACTTTTGAAAAGCTTGATAGAGCTCTAGTAAGCACTGACTGGGAGTTGAGATATCCTAAAGTGACTGTGCAAGCTCTGACTAGAGAAATCTCAGATCATACTCCTCTGTTACTAGATACGGGAGAAACATTTCAATCAAAAAACCAAATGTTCAAGTTTGAACTTGGGTGGCTACTTAGAGATGGTTTCTATGATCTAGTTAAAGAAGTATGGCAAAATGAAAATAAGGGAAACACACCATTAGAGGTTTGGCAAAACAAGATAAGACGACTCAGACAATATCTGAGAGGATGGGCAAAAAATACAAGTGGTGCTTACAAAAAGGAAAAACATGAACTCACAGCTAAGATAGACCAATTGGACAAAAAAGCTGAATTAATGGCGCTACAACAACATGAAGTTGATTTGAAGTGTTGTTTCAAAGAGAGGCTAGTCCAGTTATTGCGGGAAGAGGAAGTACGGTGGTACCAAAGATCAAAAACAGAACAACTATTGAAAGGAGATAGCAATACAAAGTATTTCCAGTTATTAGCAAATGGTAGATACCGGAAAACACGCATCTTTTAGCTTGAGGATGGTAGTCACATAATAAAAGGTGACGACCAACTCAAAACATATATCACACAATATTATAAGGGCCTATTTGGTCCTTATGAGTGTGAAGACTTCACTATGGATGAAAGTAGGAGGAATGATATACCACAAGTATCAGTTGAAGACAATGAGAAATTAACTGTCCCTTTCACTGAAAAAGAGGTTAGAGATGCAATATTCCAAATGAAACACAATAAAGCACCAGGACCAGATGGATTCCCAAAGGAATTTTACCAAGCTTCTGGGAAATTATTAAACATGATCTCATGGCTTTATTTAAGGAGTTTCATAATGGAGATCTAAACCTTTTTAGCCTTAATTTTGGTATTATAACACTGTTACCAAAGCAAAAGGAGGCCACACATATCAAGCAATTCCATCCTATTGGCCTTCTTAATGTGAGTTTTAAGATATTTACAAAGGTAGCTGTTAATAGGATTACAACAATAGCAGAGGATTTGATAAGCCCATCTCAAACTACTTTTATGCCTAGAAGAAACATAATGGAAGGGGTGATAAGACTGCACGAAACAATACATGAACTCCACATGAAAAAATTGAATGGTGTCATATTAAAGCTAGACTTTGAGAAAGCTTATGACAAAATAAATTGGATCTTTCTCCAGCAAACGCTAAGGATGAAAGGTTTCTCTGAAAAATGGTGCCAATGGATAAGCCAGTTTGTAAGTAAAGGAAACGTGGGTATAAAAGTGAATGATGATGTGGGTACATACTTCCAGACTAAGAAAGGACTACGACAAGGAGATCCCTTATCTTCCCTGCTTTTTAATCTTGTAGTTGATATGCTGGCTATATTAATATCAAGGGCGAAAGAAGATGGACAGATAACTGGTTTAGTACCACACCTAGTTGATGGAGGTCTCTCTATTTTGCAATATGCAGATGATACTATACTTTTTATGGAACATGATTTCGAACAAGCTAAAAACATGAAACTATTACTCTGCACTTTTGAAAAATTGGCAGGTTTGAAAATTAATTTCCATAAGAGTGAATTATTCTGCTACGGTGAAGCAAAAGAATGGGAGGATCAATATACACAACTTTTTGGTTGTGGAATGGGAGAATATCCTTTCCGCTATCTTGGTATTCCTATGCATCACAATAAGATTGGTAATGCTGACTGGAAGATAATAGAAGATAAATTTGAAAAAAGGCTTAGCTGTTGGAAAGGTAAGCTTTTGTCATATGGTGGTCGTTTAGATCTAATAAATTCGGTTCTATCTAGCTTGGCTCTTTTTATGATTTCATTTTATGAAATACCTAAGGGCATTCTCCGCAAGTTGAACTTCTATAGATCAAGATTTTTTTGGCAAGGGGATGATCATAAAAAGAAGTATAGGCTAGCAAAATGGAGTATCATTTGTAGACCTAAGGATCAAGGGGGTTTGGGTATTCTAGATTTGGAAATCCAGAATAAATGTTTGCTTAGCAGGTGGTTATACAAGTTAATAAACAAGGATGGAACATGGCAACAGTTACTGAGAAATAAATATCTTAGTACTAAATCAATTACTCAGGTGGATAAAAAGCCAGGTGACTCTCAATTTTGGAGAGGACTAATGAATGTCAAAAATCAATTCCTATCTTTTGGGAATTTCAGATTACAAAATGGCATGCAAATTAGGTTCTGGGAGGATAACTGGTTAGGTTCAACCATTTTAAGAGAGCAATATCCAAACATGTATAACATTGTTCGAAGGAAGAATGCTACAATCTTTGATATCTTAAGCACAGTGCCTCTAAACATCTCCTTTCGGAGAACTCTAGTAGACCGAAATCTAAACGATTGGAATAGTTTAGTGGTACGAGTTGCAGATTTACATTTAAATGATCAACCTGACATTTTTAGATGGTCACTGAATACAAGTGGACAATTCTCAGTTAGTTCTATGTATGACGCAATGCTAGACGTAGATAGTATACCTCATAATAGATTCCTATGGAAGCTTAAAATTCCTTTAAAGGTAGAAGTCTTCCTTTGGTTTCTTTATAGAGGAGTGACACTAACTAAAGACAATTTAGCTAAAAGAAATTGGCATGGAAATGAGAAGTGTTGTTTTTGTAATCATTTAGAGACTATACAACATCTTTTCTTCGATTGTGCTCTTGCTAAGTTTGTTTGGCGTCTAATAGAGTTAACTTTTGGTCTAAAAACCCCTCTAAATGTTGCACATATGTTCGGTACCTAGCTACAGAATTTAGAGACACACAATATTTATCTAGTTCTTGTGGGAGCAGGTGCCATGTGTTGGGCCATATGGTTAAGCCAGAACGATGTTGTTTCTGACAAAACACCAATTTGTTCTTTTATGCAGGTTATATACAGGGGTACGTACTGGACCAGGATATGGTCACTGTTTCAGAAGGAGGAGAGGTGGAACTCCCTACGAAATGCATGCCGTCTTTTGGAAACCTTGACAATGGAAATCTTCGCCAAGCATGGTTGGAGGTTTAGCAATAGGTTAAGTCTATAAAAACTTTTTGCTTTATCTCAGCCGTTTTGTCTGGCTGTTTGGGTGTGCGTACTTTTGAGGTTTGGTGGAGCCTACCCTAGAGTGCATTTTGTAATAATTATCGGTCGCATATATCGTTGGATATAGAGACCGGGACTTTTTTCATTTGCTCAATGAAATAAAATCCCTTTATCTAAAAAAAAGCCTCCCTCGATTTCCATCTTTGCACCATCGATTAGTGTTGTGGCTAGCCTCTTCACTCTTCAGGTTGTTTGGGACTGGATTTTTAGTTCTCTCATTCTCTATTTTGTAGTTGTCCTTTATACTCTTTTCATCATGTTCTTTGCATATTGGAGATTCATTGATGGCAGCAATGTACTATCATGACTTATTCATCAGGTCTCCCTTTACCGTTTTTCTCCTTCTCTTCTATCCGATCCATCTGATGACTGTATGCTTTTGTTTCTGCATCTAGGATCTCCATGAAGGCATCCCACAACGCCGTGTGGCATCATCCGCCGCTCGGCATGAAGTGGCCTTTCTCTGCTGGTCGATGCAATTGTGGCAGCTGGTACTCGTGAGTAGGTGCTTCTACCGTTGGCAACGTACTGACTTCAACGGTGTTCTCAATTCTCCTCTCCTTCTCTGTTGTGCCTCTGTTGTAGCTCTGAAATAAAATCAACAAATCATTGGATTATCCATCTTTGTTCTTTCTTTTTTTTATATATGGCTATGTATCCAGGTTGTTTAGTGCAATGTGGAAACATAGATGTGTAACTGCGGCTTGCTCACCGTCAGAATTAGGCAACAATCAGCACTTTCATGCTCACAATAGGACTGTTCACTAGGACTGTGTGGCTGCTTTTATCTCATTCCCAAACTTTACCATTCTATTATGCAAACATTTTCTTTTTCTGTCCATGGGGACTGTGCAATCAATTTTTACGGCTGCTTTCCTCCTTTCATATCTACACTAATTTAGTATATGTTGTGTGCTCTATACTTTTCACACTATATAGCCTGATCCTATTGTTTTGTGTGTGTGCAGGTTTTGTCACAAGCTGTTATCAAGGCGCTCTTTTGCCTTTGTGGTTTCGTCATTATATTGACATGGTCTGATTTCATGAAGCATTTGGTTATGAGAACTTCGCAATTTTGTGGTCACAATTTTGCGCCTTTGGACCAAATGAAAGTTGAGGCCTTTCCATGTTGTTTAGTTAGTTTTACTGGATCTGTTCTATTTATTGTCTTCACTGATCAAAGGGGGATCGTTGGAACCTTGAGCTGAATTTGTTTCATTATTCCCTTAGTTTGAAATGAGTTTATATCTTTTGCCAAGTTTGTTTGTTAACTGTCCCATTCTCTTTTAATAATTTGGACAGATAGACAATGCTTCCTAGAAATGAAGATTTGATGTTGTTTCAGTTGCTTCATCCCGGTTGAATGTTGAGTGAATGGGAGGGCAAATCTATATAATCGTAGGCAATATGCATGCTTTCACCAAATCTTGCAACACACCATGTCATGTCTTCTATATAGCGCAGCGAAGTGTGCCTACCAATCTAGTACATGTACACATATACTAGTCTAGTTGCTGCTTCTGCATGGTATGCCAGGCTGTAGCTCCGCCATTGTAAGCATCCATCTGTTGCTTGGTTTTTCCTATAAAAGAATCTATATGTTTAAGTTTAATTAAAGACTAAATAATATCTATACAAAATTAGTAATAGGTTTTGGTATTGAAATATTTTTTTATTGCCCTGTCACATGCGAATTTTTTGTTGTGTTCTTAGGAGATCAATTTGCTAATCCCTATGACTACCTCAGGCAACACTTGCAGTAGAGCTAGGAACTCAAATTTGGTGGTTCATTGGAGGCCAACTTGTGCCCGAACTAGACCTCTTCAATGTTCTAATGCATCAAGATGGCAACACGACCCGATCCTCGATTCCCCGCGGGGAATTTCCCTATTAAGAAATGGGATGGACCAATTTTATCCCCACGGGGCTTGCAATGGTAGCAAATTGAACCCGTCGGGGCTAGCAGGAACAGGATGTACAACCTGCTGATGTATGTACTGCGTTCTTATGCAATGGTGCATCTATGTTGGATTATAGAATTTCATGGTATTCATGTTTTTCTGCTTCTGAACTGCCATTGAAACGGGGACAGGTTCCGTGGAAAATTAATCCCCGCTCTGGGACGGGGATGGAGGAAAATCATGACTAGACGGTATTGATGGGGACGGGATGGGGAAAATTTATCCTTGCAGGGCTGGGGATGGGGAGCCAATCCCTGACAGGAAATTTCCTGTTGCCATCTTGACTAATGGAACATTGCATAGGCAAGGTACATGCATGTTGCATCTTAACAAACCAACCAAACAAGGCTTGCCAGAACCATGCCTTGGGTTCCATAATAAAGAAACTTGACACAAACTCTATGTTTCCTATATCGCTCGTCAATTGGACAAAAATGTCACTAGGATCAAAGGTATTATTATCGAACCAAGTGATTAACTTGAATTAGAAAATCTTTGCAAATTGGAGCAAAGGTTAGCATCCAACTACATGTGTACATGCACCTTGTCACATACTATCTATGCTAAGTTGAGTGCAAGAGTTTTGAAGGTAGTGACTTCACACCAATGGTCCACACAATTAGCTATGCAGCCGATTTCCACGATACAAAACAAAAACAAAACATGCTTAGCTGCATATTAACTCCACTACTTCATTGTTCAAATCAAACTAACTTTCACATGTACAAATTATTGTGTTGACCAACATAACATGCTTAGGTGCATCTAGACTACATTACACCTCATTCCAGTCAAGCTTACTTTCTCATCCACAAACAGATTGTCATGAATCAAGAAAACCCCTAAGGTGCATTTAAGCTTCACCACTCAATTGAATTCTAGTCAAACATATATCTACTTGCTCGAATGGATGTAATTTCCATGAAGGAAAACAAAGACCAAACCTTCTCAAATACATTGATCTAAGCTTCACTACTTCACTACACCTTGGTCAAACTTACGTCCACATGCATAAATAGATGTGCACACATTTAATTTCTACAAAAGAAAAAAGAAAACATGCTTAGATGCATATAAGCCTTCACTAATTTATTATTTTCCAATCACACTAGCTTTCACATGCAGAAACTGATGCGTTGACCAACAAAACCCGCTTAGGTGCATTTAGACTTCACTACTTCACTTCATTCCAGTCAAGCTTACATTCTCATGTTCATATAGATGTGTATCATTTATTTGCCACAAATCAAAAAATGCTGAGGTGTTTGAGCTTCACCACTTTTACTACATTCTAGTCAAACATACATCTACTTTCTCAAATGGATGTGCACACATTTAATTTCCATGAAGCAAAACAAAAGCTAGACCTTCTCAAATACATCTAAATTTCACTAGTTCACTGCACCCTGGTCAAACTTACTTCTACATGCGTAGATGGATGTGCATACATTTAATTTCCATGAAAGAAACGGAAAGCAAAACCTGCTTAGATGCATATAAACCTTCACTACTTTATTGTTTCAAATCAAACTAGCTTTCACATGCAGAAACTGATGCGCTGACCAACATTACCCGCTTAGGTGCATTTGGACTTCACTACTTCACTTTATTCTAGTCAAACTTACATTCTCATGCACAAAACTAATGCACACATTTATTTGCCATGAAGAAAAAAATAATGAGGTGTGTTTAAGCTTTTCTAGTCAAAACATATATCTGCTTGCTCAAATGGACGTGCATATATTTAATTTCTATGAAGCAAAACTAAACCTGCCCAGATACATGTCAACTTCACTACTTCATTGCACCTGGTCAAACTTACTTCTGCATGCCTAAACAGATGCGCATACATTTACTTTTCATGAAAGAAAAGAATCAAACCCATCTTGGATGCATATAAACTTCACTACATTATTGTTTCCCAATCAAACTGACTTTGACAAGCAGAAACTGATGCGCTGACTAACAAAACCCGCTAAGGTGTGTTTAAACTTCACTACTTTACTGCATTTCAGTCAAGCATATGCCCGTTTGCTGTAAATAGATGTGCACACATTTAATTTCCATGAAGGAAAAAAAACTAAACAAAAGCTGCATCTAGACTTCACTACTTCATCACCTTGGTCAAACTTACTTCCACATGCATAAATGGGTGCCCATACATTTAATTTCCATGGAAGGAAACAAAAAAAAAACGCTTCTGTGCATCTAAGCTTCACTAATTCATTGGATTCTAGTCAAACTTATTTTAGCATGCAGAAAACAAATGCACATACATTTATAGTTTCCATGAAAGAAGAAGAAAATCACTTTGATTCATTTATCATATGCATCACTACCTCATTTCATTGCTTTCTAGTCAAACCTACTTCAGCGTGAACAAAAGTGAATGCGTGGACCATAGTAGCATGCAAGTCAAAGGACTCCTAACATATACTTCCTTGGTCTCAAAGTTGAGCATATAATTTGACTTGGTGCGTCTTCAAGGTCACACTTCGCTCATTAATTGTCTTATATATATAATTTATGCGATAGAATTTTGATCATTGAAAAGTATTTCAAAATAAAAAAATCTAATGTTACCACTTTTGGACTATAATTTTTTATATAATTAGGCTAAATGTTAATCAAGATAACAAAATTTAAATTCAGAAGCAAATGTGCATTCTTTATATTTCGAGACGGAAGGAGTACATATAAAGTGCACCCGAAGTGACTATCTCCGGCCTACCTTGACCGGACCAAACATTAATGCAAGCATCTTGATTCACTCCCACCAGTCCCTCAGCCAGATCTTGTCGCTATTACAAGATTACAACAACGTGATCCGCAAGCATACGTCATCTTATCAGATCACCATTTTTCATCAGGAAAATATGCCAATGTTTGATATAAGTCATCTTATCAGATCCACAAGCATACGTCATCTTATCAGATCTGCTATACATATAAGTCTCACCTTTTCAAACTAAACATTTTAAAAGTTATTGATAGTTTATGTTTTCAATGTTGACCCAAACCTTGTCTAAAACGACAAGTTTTATGGGTATAGAGGGAGTATTGGACAAAAGAAATGAAATATCCTACATGTATACGTGTCTATGAAAGACCCAAGTGTCTAATTATTTAATTCTAATATTACTAATGGTGCATTGAAACTATTTAATAATATATCTGCAAATAACTTCTAACACTAATTCAATTTTATTAATGATATGTCAAGATCAAATTAATTTTAGTATTTTATAATTTAGTATAAACCTAACATATTTGTTATCCAAAATTACTTTATTCAATTTATTTATTGATGCAATTTATGTTATATAATTTATAATATTTAAGTATAAAATATTTATTGACAACTATATTATTTGTTATGAGCTAAATTTTTCTGTTATATACGCACATATTTTAATATCTATTTGGGTAACAATATAATTAAAAAACATATTGATAAAGTAAAATGTCTACTCAGTACCTACCATTCTTATTTGAATTTTCTCACTAGAGTTATCATTTTATTAAATATTATTCAATAAAATTTAGTTCAATTCGATATTGGGGGCTCTTTGAATTGTACTTTGATTTTATTTCACTTTGGTTATCGTTAACTTAGTTGGTAAAATTCTATTCATGTAAATGCACTTTGAGTTGAAGCAAATCTGAGACATCTATTTTGTATTCGTATTAAAAAATATTCCTATCTATGTGAAAATTCTAATTAGAATATGGTAAAATGACATCTATTTTGAATTTGTATTAAAAAAATATTCCTATCTATTTTAAAATTTGAATTAGAATATGGTTAAATTGATATCCGAATTCGGTCATATACGAAATTGATCTGTTTCTATCACTACCGTGCATGGAAGCACAAATATGTCCTAACCTGGGATGCTCCCAGTCCGGCTCGTTCTAGAGGCCGCCGCGGCTTCACCTGCCTTGGCGTGTGCCTCTATCACTAACGTCGCCTTTGCCTTTAGTGGCCCTGGCCTTAGTCAGTCTTTTCCGGTTGTGGCCATTGTAGTCATGTGCTGGATATGTCATGGACCTTGGTGGGGTGCTGTGTGCGTGATCATTGGACATATATGGCTGCAGCCCTTGGGAATAGTGGACCTGCAGTGGCAGTGTGTTTATTAGAGTAGAAATAATTGAGAGTATAGAGAGAGGAGACCGATTGACTTTTGTTGGGTTGTGCTGGCCTCACTCTTCTCAACCGTTTCTTCTGCCAAGGCATGGTCAAACATGGGGTCCAGACCAAGGCCGCTTCCGCGACTATATAAACACCACCAATCAACCCAAGTCACCATCCTCCACTGGACCCAAGGAAAGTGAGAGAGGGAGGGAGAAACAACAGCCAAAGTGGAGGCGAGGGTCATAGGTTCTCGTTCTTTTTGGCCAAGCAGGCGTCAAGCTCGTAGAGGTTGACTGTCATGGGGAGGCCGCCGTGTTGTGAGAAGGCCAGGGTGAAGAAGGGGCCTTGGTCGCCGGAGGAGGACCTTATGCTCGTCTCCTATGTGCAGGAGCACGGTCCTAGGAATTGGTGTGTTGTGCCCCCTAACACCGGTACAACACCTTCTGCTCGGAGTTTTTTTTTCCTTAACTCGTTTCTACCGCGTCTTTTGTTCATGGTTCATGGTTTATGCATCCAGGGCTGATGCGCTGCAGCAAGAGCTGCCGGCTCCGGTGGACCAACTACCTCCGCCCGGGCATCAAGCATGGCAACTTCAACGACCAGGAGGAGAAGCTCATCATCCAACTCCAAGAGCTATTAGGGAATAAGTAATTCCACCCCAAGATGGACCAGTTCTTCATTCACGCATGCATGCTGCTATGTGATTCACTAATTTCTTGATAGAGCACTATAATGACCATATATAGCCATGTTTTTCCTTGATCAGATGGTCCACTATTGCGACATACCTGCCAGATCGGACGGACAATGACATCAAGAACTACTGGAACACACACCTCAAGAAGAAGCTCGCCAAGATGAGCGCCAGGGAAAGCGGTGCCTCCGCCAAGACAAAGGTTGATAAGGTAGCCACGCCCGCACCCCCCAAGGGGCGGTGGGAGCGACGGCTGCAGACGGATATCCATACTGCACGCCAGGCTCTCCAGGAGGCACTGTCCATGGATTCTGCGTCGCCCTCCATCATGCCAGAGCCAGAGCCATTGCCATTGAAGCAGCTGCCAGCACTAGATAGTCAGGCGATGTACGCTTCCAGTATTGAGAACATAGCACGTCTTCTGGAAGGCTGGATGCGCCCTAGTGGGAAGGCATCAGCTGAGTCAAGGTCCTCCATGCTCGCAGTCTCCCGTGGCGGTGAGGGTGCATCGGCCATCCATAGTGGCACCATGCAAGCGCCGAAGGGGTCCACCGAGGTGACAAAGTTACAGGGTGTGGGTGGTGCAGGAATGGGACCATCTTCACTGCCGATGCTAGAGAGCTGGCTGCTCGACGATGGCTTGGAGCACAATGACGCGAACCTCATATGCATGCCGCTAGCAGACCGGTTCAGATTCTTTTAGACTGGTCCGGAGGACAAGTAAAAAACAAAATAAGAGTGATTGGGCTGGAAGAAGAAGAAGAAGAAAGAAGTTAGTGAACTCGAATCCATGCTAATCTAGATCAATGCAATGCAATGTTGGCGTTGATCTAGTTTAGCTATTCAATCTAGTTCCTTTCTTCTTTTTGGAGTGTTTTGTTTTAGTGTTCGGATTTGTATTTGGATTTTTTTTGAAATTAGTCATTGGAAGTTATGTAAGTTCCATAGTAATCAGTCCTACAGAGGATGATGAATTATGATCCATGATGATGTGCATTAGAAGCGAAAGAAATTTACATCTTAAGAATAGCAATTCCTATTAAATTTATGCAATCCTTTGTTTAGTTTTCCTACATGAAATGGAATGTTTTAGTTTCTCATCACACATCATTTTAGTTTTATGAAAGATCTATGTTAAACCATTCAACATGCAATTTAGTAGGGGTATATAAGGACAAATCTACTAGCAATAGAAATCAATTTAATAATCATATGGTAGACACTTGTTCCTAGTGGCCGAGGGTGAAGCAAATAATTATGGGGGATTTAAAAAATAAACAACAAGTGAAGAAGATTGGAAATCAAAACTAAAGACAAATTAATATGTAGCAAGCCAGCAAGGGCAGGGCTCTACATGCCATACACGGTGGCCATTCGAATCTCAATGATGCCGCACTTGAGCTCCATGATCGGAGGGCGGCAACTAAATTGCTGGCTGAGTAGCTAGAGCATGGAGGTAGGGCACGTGCGTGTGGTGACATAGAGACACGGGCACTTCACCACCATCTGGTTGCTCTGTGACACTATGACAACATTCTGTAAACCATGTGTGGGTGAGTGGGTTGCTTGTCTGCGCGGGTTGCTGGCTTCTTGAGTCCCAAGTAGGCCATAGAACTACTATCCTTTGAAAATTTATTTGGGGCAAAAGGCATAAACCTAGTTTCACCTCGACTAGCTCTGCCCCAGGGCCGCTAAGAAGATGAAGAAATGACTCTTTGTAAGAAGATTTGGACAGTTTATGAAAAAGAAGGCATATGAGGCTAGAAGAGGAAGATATTCATTTAAGAGAAAGGAAGAGAGGAGGTGCTACAAGTGTGATTGCAAAGATCATATCACTACTGATTGTCGACAAATTGATGATGAAACAATAAGTCAATCAAGGACAATAAAGAGAAGAAGGACAAGAAAGGCGGTGGGACAGCTTGTGCTCTGCCACTCCTCACCGACATGCATGCGCAATTATTGATGAGTAAATTTATATATCTACTCCCTCTGTATAGGAAAAGGATGTTGTTTTGGACAGTGACATGGTCTCTAAAGTATAGCTTTGACTTTATATTTTTGTAAAAATACTCATCACAAAGTGATATATTTATACTTTTATGAAAGTATTTTTCAAGACAAATCTATTCATATGGTTTTCACATTTCTAAACTCAACAATTCCCAATGTTTGACCAAAACCTTGTCTAAAACAACATCCTTTTTCTATATGGAGGGAATACATACATATTGTATACCTTTTTTGACGCAAAAACCATGGGGGAGTTCCCCACGGTATAATAAAAACTTTATATAAGCAAAACAAATAGTACATGGCATACTTACAAAGGGCTTACTGACAGGAGAGGGGGGGAGAGGGGGGGGAGGAGGAAGAAAGAACCTAGCAGCAACCAAAACACAAGACAGAAGTGGAGATGACAGCTCAGACAGTGGACAAGAAGAAAAATTACAAGTTGTCTAACCATAGGTTGACAAGCAATCTATCCTGATTATGGAGTCTATGGGCTTGGAGCCGAGCTTCATCTTTGAAATTTTGTAGCCATAAGCTAAAGGTTGCTTGGACCCCATCAAAAACCAACCTATTTCTTATTTTCCAAAGCTCCTAGGCAGCCACCAGAAAGATTTCTATGAAATATGGGAGACCAGAGCTAAGTCTGGTGTTGGTGATTCTTCTCTGAATGTTGTCGTCATTGATCCAAGTAATGCCAAGCTTAGTCCAAAACAAACTCACAGCTGAAGAAAAGTATGCATGAAGGTCTCTTCTTCCCTTCTATTATAGAGAACACAAAGGGAGTCTGGCTGTACATTAAAGTTTCTTCTAGCAAAGCATGTTTTTAGTGTTCAGTCTGTCCAGAAGAATGAGTCAGGCAAAAAATTTAACCCTAGGTGTGACCTTGGATTTCCACACCAGCTTGAAGACAGGAGGTGCCTGAATATCATGAAAGGCAAGCTTGTATAGCTTTGTGGCAAAATATTTGTTGTTGCCCCAGCAAAACCACCTCTGATCTACCTCATTAGTCAACTCAAAGCACTGAACTAAATCTCTAAGGTCATCCAGTTCAACAGCGGCTACCTAAGAGACAGGAATATGAAATAGCTCCTCAAGATATGAAGCCTCACACACCTCTTTGACTGACATGTTTGGAAACTTAGCAAACTATGCAATAGAGGGAAAAGTTTGCCAAAGGCATTCACCAGTCCAGTTATCCTTCCAAAATAAGATTGAGGATCCATCACCAAGCTGGTATGAGGTGATGGAACCACATATGGACTTCAGCTTGAAGATGTCTCTCCACCAAAAGTAGCCAACCTCTCTTTGAATGTGGGGAACTCTACCATCATAGTATTTAAACCAAAGTTGTTGAACCCAGAGAATATCAGCTTTTGAATAAAATTTGAGTAGTTGTTTAATGAGTAATGCATCATTTTGCAGCAAGAGGTTTTTAATTCCCAAACCATTGAGCAAGAGGACAAGCAACAAGGTTACCCCCCTCTTTCTTTCAGAACTTCCCCTCCAAGACATTGCTTCCTTATCCTATCAATATCCTGAATAACTCCCTTGTGGAGTTTGTAGGTGCACATAGCATAGGTCACAGTGGGGGTCATGAGTAAGAGAGTAGAGTGGAGCATGCCGTTAACTTTCTCTAAACTTCATCAAGTAGGGGGCAAATTCTTCTATTTTTTGGCTTTGTAGTCCCAAGTGGCAGACCAAGATATGTAAAGGGTAGGGAACCAACTTGACAACCCAATGTACTTGCTACGATTCTCATTTTCTCCTCAGGTACATTGATAGGCACGATAATGGACTTGCTGAAGTTAACACTAAGACCAGTGGAGGCAGCAAAAGTGTTGAGGACAGCCTTGAGACAAAACAACTACCTAGCATCAGCTTGCAAAATGAGAAGGGTATCATCTGCATACTGCACAATAGGGAAGTCAGGACTAGGCTGGGGAGTTGGAAGTTTAAGAACCCCCTCTCTTTGAGCCCATTAATGATATAGTGGAGAATTTCTGCAGCAAGAACAAAAAGCAAAGGAGACAAGGGACCCCTTGCCTGACCCCTCTCCTACAAATAAACTTCTTCCCAGGGATACCATTAAGGATAACAGAGGCTGAGCCCAAAGATAAGATTGTTGAAACCAGGGGCGGAGGACCCGGTAGGGCGAGGTAGGGCACTCGCCCTACCTTGACTCCACCGCGGATCCCTACCCCTAAGCGCTTCCCAGTGCTTGTCAGTAGCCATGGCGCGGTTTAGAACTTGCAAGTTCGAACGTCTGAGCCTGACTGAATATGAACGCAGCGCAGCCGCAGGTAGAAGAAGATGAGAAGTTGAGACGAAACGTTACTTGGGCTGTGGGCTGGGCTTTCATTAGTTTAGGACTTTATTGGCCATCATGGCCTGTTGTGCTTCTCCATCATGTGGGTGAGGGCAACGGGTCTAGGGATGCGGTGAGATCATGAGAGCACGGGCCATCATGGAGGAGTCCTCCTTCATCACCACCGCAATCGCATTTTCACGCACGGGCTCACGGCCACAAGGTAGGCCTAAAACCTGAAAGGCTGAAACTCTTTTTTTCAATTGTTTATTTGTGTCGTCAAATTACTTGTTTATCAATTAATTTGTTTGCTGATTTTAAAGTGCAGCGAATTTCTGAACGTTAATAAATATATGGGATCAAAAGAAAAGGGCGCCGATTTCGCCATACCTTAATTATTTTTCATCCTCCGCCACTGGTTGAAACCTAACCAATCCACTTCCCTAGGAAGCCAAGACATTTCATCATTTCCAAGATTACAGAGTGATCCATAGTATCAAGTGCCTTGGCAAAATCCAATTTGACAATAAGAATTTCCCTCTTGGACTGATGACATTGGTGAATATACTCAAAGCTCCAACCCAAGCAGCCCTGTATAGTCCTAGTTCTTATGAAACCATATTGGTTTTGGTGGATGAACTTAAGAATCAACGGCTGAAGCGTGTCAATCTGAATAGGCAAACGGTATAGTCCCGAGGAGAACTGGACCGGGGTCGATGAACCCTTCCACCTCCAGCTGACCAGGAGGCGCAGAGGCATGAGTGTCAATCTAAACAGGCAACTTGGGCTTCCACATCAGTCGTGGGCTAAAAGAAGTAGTCAGAGGATCCCCAGATGTGGGCCTCCATTGCCAAGATCTAACATTTCTCAATAGGCAATGCTTGGCCCAGTAGCCGTAATTGAAACAATTTAAGTACCGAACTGGAAACCTGCACATATTAAACCGGTGGCCCCTCTCAAACAGCGTGAGCACCTAGAGGAACTAACAGTTGCCAGCTCATTAGACCCCAAATTAATGATGTGTTTCCTTAATCTTCCCGCGCCGTCAGAGGATAATGATCTGGCTCTTGGGATATTGATATGGCTTTGATCGCTCACCAGAAAGTCGGCTCCAAGATTGCAAACTTCATTGGGAATAGGCTTCTTAATTGCTGGCTTTAGATGATGAACTGTCTTGAGTATTGGGACTGACCCCGAAGACTGCCCATATTCAAAATTTGAATTATCAGATTGAATGGGGTGGGAGTGCTGTACCGACAGAGATGACTGAACTGAATGATGCAGCTGATCTGAATGTTCTGAATGGCTTGAATGTTCTTAATGTTCTGAAGAATCTGTACTGATCGAGAGAGCTGAGAGTTGCACATGTTCAGAATCATGGCTAAGAACCCCAGCAGCAGAACCCAGATGGTTTTTATCAGTCAGATCCTTTTGAGAGACAAACTGACCAAAGCTAACCAAGCACTGATTACCAAAGGTTGGAGAAAATTTTTTCTTTGGAGAATTCAAAGTAAGCTTTGGCAGGAACCGAACTAACTTTTTCTTAGCAGATTGAGACTTCTCAAAATGTTTTTGACTCTTGCTAAGAACAGTCACCCACTTCTTAGCCTCCTCTTCTTTCCAAAGCCGTTTTTCACATTCCCAATGGGGGGCACCATTGCTCCAGAGATGAAAGTAGACGTCAAAGGAAGAGCCAATGACTCTACGCAGCACGTAAACGGCAAAGCCCATAGCTTTGCAAGAGACCGAAAAGCGAAATGATTGCAGCTTACTTCAATAACATGAGAGAAGGGAGTGTGGCCACCCAAGCAAGATTGAAGAACAAGGGCCATGCTCTCTTCAGAAAGCCTAAAAAGGAATCTTCTAAGGGTAGCCAGCAAGAAGAACGAGCCACGAGAGGAGGGGATTCATGATGCACCTGAGAGCCAAAACGACGACGAATGTCCAGTTCAAACTTCTTGCCGGTAGAGAAATCGAAGGTCTCCTTCAGTTCCATAGGGGAGGCCATGGCCACCACCACAGTCCGGAGGCAGGGGGACAGCCCTGCCCTGATCACCACACGAGGGCACCATCAATGGCGGGGGTGGGGGGGCATGGAGGGCAGTGACGGCGTCATCGGCGAGGGAGAAGGGCAGTGCCAAGGAGAGCGGGGAGATGTGAGGGGAAGCCATCAATTAAAGTATTAGAAAGCATACATATTGTATACCTTGCCTCCAAGTGTGTTTCAACTGCTAGAATTGCCAAATTTACATAGTTTTTGTAAATTGTTGAGCAAACAAATCCTAAAGCACACCATTTCTCCTTCCTATACTATATTTTCTGACTCCTCCTTCCGCCACGTCGATAGGTTCATTTGGCCGCAGGATTAGCATGGCCTCCCATCCGACAGCTCCTCCCTACCTCCTATCCCCTACACACAGCACCGTGACCTCTAACTCCAGCGGCTGTACCTCCGACTCCAATGGCCATTAGGAAAAGAAAAATGGAACAACCAACGTGTCCGGCTAGTCATATAAGTCGGCTGATAAAACAAGCCAGTGAATTTATTATGACAGAAAAATACTGTTCTAACGACTCATGAGGCTGACTGATAAACCCGCGGTCACAGATGCCCCTGCCTGTCCGACTCCCTCTGCCACTGCCTCGGCTTCGCCATGGGTCTGCAGCCGCGTCTCGCGCCCCTACTTCACCTCCTTAGCGTCCAGCAGACGCAGCCCTTCACAGCCTGAGGCAGAAAGATGTAACCCTCACAGGGAGCCTCAGACAGTAGGGTCCCATTGCCGCCGCTGTCCATCTCCACCGGATTTGGGCCTGCCACTGCTCCGCGTTCTTCGTCCTCCCCATACAGGGTAAGGCATTAAATCCCTGCTCTCTTTGGCCTTCGTGTCTTCCGCCTTCAGACACTCGATGGAATGCCAAACCAAAAAACTTCTGTAGCCCCTGTTGCTATAGCGCTGAAACATCTCTGCCCTTTGATCACTCACTCACTGGAATGCCGAACCAAAAAAAAAAAAAAAAAAAAAATTCTGCAGCTGATGTTGCCATAGCACTGAAACATCGTCCTAACAGTGTTGATGGGTTGTTCTATTAGGCTGCTGTTTTGAAACACTTCACCAATGTTCCTGCAGATGTACCCTTTGTGGCTTCAGAAACATTTTTTTTTATGAATCTGGAGGGACTTCAGAAACATATATATATATATTACACTTGATTTCTTAGCATCGTCTCAATTTGGAGAGACTGGAGCTGGGGCTGGTTGTGTCCACCAATAATAATGACACCAAGTTGGCACACCAACAATTGCATCTTAACAAAGCGCATAAGGCCATATCCCAGATGAGAACGAAGAAGACAGTTTTTGTTAGTTTTATGGATTTAAAACTCAGGTGTCAACATAATTATGGCCGCACATTTGTATGTCATATTCCCTCACCTTCTTAGGTGCTCTGTCCTCCTCCAGTTGACAGGATTACAATAAACTAAATGTTACTTGTATCTGCAGGATGCATAGGCAACCCTGATCATGTGACCACAGATGCATAGGCAAACTGATCATGCTACCACATTTTTGATTGCTGAGATGGGAAGAAATGGGTCACTTGATGCAATATCATTATATCTTAGCGAATCTCTTTTGCATATGTCCTTTTATTTTTGTTACATCCTGCATCTCTTTTGATGGACTCCAAATTGATTTCTTTTTTACTCCCTGTACAGGTTCGGTTTCAGTTCCTGGATTCTTTTAGGAATGCTTAACACATTGCAAAATTGTACATAGACATACCATGATGGATTGTACCTCCAATGGATACAACTGAGACCTGGCATCCATATCAGTATCTTTGTCATCTTATATGCCCAGCCTGCAAACCAAAAAGGTTTTGTGTAGCTGAAGTAGTTTGACTTTGTAGGCAGTAGCTCTGAGAGATTAACATGTATTCCTATCAATATTTTCCCTACTTCGATACTTGCTGTTGAACCTCGAACTGTGAACCTAACTACGGTCTTCTTCTGTACATGATTTCAATAGGAAACTACACAAAAACATTTGCACATTGAACAATTTTTTTACAAGAGTTTAATACCCATACTCCCTCTGTATAGGAATTAGATGTCGTTTTGAGACAAGGTTTTGGTCAAACATTGGGACAACATAAATCATAAATAACTTTTAAGTTGTTGAGTTTAAAAATGTGAAAACTATATGAATAGATTTGTCTTGAAAAATACTTTCATAAAAATATAAATATATTGCTTTGTGATAAGTATTTTTATAAAAATATAAAAGTTATACTTTGGAAACCGTGTCACTGTCCTAAACAACATCTAATTTCTATATGGAGGGAGTACATCCATTCCTACATTCATAGCTCTTTTGGCCTAAGTATTATTCCTTGCCTCAGTAGTTTTTTTAGGATGAAAACATTGCACATTCTGATGCTTACTAGCCCGCGTGACTGTGCGGGGTTCCTGCTAGTTAGATAGATTATTATTGTTGTTAAGTGATATTATCTTATTTGTACTTCTTTCTACAATATATACATCCTTGTTGTTTTAGCTTGGCTGCACGTTAATTTATGATAATCTATAACAATAAGTTGCAGCTTAGGCTTCTATAACAGCAACTCCTTCCCCGCTCAAAATATTTGCCCTATCATATTGAATCTGTGGACACATACATAGAGTATTAATTATAGACTAAAAAATAACTAATTATATAGATTATGACTATTTTGCGAAAGAAATTTTTTAAGCCTAATTAGTCCATGATTTGATAATATTGTGCTACATTAAACATATAATAATGATGGATTAATTAGACTTAAAAATTGTCTTGTGGTATATTGAGAGTTCTGTAATTTATTTTTTTCAGTCTCGAAATCACCTCATACGACACCCCACATAACATCCTATGTGACATGGCAAAACTTTTGCCCTGGATCCAAACATCCCCTAAGACAAGCCAAGAGACAAATTACTCCCTCTGTCTTTGAAAGCTTTAACTTCTAGAATCTGTGTCAGTTAAACTTTTTTAAGTTTGACTAATTTTATAGAAAAGAGCATCAATATTTATAACATAAAATAAGTATCTTATGAAAATATATTATATGATAAATCTAATGATACTAATTTGATACCATAAATCTTAGCGTTTTCTTCTAGAAGTTTGGTCAAAGTTTGAAAAGTTTGATTTAAGACAACTAAGTTTGATTTAAGACAACTCTAGAAGTTGTTAACACCGGATTTTGGTAAGAGCCGGAAAGATGACAATTGGGCCCGTTCGGCAAAACTTCGCGAAAAGGCAAGAGATCAGCGCATTCGCAAACGCTCGTGCGGTCGATTAACCTTGAACTATTCGGCAAGTATCCATACGGCTAACTCTGGGCGGTTCGGCAAGCATTCGATGCGGTCGGCTATCTTTAAAGGCGGTGGCTCCATTCGGGAAGCAAAAGGTGGCAAGCGTAAAGCGAATAGAAGGAGAAGAGCGTGATGATCAAGGACTCGAGGAAGGCTATAGCAAGAGAATCGCCATGCTTTTGAGTTACCTTTAATGAATTGTGTAGTCGTAATCTCTTAGGATTCATGTTATGTCCAGGGTATAAATATAAACCCTCGACCATTGTAAAGGATATTCACAATCAGATCAACACAACCGCCCCGTGCCAAGTTTCGAGTCCTTTTGTCGTGTCGCCGAAGTTCTTCGAGAGGAGCCATCGATCCATCGACCTCCGTAAGTTCCGGCAACCTTGCTATCATGTCTAGTATCATGCGGTGGATTTAGATATTGATGTAAGTAGTCTTGTTTGTCTCGATTGGATGGCCGTGCGGGCAGCGTGCCGCTTGACGATCAAGAAGTCTTTGCTTATGCTTTGTTCATCTCGACTAGATGGCCGTGCGGCGGGTCCGCTTGATAGCTTAGCGAAGCAAGATAGTTATCGGCTCTATTAGATTTTGGCAAGATCTAGTAGATTCATTAAGTTATCACGTGTTGCATGTGTTTAATGCTTTTATTTACTTGTAACACTCTTTTGCCCAACCTAGATTGGTTGTTTTCGGCTCTTATTTTCATAGATCTATTTGCTCTTTGACGTACATATCATGTCACCATGAAAGATAGATCATATGCTTATATAGCCGAATACGATCAATCTAGATTGTTACATGTTGCGGTTCTTGCACGTTAGAAGCGTTTGAATCTTGATAGGACTGGGTGTCGTCGGCGGATGCAAGTTTTTTGATGGGTTTATTCGTGATAGCTTGTTTGTTCCTTCTTCATGGACCCGAGTCGGCCGGATCGCCGAGCTTGGTTATGCTTTCAATTCATGATCAACTTTTACTTGTTCAAACATGTCTTCTCATGCATGTGCGTTCGGCAATAAAATGTTCCACGTGTTTTGTCTTCATATTAGTCGAATGAATCATATGCATGATTGGCGCATGCCTTCTATAGTCGTATGTCGTCGTAAGTGGCCGGGGCCGTATATACGAAACTATGCGGTCTCATCCGGCACGTTCCGATTTTGTATTTAACAATCTTTTATCCCTTGTCGACTTTTCAGGTCAAACCGACCGCACGCTTCGGATTTCCAAACCGTGCGTGCGGCTGTCCGATTGAAGCCACGCTTTTCCGGCTTGTTTGTGTTAGGCACGCTGATGCGTCGCATTTCGTGTCAACACACTTTTTGGCACGCCGGTGGGACACCGTTGTTCAAGATGTCTGAAATCAACAACAATCGCGTTCTGGATGTGACTTTGGATGAATTACCGGAGAATTTAAGGGAGTTGGTGCAACAAGCATGTGATCAATTTCAGCAAAAGTGTTTGATGTCCTTCACCAAGAACAAGAGCAATAAGGTCTTCCAAAAGCGATCATTGCCAAGGGTTCTTCTTCCACATCAATCTGATTACAATCTGAGAAGAAGAGGCTCAAAAGGTGTCCGAATTGGTTCACAAAGCTCTAGGAGAAACTATTACAAATCGTAACACGCTTTTCTTGAACACCTTTCGTGCAATCATGGTTAGTACTTTCGCCCAAATGCCGATAAGTATTTTGAAGAGAATGCATGAAACGACCCGCGATTTCCTCGAAGGGAAATCCACAGAGTACATCATTTACAGTTGATACCACAGTTCATACATCGTAAAAAGGTACAAGTTGCAAAGTTTACAACACTTAGAGACACACCTAGGTACAATGCATCCTAGCGATATACACACGAAGGTCTTCATCAGAGTAGACATAGCGCCATAGCGGGTGAAGGCTCCTCATGCACGAACGATCTTCAGAGTCGGGGTAGAGTATCAGCGGGCGTAGACTTGATCTCCTTAACCAAACTTGAGTGTAGGTACGAGACCACCTAATCCTTCCAGCTCTATCATCGTCGTAGTCCTCCTCAGATACCAAACCTGCTCAACTCTATCAGTATGATTTGTACTGGCCACTGGCTCCCACCCTATGCTTTGCTTTGCTATGTGGTAAGTGGAATGCAAGGTAGAGAGAAAAAGGCCTATATTTGGCTGTAGTCTTCCTATGCCAGTTCATAATATAAAAAGTAATATAGTTCATCAAGTTTTAACCCGTCTCATCCACACATCCATCCAACCCATTCTCATCACATCCACAACCACATCCACACATCTCACCACACTCTCACTCTCTAGTCGGCAAGGAAGACTCCCGCTCCTCCTTGCCTCAACGGGCGTAAGTTTTAATCCAACAACACCCGGGGGGAGAAAAGAATTGGACACCTCTCACTATAACGAACGTATGGTACTCACGGGAATGTCCGGTACAGGGGACACGGCTATACGTATAGATTTAGTAACTCTGCAGAGTTTGTACACCGGAACCACAAGATCACCATCATCGACGATGCCTCGTCTAGGCCGATACCAAGCCGCCGTCCTAAGCGGCCCAAAGCCACCCTACCACTCGGCTGGGGGCACCCCGGAGATCCACCCCAAGACGCCGAGGCGTGAGGACGTGGTACCGGATCCCCGAGGGTTCCACGTTGTCTCGGGGAGGGTGTGGGTCTCGCCACCCGTACCTCCCTACACTATCACCTACCAACCTAGTAGTAATGGCGGGGGGGGCCGGCTAGCCGTCAAGTCGTTTCCCGCCCATCGAGGAACGAGTGGTGTGTACGAAAAAAGGTCCCATGAACCCTAGGAACGCCAAACCAGGTCCTTAGAGGGACCGGACAGGATATCTTCACAAGGGGGCTCGACGCCCCGTGCCTCGACGGCACCTCCATTCCGAGGATTCGTCCCACGAAGACACTCCTCCCCGGAATCTACTCACATCACATGTACCCGCCACAGGTACTCTCTTACATAGGGAATGCCCAGATCACACTCCCCCGGCAAGACTTGTCCCCTGACTCGTCGTAGATCCTGCCCAGTCGACACAACCCTCACCACACACCCAAGACACACGCCAAGATCTCTCCCACGTTATCCCCAGTTATCCAATTTACGGCACCACGTGCCTTAGCCACACACAAGCATGTATGAGCATAGTGTAAGTGTGTAGCAAGTATATATATCATGAAGTAGGCGAGCGTCTATCCTAGCAGCGGGTGTGCAGGGGAAAAGTTGCGTCAAGGTATTGGCTTATCAAGCAATCTACCATGCATCCTATCACAGTCATTTGTATAAAGTAAAGCACTAGCAGCTATGCATTGCATGCCTAATAGGATTCTACGAGGTTGGGTGGGACGTGGCACCTGTTTATAACAATCCATAGTCATCCACATCTGGTTGCTCTTCGCGTCTCCTCCTCCCAGTGGATCTCCGGTCTATCCATCGTGACCGCGATGCAACTACCTCGATATAGCGACAAACAAGGTAAAAGAACAATCAATCCCTAACCAAAATCCAGTACTCCCCAAAAAGGCAACAAGATACAGAAGGAACCAGATAACTCCGAATAAATACTGAAAAGACTTAGCCCTCGCGGAGGGTGTCCGATCCTCGGACCCAAATAAATAGAAGTGGTTGTCTGCTAAGCATAAGCCCGGATCACGACCATGGTATAGCCAGTACTTCCTGGGTCGATCGTGTCGACCTGTATGGCTTCAAAAGAAGGGGCCTTGATCCTAAACTTAACTTAACCAAACACCACGGTTGCGTCCTTCCGATCCGGACGTCATGGAAATTGGCGAGGACCGGAGGGTCACAAGCAGGAGAGAAAAAGGGAAATAGGAATAGCAAGGTTTGACCCTTGTGGCCTTTAACCCGCAAGTCACAACTTCTATATAGGATTCGAGTAAGAACAATTAACACAAAATAGAGGAATTGTGACTTGGTTCCGAGGCTCTTTGGCTTACCCGTCATGGTAGCGATAGTAGCAAAAGAGATCAGAACACGAGCAACAGAGGAGCGGCTATAGGTCCTCTTGACCCACACGACACAACAACGTCGAGAGCCGAGAAGAGAGTAGCACACAGGGGAAGAAAGGAGAGTTAGCTAGGCATGTCCATGTCGTGGCCTCGGTCTAACGGTCGATCGGGTCGACTCGCACGGTCCGAGAACGAGACATAGACTATAGCTTTGCTAACTACAAGAGATAGTCTGGTCTTTGATCCAATCGTCATGGCTAAGACGGGATCGAACAGAACAGGCTAGCGGGGAAAAATAAAGGGTGGAAAAGAGAGGGGGCGGTGGTCTACCCCTTCCAATGCACATGCCATGGCAAAAGGCGACGCATCGGAGAGGAGCGATGCACGAGAGGCCAAGGTGCCTAGACCACTTGTAGGGTACCTCAACCAAGGTGCACCAAATTCACTAAGACGTTCCTAGAGTCCCTCGCAGTGCGGTTGTCACCGTGAGAACTTGGGAATGTCATGGCATAATCTAGGTACAAACATACAAGGGCCTAAGCACAAAAGAGCCGAAAAGAGGGTAGACGGGATTGACCTCCCTTTGATCCACTCGCCATTGCGGTCGGCGGAAATCAAAGGAATGGAACATAAGGCAAATAAGAACAGGCATAAATGAGCGAGAGAAGGGAACCATTGGTCCCACGGCACTTCGATCCACATGACATGGTAATAGTCATCGATTGAAGAGGCCGAACAAGGGACTTGCTCCACGCCTTACCAGGTTAGCAAGAATCGAAAGAGAGCAAAAAGAAGAATGGTCCCATACTCTTCTCGACCTACCCGTCATGGCAAAGGACGGTGGTCAGAAGAAGAGACGAAAGTCTTGCATGGTTCCGCGATCCACGCCAACTCGTAGGGCACCACGACCTCCGTGCAACCAAAGCGGCAAAAGCTATTCCTCGGGTTCGTAGCGATGCGGTTGTCATCATGAGAACCGAGGAATGCTCCAGTCTAGGTGGTGCAAGCATACGAGGTGGTGCGGAAAATAGCACAAGAAAAGAAAGGATAGAAAAGAGGTGAAGCCCAATGGTCATGGCGATATGACTCGCGGCCATAAGCTTTACCTACACGAGTTGGCTCTCGTCGTATCACAACTGTCGCTTCCTATCTCATCTCCCACCGGACTAGGTCACAAAGGTCTCGCCGGTACGGTTAAGATCCGCATTGGTATCGAGTACATCATGACCACGTCCTAGGGTCGAAGGTTAGAAGGTAACATTCGGGGTACAACGAAGACAACTAAAGTGCAAGGGGGAATGAGTTACGCTTGGCGTTGCGGTCACGGTGGGATAACCCACGACCGAACATCCGAGCGAGGAACGATCCCTTAGCTGGCTCGAAGGCACAGCTCACAGACAATGACACACAAACACACGAACCACATAAGACAACAATCACATGGAGAGCACATATCCATAACACGAGAGGGAATAGACCGGCGCGAAGGCACGGCACAGGCAGGCATGTATATTGATGGAGTGCGACATCGAGAGTATGAACGAAAAAGACATGAGATTTGCCGACGTCGAGGTTGGCGTCGGCGGGTTTCAAGTTGGACCTTTGGCGGGGAAGAGCGAGGTCGGCAAGGGCTTCACGGAGCGATGCCGGAGGTGGCAGGAGGTCCACGGCCAGCCGGGCTTGGCCCTGGCCAGCTGTAGCCTGCTGTGGCTTGTCATAGCCACCTGTGGCCAGCTCTGGCCGGCTGCAGCCAGCTGAAACCGGCTCTGGCCAGCTCTGGCTGGCCGCGGCTGGCCGGGAGTGGCCGCAGCCTGGCCAGAGTAGGCTGTGGCTGGCCGGGCGGAAGCTGGATGCGGCCAGGGGGATGGCCGGCCCTAGCTGCTACTAGCCGCAGCCTCCCCGCAAGGAGTAGGATCATGGCACGAAGGCCAAAGTCAATCGAGGAGTTCACGTCCGTGCAAGGAAGGGAGCTTTTGACCGTAGGGAGGCTCACCGGCGATGAGGGAGCTACGGCGAGTGGGCGGAACGCAGCGAGCGGGCGCATGGTGGTGACTTGGCGTGGAGGCTCATGGGTCTCGGCGGGGCACCGTGGTAGACGTGGTGCAGGACCGTGTCGCCGTAGCCGACGATAGAGGGTGGTCGCCGATGCAGGGCGTGCCGGGTGAAGCAACGACCAGCGGGGCCAAATTTACGCCCCTCACGGCCGGTTGGGGGCCATGGCGAGGCGAGGACATCGGTGCCGGGCGTGGCGGAGAAGCCGCGTCGCGGGTGTGCTTTGGTAGGGCGGCCGGGGACGTGGTGTGGAGCGACGGAGGCGGCAGAAGCGTGGCGGTGGTTGCGCTGCAACCGCCAAGGTGCCGCTTTGGCCGCTTTCAAACGACGGCCGTCGGGTCGCGCTGCTGCCGGAGAACAGCTGCCGGGCGGGCTCGTCGTGGCCGAGCAGCTTTGGCACGACGCCGGGCGGGGCGGCTCGGACGCCGAGGGGGCGGCGGTCCGCCGCCGAGAAGCTACGGCGCCTCGGCCACGGCAGCGGGCCGTACCGCGCGAGGCTGGCACGGAAGCTCACGCTGCCGCCGCAGCGGGCCGCCACGCGGGCGGGCGCGGCGCGCCGCGTAGCTCCCAACCGTGGCGAAGCGGGGCCGCGCGCCGTGACGTCTTGGCGAGGCGGGGACGCGACGACGGCGAAGCGAGCACGACGCTGGGCAACCGTCGGCGCCACAGGTCCCGGCCTGGCTGCGCGGCCAATGCTCAAGGAGGCGGCGTTCCGCGGCACTTCAGCGAACGGCAAGGCGTGGCAAACGAGGGGAAAGAAGGGCGGGGCAGCGGTCCGACGCCGCGCCGACGGCGCGGGCTCCGCGAGTGGGCGGCCGTGCGCCGCCGCCACGGCCCCGGCGCGGGGCGTGGCAGTGGGCGCGAGACGCGGCCGCGCATGGCCGCCGGCGAGCTTTGGCACGGCATGCCGGGGAGGAGGTGAAGAAGCGCAGAGGGAGAAAAGGAATGGCGGCGCGGCGCGAGCGAAGGGAAAAGGCGACGGCGGCCGAAGCGGGCTTTATAGGAGCGCAGCGCTAGGGTTGGGGGCACCGACAGCGTAGATCCTCGGCATCCGCACCCCTGACGCGTGGAGCACATCCACGACACGGACGCCGAGGGCGCGGGGCGTCGCGCGTTCTCGGGCGGCGGCGGCGGGCCTTCCTGGGCATGTTTCTCCGGCCCCCTCCCCTAGGGTTGCCTAGCGCTGGGGCGGGCCGGCTTGGGCCGTGGCAAACGCGAGCGTGAGGCCGGGCCTGCGGAGGCTCGAGGCGCCGCCGCCTCGCTGGGGGTTTAGGCCTGTCTTGCCGGGCGCAGCGCACCGGGCCGAAAAGGGAGGGAAGGTGGGTCGGCAAATGGGCTTGGGTGGAGAGAGGGGAGAGGGGCCGGCTGGGCTGGGTGGTTTGAGCCCAAGGAGAAAGGGATGGGTTTCCCATTTAGGTTTTTGGGATTAAAGGAGTTCTAGAAGTATTTGGGGAAAACTTAAGTGGGATTTGGAAGAAAATCAAAAGGAGGAAAAAGAGTTTGCCTCTTTTGATGGTTTGAATTTGAAAGAGAAGGGTCGACAAGGCAATTCCCGAGAAATTTTACTATGGACATGTGCACTCCAAACCTCGCACGAGCACGAACCCAAACCAATCATAGGAACTATGGCACACTCCTACAAGTGATTCTACATGAATGCGACGGCTCCCTAGCAAATGCTCCCGTGACGGACCCAGGTTCGTACTACCAACTACATCATTCACATATTGTAAGAAAAAGTTTTAAAAAGTTCAGATTTTTGGTGTTTGGAGAAACCCGGGATGTTACAATGCAGGACCAATCCGTGGACCAACACTCTTCAACCCGCCAAAATACCAAGAAAAGCCTACTGGAGATAAGGGAGCATCTGGTTCAAACAAAGACGGACCAGTCCCTAATGAGAAACAGCAGCTTCCTACCTATGGTCAAGTGACATTTGGTACAATAGAAGATGTGCCGCAGTCTGCTTTCAAAGTGTCCCCAGCATCAAACAGGTTGCAAAGAAACATGTATGGAGATGGATATCAGGAATTTACTGATTATACTGCTCTGAATGCTTTGCCGAATCCAGGGTACAGGAGTGCATCAGGGATACCTTCTGGAGGGCAAACACGTGGGGCTCCAAAGTCAGATATTGATGTCATCATGCATAGGATGGCTGACATGATGCAGAATCAGTTCGGCCTAAAGCCGAAGAATCAATCCTATTCATACAAATCTCCTTATCCAGAATGGTACAATAGAGTGGCACTTCCTCCAAGAGTGAAGCCTCCGACAGATTTGACCAAGTTTTCTGGCCAAGATGATACTAGCACCATAGAGCACATCAGTCGGTACTTGATGCAGCTTGGGGAAGCTTCAACAGATGAAGCTTGGAGAATTCGGTATTTTCCTTTGTCTCTCACAGGGCCAGCCTTCACATGGTTCACCTCCTGTAGGTCCATTCCATTGGTACGTGTGCGAACTAGAACAGAAGTTCCATGCGTACTTCTTCACCGGCACTAATGAAAAGAAGCTAGTTGACCTCATGAGTCTAAGACAGAGAGTTAATGAAACACCGCAGGAGTATCTTCGCAGATTTAGAGAGACCAAGAACCTTTGTTATTCATTGAACTTACGGATGATCGGTTGTTCGGGATGGCGATAAGCGAGCATGCAAAATAGAATGTCGAGAGAAGTCGTTCGGCATGGAATTTGATGACCTTGGTCAACTTTCACAACGATCGGCCGCTATGAGTAATCAAGCTCGGGGTTCAAAAGAGATAACTGCTTCCAAAAGGGAAATGTTGCCGATGAAATGTATCAAAGTTTTCCTCGGAAGAAGCGGCCGAGTATGATGATGATGACGAGATAGCCGCAGCCGAAACCGACTTGGGCAAAGGAGCCTACTCAAGTTAGCCGGCGTTGGTTGAAGCAACAAAAGGAACTTATGACTTTGATGTCTCCAAGTCCGATAAGCTCTTTGATCTGTTAGTAAGGGAAGGACGCATTAAACCGCCGATGGACATCCTATGCTTGGCGTCTGAAGGAGTGAAAGACAAGAAGTATTATGGTTATCACAACACTAATTCTCATTCCATTAATGATTGCCGAGTGTTCAGAGTGCGGATTCAAAAGGCTATCCAGGAGGGACATCTGAAGTTCGATGGCAAGATGAAGATTGATGGTCAACCTTTTCCTCAAAATATGATTTCGTTCTCTGTGAATATGGTTTCTGTGGATGATTCTAAAGGTAAAGGCAAGATGAAGGTGTTAACCTCTCGACGGAGCGCGAAGAAGAATGGCACTGTCGACCCTGATCAGCAAATCACAAGTGAAGAGCTGAAACAAAAAGTTCGGTTCAAGAATAGCCGAACCGAAAGAGGAGAAAGTTCCAAGCTTAGGGTAACATCGCGTATTTTGCTGAACAAATGGCAAAGACAGCAAGAACGGGAATACTATAAAGAACAAAGGTTTTCGAGAGGAACACCGGAGATACGAAGAAGAGGTATACCGCAGAGCAAAGAAGAGCATGTGAGAGAGATGGAGCAGCCTCATTGGGGTTGTTCATTCTTCAAACATTGCCGAACGAAGGCTTGAAGCTGCCTGCTAGAAACAATTGCCCCGAATGCAAAGTGATCGATATTTCGGGTGCAGGCGATCTCGAGTCAACCGCCGACCGGTCCATGAAAGACTTGGAATGCGCTTTCGAGGACGATCGGCGCCTAAAAATAGACAGTTTTGAAAATCAGCCAAGGAAAAGGTTTGCGGATCAACGTTGGACTCATTATAAAGGATACAACGGAGGGAAGGTCCCCATGAATATATCCGGCAAAATGGACAGTGGTGCCCTCCAGACCGAGAAAGAGTCGAAGAGGAGAGTTCAGCGCTTAAGAAACAAAGAACTGAAGCAAGCGGGTGTCTTTGAAGAGAAACCGATATGGCGCCCTAAGAAGAAACCCGATGAGCATGGACCCTCAGGTGATGCATGTATGGCTTTCTTCCTCCCATCAGAGTTTATAGCTCCTGAAAACCAAGACGTCCAAGAAGAAGTATACTCCGATTTTGATGAGAGTGAGTTTCAAGATTTGATGGCTCAGCTGGTATTAACACAACAGGCAACTTTCGACAAACCGGCCAAATATCGTCACTTGAAGCCACTTTATCTAAAAGGATACGTCAATGGCAAGCCTCTGACTAAAATGTTTGTTGATGGAGGTGCTGCTATCAATATTATGCCATATACAACTTTCAGGAAGCTTGGAATGACGAGTGAAGACTTGTTAAAAACCGGCATGGTTCTCAGAGATTTCACTGGCAATCCTTCTGATACTCGAGGAGTTGTACATGTCGAGTTGATGATTGGATCAAAGACTTTGATCACTACTTTCTTTGTCATTGATGGCAAGGGGGCATACAGTTTGCTTTTGGGAAGAGACTGGATCCATGCCAATTGTTGCATCCCTTCAACCATGCACCAAATTCTTATTCAATGGGTTGGAGACGACATTGAGGTTGTCCACGCTGATAATTCTGTAAGTGTTGCTGCTACGGAGCCCGCTTATTGGGAATATGACGGCATTGATTGTTTTTCCGGCAAAGTATGGGGAGAAGGTCCTGTGAATGTCTTCAACAGGGATCAACAGCCGATCCAAGCAGTCGGCTCTCACAGTAATTTTTAATGGGTAACCCAATCGATGGCAACAAAGGAAAGTTGGGGCATGGTTTTATGTCGGCCGACAAGTTAGAAGAAATAGATGTTGGTGATGGTACTAAGCCAAGGCCGATGTACATTAGTGCAAGTTTGAATCCGGAGTACAAATCACAATTAATAGCCCTTTTAAAGGAATTCAAAGATTGTTTTGCCTGGGATTATACATAGATGCCCGGATTGGATCGCTCTATTGTTGAACATCGATTACCTATTAAGTCCGGTTATCGTCCTTACAAACAACCTCCACGAAGGATCTATAAAGAGGAGGTATTGGCCGATGTGAAAAAAGAGATCGAAAGATTGTTGGAAGCAAATTTCATTCGGCCATGCAGGTATGCAGAATGGATTTCAAATATAGTTCCTGTATACAAGAAGAATGGAAAGATGAGGGTATGCATAGACTTTAGAAATCTTAATAAAGCCACTCCGATGGATGGATACCCGATGCCAGTTGCCGATTTGCTAGTAGATGCAGCAGCCGGGTTTAAAGTCATTAGCTTTATGGATGGGAATGCTGGTTATAACCAGATCTTCATGGCAATAGAAGATATATCAAAGACAGCCTTCAGATGCCCTGGTCATATTGGTTTGTTTGAATGGATTGTCATGACATTCGGGTTAAAGAATGCCGGCGCAACTTATCAAAGAGCTATGAATTACATTTTTCATGAGTTGATCGGCAAAGTCGTAGAGATTTATATTGATGACGTGGTGGTCAAGTCTAGAAACTATGAAGGGCATTTAGCCGATTTGAGGAAGACTCTGGAGTACACTAGAAGACATGGTTTGAAAATGAATCCAAATAAATGTGCTTTCGGAGTCTCTACCGTGAGTTTTTGGGATTTCTTGTTCATAAAGGAGGGATTGAAGTTGAAAAAAGAGCATGGAAGCAATAGACGGTTGTCCCTCCGACCAATCTCACAGAGTTACAGTCATTGCTTGGCAAGATTAATTTTGTGAGAAGATTTATATCCAATTTATCAGAAAGAGCCTTGCCCTTTTCTCCACTTTTAAAGCTCGAAAAGGGTCAAGAATTTGTATGGGGTGAGGTACAACAAAAGGCTTTTGATGAAATCAAGGAATACATGAGGGCGCCACCAGTACTGGTACCTCCACAACTTGACAAGCCTTTCAAGTTGTACGTGGCGGCCGATAGTCTAACAATAGGATCGGCCCTCATACAAGAGTTTGAAGGAAAGGAGAGAGTGATAGCTTATCTTAGCCGAAAACTCTTGAATCCAGAAACAAGGTATTCGGCTACAGAGAAACTTTGTTTATGTGTGTATTACTCGTGTACCAAATTTTGGCACTATTTATTAAATGCTGAATGCGTGGTAGTTTCTAGTTTTGATGTAATAAAGCATATGCTTTGTCGATGCCAATTTTGAATGGGAGGATTGGCAAGTGGATTTTTGCTTTATCGAGTTTGATTTAAGATATGAATCGGCAAAAAGCAAAAGAAAAGGTCAAATTATTGCCGATTTTATTACACAACATCGTGATCTTTCTGTTGAGATGGTAAGCATTGTGCCTTGGGCTTTATTCTTCGATGGTTCATCCTGTTGCAAAGGTGGTGGTGCTGGTATTCTCTTAATTTCTCCACAGAGAGCAACTTTTGAGTATGCTATTCCCATTGAATTTTATGTTACTAACAATCAAGCGGAGTATGAAGCATTGCTTAGAGGGCTTCGGCTTCTTATAGAAGTGAAAGCCGTTCTTTGTTGAGATCTTTGGGGATTCTCGAAATGGTAATTAACCAATTAACTGGCCAATATGAATGCAAGAGTGATGTGTTGAGAGAATATTATGAAGAATGCCGGAAACTTTTGAAAAGCTTTCGGGTAGCAACCTTGCACCATATCCCTAGGGGGCACAATGAAGAAGCAAATAGGTTAGCTCAAGCCGCTTACGGATATCGTGAAAATCAAGAAATGCTCACTATAGATGAAGATGTTTTGAGTACTGAGCGAGTGGTTGATGATTGGAAATGCGAAATCATCGAATATCTAAGAAATCCATCACGAGGGGGTTTCCCGAAAGCTCAGTATATAAAGCCCTCAAGTTCGTGCTTCTTGATGATCAATTATATTACAAATCTATAGATGGAGTATTGCTTAAATGCTTGAGTCAAAAAAGAGGCCAGAAAAGTGATGTATGAAGTGCATGAAGGACTGTGTGGTGCACATCGGTCGGCTTACCGAATGAAGTGGATAATTCAAGAACCGGTTATTTTTGGCCAACCATGCTTTGGAAGATTGCTTTGAATATTATAAGGGATGTCATGACTGTCAAAAAGTTCGGCAATATTCGGAAAGGCTCCAAAGATCTCGCTATGAACCCAATAATCAAACCTTGGCCATTTAGAGGATGGCGCATAGATTTAATTGGTCAAATTCATCCTCCTTCGAGCAAAGGACATAAGTTTGTGCTCTTGGCCACGGATTATTTTACCAAGTGGGTTGAAGCTATTCCATTGAAGAGGGTCACGTCGAAAAAATATGATCGGTTTCGTTAAGGAGCATATAATTTGTAGGTTTGGAATCCCTCAAACTATAACGACCGATCAAGGAACTCAGTTTACTTCTTCGGAGTTTTGTGATTTTGCCGAAGACATGGGAATCAAGTTGTATAATTCTTCTCCTTATTATGCACAAGCCAATGGCCGTGCGTAAGCATCAAATAAGATTATGGTCAAGATCATTCAAAAGAAGATTGATGAGAAGCCAAGAAGATGGTATTTGGTTCTTAATGAAGCGTTGTGGGCTTACCGAATGGCTTGTCACGGGTCGACTCAAACATCTCCCTATGAGTTGGTTTATGGGCATCATGCTGTGTTACCTTAGGAGTTGCAATCGGGTTCAAGGCGAGTTATGTTACAAAAGGATTTGGGAAAAGGAGATTATACAAATCTGATGATAGATGAATTGGAGGATTTGCATCTGATTCGTCTCAAGGCACTCGAAAACATTGAGAAAAATAAAGTACGTGTTGCCAAATACTACAATAAGAAAGTCAAGATAAAGCAATTCACAGAAGGTGATCTGGTTTGGAAGACTATACTGCCGATTGGATCAAAAGACAGAGCATTCGGCAAATGATCTCCGAATTGGGAAGGACCCTTTCGGGTAGAAAGATGTGTGCCTGGCAATGCATATATTTTGAAGACTTTGTTTGGAGAAGAATTTGCCAGAGCTATCAATGGACGATATCTTAAAAAATATTACCCCAGTGTTGAGGTTGGTTCATAAAAGGAGTTTGAAGTTAAACAGCCGATGAAACAACATCGCCTTTAGCCGAAAATTGTGAAACTGGCAAATAGCCGATACAGTTTGTATCGCCTTTAGTACAAAATATAGCCGAATGGTTTGGAATTGACTTGGACATTCTGACTGGTTGGTTTATCGGAAGAAGAGAAAGTGAAGCATTGAATGACAATACTGAATGACACGTCAAATTGATTGCAACGCAAGACTAAGATCTACTCGGCTAAAATAACATCATTACATTCGGAAACATCATTTCGAGTTATTTTGATTTAGAAAAAATGTGAAGACAACTATTCGGCATCCAACACAAAAATCATGAACAAACGCATCTCCAGAAAGTAATTTGATTATTTACATTCAATCCCTAATTACAAACTACTCCTGGAATAACTTATTCAGGACGGACTGAGGATTGGTGGACTCAGCGAGGGCAGCAGCATGATCTTCATACTGCTCCAGACGCTCGTTAACGTCCTCAATCTCATGAGGAGGGCCGCCAGCAAAGCCCACGGCTTGGACAGAGTAGTCTTCGCCGGTCCGGGAAGACATCGCCGCCAAAGCCGAGAGATGCGCCAAGGTGCACACCTTGGATGACGGCCTGATCAACACGGCCGCCCACAAAGATCCAGGCGTGCCTCGACAGTCTCCCCCTAGGCGTTCACCTCGTCGGCCACCCTGTTCGCCGCTGCCTTCAGACGCTCATTCTCTGCAGACAGTGCTGAACAAGAAAAGCAAGTCAGCACACGAAGAGGATTGAGAGAAAAGAAATTTATGTGAGGATGCCGAACCGGTAATGGCGTCGCAGAGCTGCTTGCGCTGATCCTCCCATTCGGCTTGCGCAATGCCGAACTGCTTGGAGACGTCGCCCAGCTCGTTCCGGGCCTCATCCCTCTCCTTGCGGAACCGGAGCGCCTCCTCGTGAATGTACAGAGGGTCCTCACCCTCTGATTCCGCCGGACCCCAAGGGTTGGTGTTGTATGAGTTGTCGGACTCGGAAGAGCTCGACGAACTCGAGGAGCCGAAGACAGGGACCGGCTGGTCCAAGGTGCCCGGTTGAGTCACCACCATCGGAGGGAGGAGATGGTGCTGGCCGGTGATAACCCTCGCCCTAAGCAGATGAAGAAAGCCAAGGTTAGGGGAGATAAACATGAAGCATGAACCGCAAAGAAGCCACCGATTGATTCTCACCCGTGGCGCCGACGGGCGCGGTGCTCGACTTCCCTCTCTCTCCCTCGCCAGGGGCGCTTGCCACGATCATCGCCGCCGCCGACATTGGCGCTCAAGGATTGATCCTCTTCTTAGGGTTGGATGAGGCGGAGAGATGAAGAGACGGCGATGAGTATGCTAGTCGGAGGTAACAAAGGAAGGCCGAGGAAGGGCTTTATTTATAAGCCAAAGTGGAGATCGTGGCATATACTTCGGGGTATCCCAAGCGGCAAGTAGGGTTTACTCCTTTTTGGGCCGTTACGGGACCGGGCCGGGCTCGACTAAATCAAAAAAACGACGGTTCAAAGGAATCGGCTATTCTCCTAATCGGGAAGCCTCGAGGCGGTCCGCTATCCTCCTAATCGGGAAGCTTGAGGTATTCGGTTATGTCATCGGTCAGGCCGTAGATTAAAAGGGGCAAAAACATAACAAGAAATGCAATTGCTCAGGAATATAGTATGATACATATGAGTACATTACAAAGCCGATGCTTCACTCGCCTAGGAACAACTTGATTGCATCTATAGCATCATTCCTAATTCGGCTAACTTCCTCTAGCACCTTCTTGTCGTCATCCTCAGAGCTTTGGATTTTGGTAAGCCTGGTTTTGATCTACATGATTCTCCTTGATGACGGATGCTATCTTTGTTTTGGCCGCATCTATGGAGTTCGGCAGATTGGCAATTCTATCTTTGTGGGACCGGATGTTGGCATTTAATCGAACCAATTGAGCTTCCAAATGGGCCTTTTCTTCCTCCATAGCTTTCAGTTCAGGGATCCAAAGTTGACAAGGATTGTTTAGCGGATCGAATCTCATAATGCAGCTCTCTCGCTTGTTGCTTCTTCATCGATTGTCACACTGCGGCAGAGCAGCTCTAGAGGCCATGTTCTTGTTTGCCCTCCTGACCTTACCAAGATGGTCATCAAGATGAGTTGCAGATTCTAAGGGAACTCTGAGAGTTGGAGGGATTTCTTGGTCAATGAGTTCAACTAGGTCCATTATCTGATCTGCATCTTGGACCAGAATGTTGATGTCCTTGGTTAGCAAAAGGGCTACTTCCTTAAGCCGAGCCTAGTTCTCTACTGATAACCTCTGGCCGAGATATAGCTTCTTCGCCTCCCTCATTGATATACTCTTCAACCGTGAAAGAGTAGCGATAGTCGGCTTGGCCTCATCCTTAAAGGAAGGAAAATCATTAGCCGATTGGTCAAAATTGTTAAAGAAACCAATGAAGTGAAGTATTACCTTTTGAATAGAGTCTTCTTCAAAGTTGAATCCCACTCGCTTGGTTGAGGACTTGATTGGATGCCCAGGGGATGATGAGCTAGAAGCCCGGTGAGAAGAGGATTCTTCTCGCTGTCCCGTCCCAAGAATTGATCTGTTTCTAAAATGTAAAAGTAGCGTAATGTGAGAACTATTCAAAGCATCTAGTACAAAGAAAGGGAACGATCAACTGGGATAATAATACCAGTGTGGCCAGTGGTTTCTTGGATTTCTGCATCTCCAGCAGAGGCCTGAGGAGGGATCTCAATGGTTGTTAAAGCATTGGCCGATCTTGAAAGTTTAACCTGTGGTTGCAGGCAGAGGAAGTGAGTACAAAATTATTGCCTAAACAAAAACTGACAAGGGTGTACCTTGGGAGACAGTTTAGCTTTCTTGGATCTTGTTCTCCTGGGCACAGTGACATCCTTGCTTAATTCGGCAGTGGCTTTCCTCTTGCTCTCTCCTCTTGGAAGTGCTGAACCCAAAACTGCTGGGGTTTTCATGAAAGCTGCCAAAGTAGGGGCATTATATCCCAAAGCAGGAATAGGCCCAACACAATACCTTGAGCTGCTCGAGAAGGAGGAGTGGGCTCAATATCCCGTGAATAACAAAGTGTTAAAATCAGGAATGAATCCAATGGTGAGAAAATATGGGTACAAGAAAGTTACCTCACTGTCAGAAGCAAATTGAGCCTGCAAATCTTGGCATAAAGGATGCACCGGTATATTAAAGATGTGGGCACGCCATTCTCGCCACTAGGAAGCAAACAAGGGATGGGCAGCATGTATCAATTCGAGTGGGGAAGGTGCATATTTTGGCAAGTCCCATCCAAGTTCAAAAACTTTTTTGGCCTCCATGTCGTCTTTTATCTCTTCCCTGGGCTTTATGATCCTAGAGAAGAACAGCCTTGGGGGCAACTGTCCACATCCTAGCTGTCTGGCCACCATGTTTGGGTTATAAAATTCATAAGTGGGGCGCAGTAACCTTCCATGATGGAACTCTGCTGGTAAAGTGCAAGGCTTGATAAAGGAGTTGAAAACCTCTGTGGACACTTGATCTGAGCACCCAAACTCATAACTAAACTTGCAGGGAGGAGTCAAATTCTCATTTTCCCTATAAGGGAGCCAGAGTACATTCTCAAAACCTTTGAAGAACAGCTTGAAGAGGTGACCAATGTCTATGTCAATGCTGACAGAGGATGCTGCTTCTCCATATGTTTGGCAGGCCTTTTCTTTTACTGTGTCATCTTCAAAGATGATTAATTGAAGGGAAGCCCAAGTCATGGAGATCTACAGACACTATTTGATGCATGTACAACTGCAGCCACATCTGGACAAACCACCAAGGACCATTCACACAATGTATTTCCCCATGTTGACGTATTTGAACAATGGTCTTGTGCATCATGTGATAGACGACCCCTAAGAAATACTTGCCCAAGGGAATCGGGGTGCACTGCAGCCAACTCTTCACCATTACCATGTGATTCGAGTCGGCTCATTTGATTTTCCACGTAAGATGAATCTGCACACCACATGTTCAGAAAGCCTTGTATTCTTTGTCAAGTACAAGTACGGATGATTTGTAAGTATTGATGTACTTCATCCATCCACCTCCGCACTTAACCGCCTTTTGGTTGCTTTGCTATTCTTGTACTTGGAAGGGTACACCTGGTCTTTGTCACATTTAGGCCTGTCATCACGAAAATGTCGGCCAAAGTAAAAGACATTGGGCCATGACCAAAGATGAAGGCATTAGCAAAGATCGGACCCGAAGTGGGTGGGTGCTATCGGAAGGGAGTCGTTTCGGGGTGTCTCTCGACAGGGATAACTCCGTGCAATGCTTGAATGTCTTGGGACTCCCAAGGGATCGCCGCTTTTCTCCAAAGATCCTCCCAGATCAATTTCGCCATCCGGCAATTGGAGGAAACAGCCAAGTCTTGAAGGTGTTCGGCCACTGATTCGGCGGGGTGATTCCAGATTTGAAAGGAATCCTCGGAGTTTCCTTCTCAATGAACTCAATCGGGTTAGGATCTCCCATCGGCCCCAAGAAATATGAATCAGGGTTCGCGGCGTCGGGAATCAAAGTCTCATCCTTGTATTCCTTCAACAGAGTGACGCAACCAGAAGAAATGAATCAGAAAAAGCGAAGGATCAATGAGAAAATTGCCGAATACATAAAAGAAGCGAGAAATTACCTCTGGAACTCCATCCTGGGTCACCATTGAATACTAAAAGTGGGTTTGAATCTAGAACGGAGAATTTGGATTTCGGGTGGCGGCTGCAGATTTGAACAGTGTTGACCTAGATGAGAAAAGAGTTTGTGGTCAATTTCGGAATAAAACTCACTTTTATCCCGAAATTGAGGGGGCATGTGTTAACACTGGATTTTGGTAAGAGCCGGAAAGATGACAGGTGGGCCCGTTCGGCAAAACTCGTGAAAAGGCAAGAGATCAGCGCATTCGGCAAACGCTCGTACGGTCGATTAACCTTGAACTATTCGGCAAGTATCCATACGGCTAACTCTGGGCGGTTCGGCAAGCATTCGTGCGGTCGGCTATCTTTAAAGGCGGTGGCTCCATTCGGGAAGCAAAAGGTGGCAAGCAGGAAGCCGAATAGAAGGAGAAGAGCGTGATGATCAAGGACTCCGAGGAAGGCTATAGCAAGAGAATCGCCATGCTTTTGAGTTACCTTTAATGAATTGTGTAGTCGTAATCTCTTAGGATTCATGTTATGTCTAGGGTATAAATATAAACCCTCGACCATTGTAAAGGATATTCACAATCAGATCAACACAACTGGCCCCGTGCCAAGTTTCAAGTCCTTTTGTCGTGTCGTTGAGTTCTTCGAGAGGAGCCATCGATCCATCGACCTCCGTAAGTTCCGGCAACCTTGCTATCATGTCTAGTATCATGCGGTGGATTTAGATATTGATGCAAGTAGTCTTGTTTGTCTCGACCGATGGCCGTGCGGCGAAGCGTCCCGCTTGACGAACAAGAAGTCTTTGCTTATGCTTTGTTCATCTCGACTAGATGGCCGTGCGGCAAAGGCCCGCTTGATAGCTTAGCGAAGCAAGATAGTTATCGGCTCTATTAGATTTTGGCAAGATCTAGTAGATTCATTAAGTTATCACGTGTTGCATGTGTTTAATGCTTTTATTTATTTGTAACACTCTTTTGCCCAACCTAGATTGGTTCTTTTTTCGGCTCTTTATTTTCATAGATCTATTTGCTCTTTGACGTACATATCATGTCACCATGAAAGATAGATCATATGCCTATATAGCCGAATAAGATCAATCTAGATTGTTACATATTGCGGGTTCTTGCACGTTAGAAGCGTTTGAATCTTGATAGGACCGGGTGTCGTCTGCGGCGGATGCAAGTTTTTGATGGGTTTATTCGTGATAGCTTGTTTGTTCCTTCTTCATGGGCCCCGAAGTCTACCGGACTGCCCGAGCTTGGTTATGCTTTCAATTCATGATCAACTTTTACTTATTCAAACATGTCTTCTCATGCATGTGCGTTCGGCAATAAAATGTTCCACGTGTTTTGTCTTCATATTAGTCGAATGAATCATATGCATGATTGGCGCATGCCTTCTATAGTCGTATGTCGTCGTAAGTGGCTTCGGGGGGCGTATATACGGAACTGCTGCGGTCTCATCCGCACGTTCCGATTTTGTATTTAACAATCTTTTGTCCCTTGTCGACTTTCGAGTCAAACCGACCGGCACGCTTCGGATTTCCAAACCGTGCGGTCTGTCCGATTGAAGCCACGCTTTTTCGCTTGCGTGTGTGAGGCACAAGGCGCGTCGCATTTCGTGTCAACGAAGTTAAAGCTTTCGGGGGACTCATCTTCTTCAAAGAACGCTTCTACGTGTTGACCGAATCACCATTACTACCTGACCTGCTGCAGGTTCGTCGCGGAGGATCCGCCAACGTGGAGTTGTTGGCATTGGTGGAGTGGTGGTCGTCTTCATCGACACAGTGGGCTGCCTCCTCGCCCGTATTGACGACATCGACATGAGCCTCATCTCAGAGACAACTACACATTGACTATCTCCAGCCGCCTTTGATTGGGGTGCATTAATTCATCTTCGGCTCGATGCTCGACCTGACTCATCTCCAAAGACATGCTACGCCAAGACTATATGGCGACGTCTACCACTTTCCATCTACCCCGATATCAACAACCATGTTCACAACTTCACCACATCCACTCATCAACATGGCATTAAGGAACACTGGCATAACCTAGGGCTACGGGAACATTGGCTTCTTCCTCCACTGCTGCATTGGCACTTTCCATCACTACTTTGAGTTCACTCCACTATGAACCAGAGCCAACATCATCCTCGCCGATCCTCTTGTGGGGCACTAAGTTGGACTCATCGAAGCACTTCCACCGCATGTGACACCACCCAACAGCATTGACGACTGGCTTGTATTTCGGCATGAGGATGTGCCGAGTGAAGAAGGGGGAGTTTTGTCACACACCCAACGTGGGCGGTGACCGCCGACGGCAAAAATGGGCTAGAAGTGGCCTGCGAAGGGGAGGGCGCCACCCCGGTAGGCCCCATGGCCTGCCCTAGGGCAGGGGAGGGGGCGCCATGTGCCTAGAAGGGCAGCTACCCGCCGCCGCCAATTGCTGCTGCTTTCCTTCCTTGTCTACGCGAGCTTTCTTTTTGGTATTTTATCAATTTAGAAATAATTAGTTAATAGGTAGAAATTAGTAGATTGACTCGGGAAAGGAGATAAATACTAGGAGCATTGTAATGGATAAGTAATTGGACGAAAGCTCTCTATCTCCTCTTCCTCTCTCTTCTCGTAGCTGCCGCCTCTCTTCTCTCCCTCTCCCCACACTGCCGCACGCCAACCCTCCCTGCCTTTGCCACACACCGCCGCTGCCCCATGCCCAAACCCTAGGGCCACCGCCCTAGGTAGCCACCACCCCCGCTCGTCCTCGCCGTCGCCGCTGTGCTCAATCCACCGTACCCGCTTCGCTATTACAAAAGGTAGTAACCAATATTCCACCATCTTAATCTTTTGGCTAGTTTAGCTGGGGATGGTAGTATAGTTTTACAATTTTTTAGATAGACAAATATTTTTTACCAAAAAAATTATTTAAAAAACTCAAAATAAAAAAATCGGTGCTTGAGCAGATAGTGTCCCCATTTTTTTTACATGTTGTATATTAGGTTTTCCTCAGTTAAGTATTTCTAAATTTGACCATCAATTTTTAAAAATATGTATAGTTTCACAACATGTGGATTGTACATTTCGGAAGTATTTCATATGGGGAATCTAAAAGCATAAATCTTGTGTCATTAATTTATTTTCTTAAACATGGTCAAAGAAAAATATTTGACTTAAGGCAAAACTAATATAACATGTAAAAATGAGGGAGTATCTTCTCATGCATTTAATTTCATCAGAGCTTCGAGGTGGTTTTGTAGCACCTGCCTCTTAACCGGCTATCTCACATATCCATGCGTCAGAAGGATTTTTTTTTTTTTTATATTTCTTGCAGGGGTAAAATATGTGGTGTGGAAACCACCTAGTAGGTGAAAATATGCAAACCAATTCAAAAAAATGTATTTTGATTATTTTTGTATGATTGTGTCAAATTCTAGTTTGGATTCTAAGTTTTTGCTTGTGAGTAAATATTTATATGCACTATGGATGTGCCAAGTTTTATGATTTTTTGAATGACTTTTTGAATTAGTTTCCAAGTTCACATCTTGGTTTTCACCACATATTTTTTTTCTTCCAAAATTTATAGGAGTACATGGATATACATAGTTCCTATAACCTGAAAAATATGAGATTCAAAATTCAAAACTAGTCGCGTTGTTCGCTTCGGCTTATCTACCATTCCAACAGCATTTTTCTCTTACAAAAATTAGTCATTTCAGTTTATGAGTTGGCTTCAAAGTATTCTGGACTCCTAAACCCATGTCTTCTTTTGGCACGAAACATAAGATTCTTGAAACTTGGCATCAACCAAATGCTTCCACGATCAAGCTAAAGAAAAGAGAGAAATTTTTTTCTAGAAAAGACGGCAAAAGTTTAACCGCAAGTTTTTTTTTTGAAAGATCAGGCGGGACAAGAAACCCCTACTACAAAATATATTAAATAAGACAACAGATTCAAATACAAACCTGAAAGCAAAAACGAGGGTGAGGTCGGGAAATAAAACTAAGGTACTAAAAAAGGAAAACTGAAAAGAGAAGTGGCCTAACTAAAGGCCTCCAAATCAAGCTAGGTTGTCTATCCATTCTTGGATTGTGGGGAAGTATTTACTCTTTGCCCTGCATAACAGCCAAAGGAACTCAACTCTGAAGATTGTTTTACACCCTTGGACTGAAGGTGGGATCCCTTTGAAGATGAAGTTGTTCCTGCTCATCCAGATTGCCCAGCAAAAGAGAATGATAATTTCCAAAAGGAAGCACTGATTGATTTGTACTCTGAGGGATTCTAGATTGTCTAGGGGCTGCATCCCAGAGTTAACAGATAAGTTGATGGATTGCCAAGCTTCAGATGCAAAAGGGCAGCCAATAAACAAGTGTTCAATTGATTCTTCCATCTACTCACTGCATAAGACACAGTTATAATTTTCTAGATCCATGTTTCTTCTCCTCAGAACACCTCTGGTATTTATCTTATTCATTAGGATCAGCTAGAAGAAAACACGACCCTTGTTTTGACAAGAGCTAAACCACAGCCATTTAAATGCAGGGTGAACTGGATTTTGCCCACTGAATTGTTTATATACTCTTGTTGATGAAAATATATTTGAACCCCATATAAATCCCCAAGTGTCTTTGGAATCTGTGAGATTTAGGCTTTGTAGTAAGGTTTGGAGCTGGGTATATTGTGCAAAAGCTTCCTCAAATAGGGGTAGGTGGAAGAGATTATGAAGGCTATCAGCATGCTTAGCTGCAGCAATTGTGATTCTCTTATTTTCGGCAAATGAAAAGAGTTCAGGGAAACTGTGTTCAGGGATTATGTTCTGCCACATATCATACCAAAGAAAACATGTCAACCCATCTTGTAAGTTTACCTCATACCAAATTTGTTAAAGTTTGACTATATCTCTCAACCCATTTATGCTTCCGTAAGTTTACCTTTAGGGTATGCCACCCAAAAAAATTTTCAATACAATTCGGTAAATTTTTAGTTAATTGAAAATTGATAATGTGATCTATATGCACTAAGTGACGCCATAAGGCTTAAATTCTTGGATTAAATTCAAACCATCCACTAAATTATAAATAGTTCAAAAGCCATATCAATAATCCCTTTAAAAAAAAAATATCGATAATTGAAATATAGACATAAAAGCCAAAGACTTACAATGCTATTTTTTTTTACTATTTTCATGAGTTTGCTCTTCCATCACACCACAGGTTCGAATAAAAAACTAAAAGGAAACCCATAAGGGATGTTTGCCTCCTCGGCCCATCCTAGGCCTTGAATTCCCCGCTTGATGGATGGTGTGATTGGTGATCAACAAAGCATTTTTGTTTTTTGAGTTATCCTTTTAGAATTTAAGACAATATTCCATGTATAATACATATATTCTAATGGTTCCTTCAGGAAAGACGGGTGCACACCCCGAGGGCCGGAAGCCTACCATTTTTGTAGTAACATTCCTAGACTAAACTAGCCCAAGGGATGTCCTCCCTGTTGAAGAACTTGTGGAGGTGCTTCATCAACAAAGCATCATTTTGAGTCCTTAGATTGATTATTCCAAGTCCCCCTTCAAATTTTGAGGTGCAAGGGAGGCTTTTTTGGAATGGATGTCTGAACCTCTCCACAGATAGTGCCTTCTATATTTATCAATTTGCTCAATTACAGTGTTTTGGATCTTCAAGGTGCAGATGGTGAAGGTTGGTAATGCAGATAGAATTGAATTAGTCAGTTGAAGCATCCTAGCTTGATTAAGAAAAGATGAAGCTATAATAAGCCTTCTTTCACATTTGCTAACCAGAGGAGAAAAATCCACTACCTTAGGCTTCTGCAAACCCATTGGTAAACCTAAGTAGGTGAAGGGAAGGCTTCCTGTCTGACAATTGAAAGTTCTTGCTAAGTGAAGTAGCTTTTCATCAGAAATATTGATTGGTACCATCATTGACTTGTTGTAGTTCACCTTTAGTCCAGTAGAATTCCTAAATGCTTGCAAGATACCCTTCAAAGCAAAAAGCTGGGTGGCTGAAGCTTGCATTACAATTAGAGTGTCATCTACATATTGGATTATTGGAAAGTCTGTGTTGTGGTCCAGTTCAATAGGGAGTCTGATAATTCCTCTCTCTTTTGCCTGATTCAAAATAGATTGGAGCAAGTCTGCAGCTAACACAAAAAAGAGAGGAGAGAGGAGGTCTCCTTGCCTGACATCCCTTCTATAATGAATTGTTTTGCCAGACACCCCATTTAGGAGAACAGAAGATGTTCCCGATGATAGAATTGATTAATCCACATAAGCTAGTTTAACCGCAAGTTTTATTAGGCGAGGATAGAAAAAGGAAAAAAATGTTCAAGAACTTACAAAACGCAGGAGACAAGGATCTACCAAGAAAGGCCTCAAAGAGAGAAAATAGTTGGACTGGAACGGGTGATCACCTTGAAGACGCACGAGCTTCATGCCGCAACCCCATGGAAACACGGGTGGCTAGCAGAACATACCTGACTATTCTGACATATTCGTAGAGGGAATGCACAAGGATGGAATGAGGCCAAAAGGGTGTTCGTTGTCTCCCTAGGTCGTCTGGTACATGAGGTGCCGGCCTATTCCGGACTCCAATTGCGTTCGGAACTTCAGATCTGAGCCTATCTGGTCCGCCGACCAGATTGTGGAGATTGGAGGACAAGTCAGAGCAAGAAGCCCCGTTCATGGAACTCTCTCCCAAAGTTGCAAACATCTAGTTCCTAGCTGTGAATATGTTCGGATTTTTGGCCATCCACGCCGTAACATCCATCGCCGAAGTTGCAAGACTGGTAGAGGCTCGATGACAGGAGATGGCAGTTCAGTTTTGGTAGGTATCCAAATATATGTTCCCCGTTCCAAATAGAGAGAATAGGTAGGGCATACATGCGCGAGTATGCAGGGCCGTGCTACAGACATTGAAGGACCACCCGAGAAAAACATGAAAACTAGCACGAGGACTAATGTTGCAACACATAGGCTCAAATCAAACCAATACCCATTAAGGTTTTCCATGCATTGCAACAGAACATATAGCTTGCATCTTCTATCATGTAAAGATAACTCTTGATTTGGCTATCATCCATGTAATCACGACATCACATCTCTTCTGGTTATACACTACTACATAAATGATCTTCACTGCTAGTTTATCACTAGCGGTTTCTTAAAACCGCTGGTGATTATGGTTTCCAGCCCTATCACTGGTGGAAGCCACAAACCGCTAGTGATGGACCAACCGAAGTGAAAATCAAGTTATCACTATTGGTTCATATTAGTGGCAGTTTTAGCCACGAACCGCTACTGATATAGATATAGGGTCATCAGTGGCAGTTTTAGCCACAAACCACTAATGTTCTCTCTAATTGAACCAATGAAGCAACAAAATTAAATTTTTTTAAATGACCTGAACCAATGAAAAATAAAAGTTAACAAAATTTTTATAATTTTTTATTTGAATTTAAAATTTTGAACTTCACTTTACAACTCTCTCTTTTTATAAAACTTTTGTCTTTGTCCCTCGTACTATAAATGAAATTTTTTTTCTAACTTTTTCTTAAATTATGTCATCAATTGAGTGCATTACATCTTTATTTTTTTGATCTTTTCATGTGATTTTGAAATTGAAAACTTGAATTTTAAAAAAAAAGGAACAACATTTTAAAGCAATAGATGATTTAAACTGGAAAAGTCTTAATGAGTTATACAAACTTTTATTATTCAACAAAATAATTTTCTTTAGCTCTCTTTTATACTTTTGAAATCATTTAGACTTTCAAAATGTCATGTAAGTTTAAAATAAAAGTTGTAGATGAATTTTGGAAATTCAAATTTTTGAGTTTTAGATAAAATAAGGTCGTCAATTTTCAAAATTCAAATGACCAAAAATAAGGTCGCATGAAAAGATGACCAAAACGAAAGTTACAGACTGATCTAAGTTATAGAACTTTGTAGTTGACAATTTTTTCATTTAAATTTATTTTTTTATAGAAAACTATGTTTGAATGTCTCAAATTTGAAATTTGAATTTTTAAAATGATATTTTTTAGAACGATCTCGGATGGACAAATGACTAAAACAAAAAGTTGTAGATCTTGAAAAAGTTATGAAACTTTGTAGTTGAACACTTTTTTATTTGAAATTGTTATGTCAAAGAAAATTACATTTGACTTTCTCAAATTTGAAATTTGACTTTTTCTAATGACCTCGGATGGAGAAATGGCCAGCTTGAAAGTTGTAGATCTCAAAAAATTATAAAACTTTATAGTTGACAACTTTTTTGTTTGACTTTATTTAGAGCCTTAAACACTCAATTTAAACTCAGTTTATTATAATATGAGGAGGCCCAAAACGAGTTATAGTCACAAGTGATGGTGTAGTGTAGTGGTAGCGGAGGGTACACGTGAGGGGGAGGTCGTGGGTTTGAATCCCGCCGATTGTGTTAGTGCAATTTCATGTGGAAAAATGCGAGACTTCCAGCCGTTGGGAGCCTCCCTGGTCTAAAAATAATTTTTTACTAGTTTTTTTCTATTTTTTGGGTCCCAAAACATGATTTTTGAAAAATTGCATCACTGGTGGTTCTAGAACCACCACTGATGACCACAGGGCATCACTGCCGCTTTGGTTGTGGCAGTTCAAAATCCACCACTAAATGATGCACTGCTGTTGGTATTAATTAAATACACACAAGAAATAAGATTATCCGCAAACGCACTGATACACTACCGTTGTAGCACTTCACTAAGATTAACCCGGTTTTAAATATCAAACCCAAAGTAACAGTAGGTGACGATGATTAAGTCTATAAACTTAACCCAATGCACAATCAAGCTAGAAAATAGCGAGAACAAGGAGAACAATAAAAGATTATCTAGTTCTAATATTGGTAAGCGGTTGTTTTATATCATATAATCATGAGCGATAACTTAATAAAATAGAAGTAGAAATCAGAGTTCTCTCCTACCAAGCACTTTTGCTTGCCAAACCTATTAACGGGAAGTAGACTACAGAGGATTCAATGAAGGTATGAGTCACCTTCGTGAGCTACCACTATCCAGAAAATTAGAGAACATTCACAAGTAAACATAGCCCAAGCCCATGCCTATGCTACGAAATACTACTTCAATCAAGAAGCTATCAAGATCGAAGTACTCAATAAGAGTTACAAACTAGAAGAACAATATGGACAAAACACTTAATTTAATCAAAAGTTGACTACCAAATGATCTCAAGATACAAACTCCAGACGAGGATGCTTGATCCTGAAGAATACAGCAGTGAAGAAGCACCGAAAGGCCGGAACTTCTCCAGAACTCTACTCTCCAACTCTATCTTTCTAATCTCTAAATAAAAACTAGTTCTAGATTGAACTAGTCTTTCTTGATTGGTAGCCTAGATCTATTAGATATGAAATTAGGGTTTCTGGCTCTTTAGCTCTTCTTGATTTGGCTCTTCCCCAGGGAGGGGATACAGACCCATATTTATAGTCTGGTGGGATAAACGTCAACCGCTAGATCAAACCGACTTAACATGGAGCCAAGATGCATCCTCAAAGACGGTGGAGAGGTGTGCAGAAGATGACAAGTGGGGCCCACCTTAGGGGGGCGACCGGCCTAGCAGGTGGGGCCGGCCAGCCCCACCTGGAAGAGGCTCGGGCTCCGCCTTCTTTTGGTGTTTTTTGAAACCTTCCTGATCTCAATACCGATATTTTCTGTCGCGATTAAGTTTCTTGTCTTTTATGCAATTTAATCCTCAATTATGCATTTTCTGGATAACTCTCTGGAAAATAAATAATTCACCAAAACTCATGGAAATTATCAGTAATAACCTCCTATTCTATGATATTGTTGTAAATTACAAGGAAGATTGACGGTTAAAAATAGACATTATTTACCGTCAACAACTGCCCGGTTGACCACACCACGAAGGCTAATAATCTCTCCCTACGAATTAAGAACACAAGCAAGAACAAAAAACACACAACTAATTTTTTTGAAAAATGTTAAGCTCATTTGTTAGGCCTCACAAATTAGGTGGTGAAATCATTCAATGACATATTAATTCAAACAAAAAGACAAACCCTAATTTGGATGATGGCTACTCATTATGTAGTCATAAGGCTGTCCCCAACAGCATAGCCATAAGGTGACCGATACCCAAATTGAATGTTGCACAGGCAAAAAAAACATGCTCCAACAGAGTATGTAAACACCGAATGCATTTTGTGTTGCCTCCCATGTCGAACGCAAATACGTGTCTTCTCTCCCTCTCTTTGCGTCTCGACCACTTTGGGGCCACCATGACCGAGCCAAGGCGTCGGGGAGCGCAGCCGCCGGGATGCGGTTGCAATCGAAGCGCCGCCGCACGCGACCGCGGCCGCCGGGCGTAAGCGAAGCGTGGCCCCCGGCGCGGACCATCGCGCCACCGGGTGCGAAGCGCGCGCGGCCGCCGGGCGGCGGACCGCCACGACCGCCGGGCACAATCGAGCGCCGCCGCCGGGCGCGAAGTTGAGGGAAGTGCCTGCGCACCGCCGTCCCCCGCGCCGGTGATGGGGAGGCACGCCGTGGATGGGGAAGAATAGGCCTCCAGACTATGTCGCCTGCTTTTGGGTCTCCGGTTGCGTGAGCTGTGTATGCGTTTTTAGGTCTGGGACCTTTCGCCACAGCACGACCTAAACCACAAAATGGGTCTTCTTTTTAGGTTTCTATTGTTGGAGACAGTCTAAGGACACCCAAATAAAGACCCCTCGAAATATCTCTAATAAACTTGGGCGCAATGCATACCAACTGTCCAAAAGACGGTGACAGTACCTACCAATAGAGTCCAACACATGATATAAGTCAGTGTTTTTACCATCAATAATGATTTGAATGAATCACACGTATTAAATCAGCAGGGTAGCACTCAGGACGAAAGTTCAGATTTGTTCAGGCAGCGTTGCCCTACATCCAGTATATGTAGGGTTTGTATTGTACATGCTCCTAATGTTGGAGATTGGTGTTTAGTATGGGAGGTATGGTGATCATAGATCCGTAAGCTACCTTATATAGCAAGGCGGTATACATGTAGGTCATCCTTGATAATCATTTATTTTGTAGCTAGCCTTGTGCGTCAATTAGATGAGGCGCCCCAAGATCAGATCCATCTTGGGCTAAGATCAGATCCGTCTTGGGCTAGTCGGCCCAGCCCACCCATGTCTAGGGCAACTTTGGTCATGGTGAGGATGCCTTTCATCTATTTACATCAGGTCCATTTATTGTTTTCAATTAACTCGGTAATTCTAAGGCCCAAAGAATTAACATGGAAACTTATTTTGTTAGATAAATAAAGCAGGATAATAGATTAGCTTCCTCCTTTGTGTTACACCTCTATGGGATTTTAGTATTTACTGTTTAGTTGAATTATTTGCTAAAATTATGTTAGCTTTCTAGCTTCTTTTTCTATATAATGAATATATATTTAGGTTTCCACCTTTAATTTTGACCTTATTAGTTGTTATAATTTTATATCCACGTGTTATGTTGAAACTCTAATTTTCTTATCTTACTAGTTCTTATAATTTTTTTTACCCACATGTTATGTTAATACTCTAATTTTTATCAAATCTTTAAATAAAAACAAATTTCTCTTATATTTTTATTAAAAATAGATTCTAGATCTAAATTCTAATTCTAGTTACTACAGTGCCATAAAAATCATTTAAGCTTACACCATCGTAGAATTATATGTGTAGCAGTATTGATTTATGAAAAACTAGAGTACTTGCACTTAAACTACTAGTATCTATATGTTATAATGTTTTATTTAGAATGTATGAAAATTCAAAAGTAACAAATTTTAAAAATATTTCCATATACATTTTGTATAATTTAAAATGTTGCTAGTGTATTGTTAGAAGGTTTGTTAAGGAAATATTTTTTATGATGGATAAACTCTAATATATATTTATTGCTAATGTATGCATCTAGACGGTGACAAATACCATTTATGTTTACTTATGATGTAACTTAAATGAGTTACTTTATATGTCTTTCATAAAGACAAAGGTGGATAATTTTAAAGTAAATGTATGTGTTGACACCATATTTTGGTGAACTATGAGCCACGTTGTCAGAGCACGACAGAACAGACCAGATGGATCGGCTAATAAAAAGATGACGTCAGCAAAACGCGAAGGCGTATCCAAGGCCGATCAAAGAAAGGAGGAAGCACGTGTCGGACTCTATCAAGAAAGCGAAGGGTTAGAGTCCAAATTACCATTATTTTTTGTATTCGTGTTCTCTTAGGATTCATGTTAGAATCTCGGGCTATATATATCTAAGACCCGACCATTGTAAAGACATCCAATCAATCAATACAACAATTTCGGCCTCCGGCCACCCTTTAGGAGTAGGAGTAGAGTAGATCTCGGTGAGACCTTCAACGAATCGAGCTACATCGGTTGAGTCCGACCTTCGGTTTGCTTGTAAGTATTGCCACGGTTCATGTCTCGTTTATACGGCTGCATCGTTTGACCTCGTATAGGCTTGATTTGAGCTAGTTATCGGTTTGTATCTTGTTTGTATGGCTGCATCTAACAACCCCACTGCAAATCAGATATAAGCTAGTTATCGGCTCTATTAGATTGGTGATCTAGTAGATTCATTAAGTTACTAATATTGTTTGTTTAGATTTGATTTACCTTCTGCAACAATATCATTGCCCAATCAAGATTGATAGATTAGCTTGCGCTCAAACTCTATTAGAGATCCCTTATTCCGGTGTGTATTCATGCTCACGTTTATTTTTACCAAAATAGTTGATCAGGCTCGTATCGACTAATCTATCGATCTTGGTTGTCACGTGTTGTGGGTTCGAGGCTTATCTGGATGCGAGTGGACCCAAGGGTCAGTTTTAGAGCCGTCGGCCGTTAGACCAGCTCTGTCGTTGGCTTAAGGGGCTGCTTGTATTTGGAGATGCTTGCTTAACAAGAGTAGATCTAGGTTATCTCGGAGTCACCGGTCATTAGATCAGCTTCGTTGTAGTCTAGGTATGCTTGTAGTCATATTTGAAGTTAATTTAGAGCCACTGGCTGGTAGACCAGGTCTGCTTTAGTTTGAAGGATGGCTGCGGTTAAGACAAGTAGTCCGTTCCAGCTTTATGGACCTTATATGGGCTAAATAGCCGATCCAGTTATGCTTTCACAAGTAGGTCATATGTATAGATCCGTTTGAGAGTCAAGTAAACTAGTGTTATTTGCTAGATCTGTTGAAGCCCGCTGGTCGGTAGACCAGATGGATGTGGGTTTAGCAAGTTTCATGAAAGTAGCTTATCAAGACCGCCGGTCGGTAGACCAGTTTTGGTAAAGCTATTGTCTATTTGGTAATTGAATTGGATTTATACGTATGATTTACCCCATTACTTGGACCCTGTATCGGCTAAATAGCCGATCCAGTTAAGTTTTTAATGACAATGCATGCATGTGTGTTTTCCTTAAAAATAGCTAGGCTTTGCACTAACAGGAGTTGACTTTCTAATCAATTTCCTTTGATTCATCGGTCATCAAGGACCATATATCTTGGAACTGTCTGGCAACAAAATTGGCAGGTTCTAGAATTTAATGTTTGCTATTCCTTATCAATTGCAGGTCAAATTGACTGGCACGCCCCAGATCGAAGTCACCAAGCTTGGCTTGCCTTGTCCAGGCTCAGGAGATCAAGAACTCCGGCTCCTGTACGCTCTCAAAGAGCCTACTTGTGTGCCCATTAACGCGGGAAAGATCCACTTTTTACATCAACACACCTTTTGGCACGCTCGGTGGGACCACAATCATCAACATGGATAATGAGAACATTCTAAATGTGACCGTGGATGAGCTTCCAGATGACATGAAAGAGTTGGTCACTAAGGCTGTTGATCAATTTCAAAGCAAGTGCCTTCTGTCCTTCAGTAAGAGTAGAGGAAGAGGAGTTTTCTAGAATAGACACGCTTTCTGAGAGTAATGCTGGATGGAGAGCGAGATCCAGTTGTCCAAGTCCAGCAGAATGCTATGTATGGCATCATTAGCAGAGCTATGGCCACTACGCTTACTAGTCACAATGATGTTTTTCTGAATAGCATATCCAATGCTATAAAGGAAGCTTTTAATCTAAACATAGAAAATAGAGGTCCGGCTTATGTTAGTTTTGCTGGGAACAAGCAAGTAGACGGAGGTCAGTCATCTAGAGAAAGAATGACTGGGGGCAAACCAACAGGCAACCTTCGTACCAATGGAGGTGATACTATGCAGCAATAATTGCAACAGCCGATGATGGATCATAATGCTGGTCAATCGGCTGTAAAAATAGCTCCTCACAGCAGAAGGATTGTCGAGATTTTCAATGCTCCACCATATCAAGGAAGAGTAGCACCTGGTGAAATTCCCCCTGGATATCATTATGTCTCTGATTATTACACCCTCAATGCTCAAGAGAATCCTGGCTATCAGCACAACATTCAGCATGTGAATCAGTAAGGTCAGGGAAACCCAAATGCCCAATGTGGGCAGCAGTTTAAGTAGATCAGCTAATGAGTAAGGTGACCGATATGGTACAGTGTCAATTTGGTTCGAAGCCTAAGAATGCATCCATCTTGTGGTATGATCAAGTGCTACTACCGCCAAGATACAGACTGCCTGATTTTATTAAATTCACCGGAATAGGCTCAGCGTCAACAATGGAGCACGTTAGCCAGTATCTTGCCTAGCTTGGAGAAATAGCGGATGAACCAGCACTTAAAGTACGGTTTTCCCTCTGTCTTTATCTGGACCTGCGTTCTCATGGTTTGCATCCTTACCACATGAATCCATTAATGGATGGGATGACCTAGAATCCAAGTTTCATCAATACTTTGATTCAGGAGTCATGGAAAAAGGAATTACAGATTTAGTCGATCTAAGGCAAGGGAATTCTGAATCTGGAAGTCATTATATTCAAAGGTTCAGAGAGATCAGGAATCAATGCTATACAATAACACTATCAGAAGCAGAGGTGGTTAGCATTGCAATTCAAGGGCTAATACCAGCTATCAAAGAAAAGATTGGGCATGATTGCCCAAATCTAGTTGCTTTGGCTAGAAAAATAGCCAACATTGAAGCGCAGTTCAGGTATACACGCAAATAAACCTCACAAGGTTGGCAGTGTTGGTTCATGTGTTCTGGAACAATTAGCTGATGAGAGCGATGAAGAAGGGAGTGATGAGATTGCTGCTGTAGACTGGGTATGGAAGCATTCTAAATATATGCCTTGGGCGAAGAACGAGTCCGCAGAAAAGAAAGAAAAGAAATATGGCTTCGACATCATGAAGGCTAACAAGATCTTTGATTACCTGTTAGAGAAAGGTCAAATTAAGTTAACAGACAATCACAAGATACCAACGGCTAAAGAACTCAAGAAGAGGAGGTATTGTAAATACCACAATTCTACTACCCATAGTACTAATGATTGAAAAATCTTCAGAGAAATCATTCAAAAGCTATCGACAAAGAACGAATTGGTTTAGAAAAGACCAAAGGAAGTATAGGTATAGAAGAACATTCTTTCCCAACACACATGGTCGCTTCTTCTCTTCAGAAAGGTAAAATCAAGGTGCTTTATCTCTGATAAGGCCAGAGAAATGGGAGCAGTTGACCCGAAGAAGCAAATCTCAGCCAAAGAATGTCAGGAGATCAAGAAGAAGCCAGATCAGCAAAATAGTCGATATGATCGCCCTAAAACTTCTAAAGCTGGTGAGATGCGCAGATGCCCTACTATCAGGATTCTATTGAACAAGTGGCAGCGACAGAGGGAGAAAGTAGATGCGATGGGAAAGAGATTATTTGGGTTATCAAAAGTGGCTTGAAGAAGAAGAATATGGAAGGCATCATTATGAATAAAGGAGGATTAAGGAGGAAAATGAGTATCATTGGAACTATCCTTTCGTTAGACACTGCTGGAATAAAGGCTTGAAGTTGCCTACCCTCAACAATTGTCCTGAATGCAGTAATCAGTATTGGGAGTATCGACAGGTGAGAGCCAACCGCCAACCTACACATGAACGACTAAACTTTGGAGAAGTAGATCGGTGCACAAAAATTGAGAATCTTTATGATCGGCTGGGAGAAAGGATAGCTGATCAGGATATGGCTGAGCGAGGATACATCTGGCAAGAAGGACAGTGGTGTTCGGGAGGATTGACTAGAAGCCAGAAGAGGCGAGTCCAACGCTTGAGGAATGATGAATTGCAGAGGAAGAAGCCTAGAGTCTGGCAAGTCAAGCAGACAGCCGACAAAGGCAAAGGTAAAACTCCGATTAGAGTATCGGCTATTTTTATGTTGCCTGCTGAGTTTGGAGTTGTTGGTCAAAATGAAGAAGAATCCTATAAGAAAATAGTTGTGGCTTAGTGGATCTATCAAGCAGAGAGTGCTACCTTTGAAAAGCCTAAGAAATATCTACACCTGAAGGCTTTGTATCTCAAAGGTTTCATCGATGGAAAGCCCCTGACAAAGATGCTAGTTGATGGGGGCGCTGCTGTTAATCTCATGCCTTATTCAATATTCAGGAAGCTTGGCAAGAGGGTAGAAGACTTGTGCGAGACTGATATGAGGTTGACAGATTTCAGTGGGAATATCTCAGTTACCAAGGGAGCCATTAGTGTGGAATTGATGATTGGTAGAAAGAGCTTGACCACTACCTTCTTCATGGTCGATGCCAAAGGATATAGTATACTTCTTGGCAGAGATTGAATTCATGCTAATTGTTGCATCCCATCCACCATGCACCAAAGTCTGATTCAATGGGTTGGAGATACCGTCGAGATCGTTCCAGCTGACTCCTCTGTTAGCATTGCCCATGTTGGACCAAATGAATGGAATTTTGAGAGTGTGGAATGTTTCATGGGGAAGGTACATGAAGGAGGCATCCTCAAAGTGTTTGAAGATGGTCAATAGCTGATCCAAGCAGTCGGCTCTAGAAGTTTTAATTAATGGATTCCCTAGTTGATGATGATGAGGGAAAGATGGGCAAAGGTTTTATGTCGGCTGATGAATTAGAAACAGTAGATATAGGAGATGGTGATAAGCCTAGGCTGGCATATATTAGTGCTAAATTAGATCCTGAGTATAAACAAGAGTTAATAGCTTTGTTGAAGGAATATAAAGATTGTTTTGCTTGGGAGTATTATGAAATGCCTGGTCTTGATCGAAAGTTAGTCGAACATCAATTACCGATTAAATCTGAATATTGGTCGTTTAAGCAAGCCCCAAGGAGGATTAGGGCAGATGTTATGGCGGATGTAAAAATAGAGATTACCTGGTTGTATGAAGCAAAATTTATCCGATAGTGCCGATATGCAAAATGGATATCTAACGTGGTTCCTGTATACAAGAAGGATGGAAAAGTAAGAGTATGCATTGACTTTAGGGATTTAAATAAAGCCACCCCGATGGATGGCTATCCAATGCCAATTGCCGATCTACTAGTTGATGCAGCAGCAGGCCACAAGGTGATTAGTTTCATAGATGGCAATGCCAGATATAATAAAATATTCATGGCAGAAGAAGACATCCACAAGACTGTCTTTAGATACCCAGGTGCTTTGGGATTATATGAATGGGTAGTCATGACTTTTGGACTCAAGAATGCTGGTGCAACTTATCAAAGAGCTATGAATTATATCTTCCATGAGTTGATCGGCAAAGTTGTGGAAATTTACATCGATGATGTGGTCGTGAAATCTAAAGGATATCGAGAACACTTGAAGGATCTAAAAGCTACCCTCGAATGCACGAGAAAGCATGGATTGAGAATGAATCCTCACAAATGCGCATTTGGAGTTTCAGCAGGACAGTTCTTGGGCTTCATGGTGCATGAGAAAGGAATTGAAGTTGGTCAAAAGAGTTTTGATGCAATCAGCAAGACTGTACCGCCAACCACAAAGACTGAGCTACAATCCTTGATCGGCAAGTTTAATTTTGTTAGAAGATTCATATTGAATCTATCAACTAGAATCTTGTCGTTTTCAGCATTGCTGAAGTTGAAGAATGATCAAGAATTCAAATGGGGTAACGAACAACAAAGGGCTTTTAAGAAAATTAAAGAGTATATGAAGTCTCCACCGGTATTGATCCCTCCTCAACAAGGTAAACCTTTCAAGTTGTACATAGCAGCCGGCGACTATACAATTGGGTCAGCTTTGATGCAAGAATTTAAAGGGAAGGAGCGAGTTATTTTCTATCTGAGTAGAAGGCTACTAGATCCCGAAACAAGATATTCACCCATTGAAAAATTATGCTTGTGCTTATATTTCTCCTGCACCAATCTTCAACATTACCTGCTATCCTCCGAGTGTACGGTGGTGTCTAAGTTTGGTGTGATCAAGTACATGTTGTCCATTCCTATAATGAATGGGAGGATTGGTAAATGGATTCTTGCATTATCAGAATTTGACTTGAGATATGAATCGACCAAGGCAGTTAAAGGTTAGGCAATAGCCAATTTCATCACTTATCATCAAGGAAAGGAGATCAAGCTGGTAGATTTAACCCTTTGGGCATTATTCTTCGATGGTTCCACTTGTAAACAAGGCAAGGGTATCAGCATCGTTCTGATCTCACCAAAGGGGGCAAGTTTTGAATATGCTTTTCCAATAAAGCCAACGTCCACTAACAATCAGGCAGAGTATGAAGCCGTTCTTAAGGGACTTTTCTTTGGTGATTCTCAATTGATAGTCAACCAATTGCTCGGCCTATATGAATGCAAAGATGATATATTGAGAAGATACTATGAAAACTACCGAGAGCTACTTGATTCTTTTTCCTCTATTATCATTAAGCATATCCCTAGGAATTAGAATCAAGAAGCTAATCGATTAGTTCAGAGTGCTTCTGGGTATCGATAGATTGTTGAAATGATGGCTGATGAACTCACTGATGACAGTGATTGGAGGACTGAGATCATCGAATACTTGAAGGAGGCGTCGAAATGAGTATCCAGAAAGTTAAGGTATAAAGCTATAAAGTTTGTTCTCCTTGATGATCAGCTTTATTTCAAAATAGTCGATGGAGTACTACTCAAATGCCTGAATCAAGAAAAAGCTAAAGTCTTAATGGGTGAAATTCATGAAGGCGTATGTGGTGTGCATCAATCGGCCCATAAGATGAAGTGGATGATCAGAAGGACAGGTTACTTTTGGCCAACCATGTTGGAAGATTGTTTTGAATATCATAAAGGATGTCAAGAATGCCAAAGATTTGGTAATATTCAAAAATCTCTAGCATCGGCTATGAACCCAATCATGAAACCATGGTCATTCAGAGGATGGGGAATAGACCTGATTGGCTAAAAATTTCCATCATCAAGCAAAGAACACAAGTTTGTATTGGTGGCCACAGATTACTTCACCAAGTGGGTCGAGGCTATCCCACTGAAGGAAGCATTGTCGGTCAATATGATTGAGTTTGTTAAGAACACATAATCTACAGATTTGGAATTTCCTCAATCTATTATGACTGACCAAGGGAAGATGTTTACGTCTGAAGAGTTTGAAGACTTTGCCACCAGTACGGGTTTTAAGTTGATTAATTCTTCCCCATATTATGCTCAAGCCAATGGTCAAGCAGAAGCATCTAATCAGATCCTTATCAAGATAATCAAGAAGAAGATCAGGGAACATCCTAGGAAGTGGCATTTGATATTAAATGAGACACTTTGGGCCTATAGGATGGCTTGCCATGGATCGACTAAATGCTCACCCTATGAGTTGGTTTACGGTCATGAAGCTGTACTGCCATGGGAAATCAACATTGGGTCCAAAAGAGTGCTACAGCAAGATAAATTAAAGGCCGATGATTACAAAAATCTAATGATGGATACCCTCGATGATCTAAACTTCCATCGGCTAAAAGCTTTAGAGAATATTGAAGCTAACAAGATCAGAATTGCTAAATACTATAATCAGAAGGTACAAGAAAAGAAATTCATTGAAGGAGAATTAGTCTAGAAAGTAATTCTACTAGTTGGATCCAAAGATAATAGTTTGGCAAGTGGTCCCCAAACTGGAAGAGCCATATCAAATTACCAGGAGTGCTCTAGGAAACTCATATTTCTATGAGACATTGGAAGGAGAAGAATATTCTAGAGCACTCAATGGGAAGTATTTCAAGAGATACTATCCTAGTGTATGGGTTGACCTACTCTAAAAACATCCTACGCGCACTTAACAGCCGATATAAGGGGGTATCGCCTCTAGCGTAAAAAATGTCATCCTACCAAAAGAGAACAGCCGATGCGATATGCATCACCTCTAGTGCAAAAGATGAGACGCAACAGAGACAAGGTTTGAAAACCCGATGAGCGTGAACTTTATTAATCTGATTCCTGGTTACAAGTCAAAGACAAGGACTGTCCGAAGGCCACAACATTGGGCTGATGCAAGGCTTCAAATTTCTGAGTTAATTATGCAAGAAGCAAAAATAGGAGATATTAAGAGAAGATCAGAGTAATCTAGAAACATAAGCAAGGAGATAATGATATTCACCTCGGATCTTTGCATGAGCGGCATCTAGATTGACAAGGAGAGCTTAATTTTCACTTTCATTCACTTTCAAGCCTGCTATGAGCATCAGATAGGTCATTGATGAAGAGGTACGCCTGATTCAAATCATGATTGGCACTAAGGAAAAAGTATGGTACTCATCTCATTCCTCAAAAGATGCCTGATTCAGATCTGATGAAAAGTGTGTAGAGTGAGTCTCCAAGGGTTACTATTTCAAAGCATTCAGAAAATTGAAGGCTTACTCTTCGAGACGGACGGGGCGATTGAACAGAATCCAAAGGCAGATCACCCTCACTATGTTTACTATTCTCCATCCTGGTGGAAAACAAGGGAGCATATCTTCCCCCTAAAAGGTTCGTCGGTTCATGTTTATAAGGGGACTAAGCCGCACGAAAACAAAGGAGGATAAGGATCGGATCAGAAAATCCCCAAAAATCCACAGAATACACATGGAAACCAATATCTCGCACAGGGCGGTTACATCTTTAGAAGATCTACTATCTATATAAAGAGAAAAGAAAAAGTACAATCTTCCTAAAGGCAAAATGTGAGGGAGGACAAGATAAAGTTCCACAGCCACAGTCGCCATAGCGAGTAGAAGTGGCAGAGCCGTTGAGCATCGCCAGGCCGAGGCAGCAAGACCGGGAGAGGGTCTACCACCGTCCTTCCCCACTTGACTTCAGAATTAGAATCAGAACTGGAGTCCGGGAGGGAACAAGGCGATGTGGCAAGAGGGTGAAGATAAGGATCCTCTAAGGAAACCTCAGCAAAGGCAAAATCCACAACCAAGAAAGAGGAGAAGCATATCATAAGATTTCTTCTACCTGCCCTGAGTGAATCAAGCGCTCACTGGGAATCCATGAGGAGCCCATACCTCACCCCTATCACAAGATTTCTTCTAACTGCATGAGGGGACAGAAGCAGAGACGCTCAGCCATGGAGGATCAAGCATTATCCAGAACCCTCTCAAAAGGTAGATGAAGGGAAGAAGAAACGCCAAGGAGAGAAGAGGCTGAGTGTTGCTGTTGAACCACCACTGGAAGAATCACCTACATTTATAGGTGCAAGAAGAAGAGAGGATCCCGAACCGCCTCGTGATCCCTGGGGATAAGAACGACGACTTAGTTACACTGCACGGAACACAATGGAGAGAATCAATTCCAATAAGATCCAAAAGATCCATGAGTTCCAGCGACTGAGACGATATGGTTCCACATACAAGGAGAAAAGACGTGCTAGGAAAAGTGGGAAGCAGTTTCAGAACCAGCGGAAACAAGGGTGGTTCACCAGGTCACGAATGACACGTCTGGAGATTCCCTCGAGAAGAGAATTTTGGAATAAAATCAATTTTATCCCAAAATTGGGGAGCATGTGTTGACACCATATTTTGGTGAACTATGAGCCACAATGTCAGAGCACGACAGAATAGACCAGATGGATCGGCTAATAAAAAGATGACGTCAGCAAAACGCGAAGACATATCCAAGGCCGATCAGAGAAAGGAGGAAGCACGTGTCGGACTCTATCAAGAAAGGGAAGGGTTAGAGTCCAAATTACCATTATTTTTTGTATTTGTGTTCTCTTAGGACTCATGTTAGAATCTCGGGCTATATATATCTAAGGCACGACCATTGTAAAGACATCCAATCAATCAATACAACAACTTCGGCCTCCGGCCACCCCTTAGAAGTAGGAGTAGAGTAGATCTCAACGAGACCTTCAATGAATTGAGCTGCATCGGTTGAGTCTGACCTTCAGTTTGCTTGTAAGTGTTGCCACGGTTCATGTCTCGTTTATACGGCTGCATCGTTTGACCTTGTATAGGCTTGATTTGAGCTAGTTATCGGTTTGTATCTTGTTTGTATGGCTGCATCTAACGACCCCCCACTACAAATCAGATATAAGCTAGTTATCGGCTCTATTAGATTGGTGATCTAGTAGATTTATTAATTTACCGATATTGTTTGTTTAGATTTGATTTACCTTCTGCAACAATATCATTGCCCAATCAAGATTGATAGATTAGATTGCGCTTAAACTCTATCAGAGATCCCTTGTTCCGGTGTGTATTCATGCTCACGCTTATTTTTACCGGAATAGTCGATCAGGCTCGTATCGACTAATCTATCGATCTTAGTTGTCACGTGTTGTGGGTTCGAGGCTTATCTGGATGCGAGTGGACCCAAGGGTCAGTTTTAGAGCCGTCGGCCGTTAGACCAACTCTATCGTTGGCTTAAGGGGTTGCTTGTATTTGGAGATGTTTGCTTAACAAGAGTAGATCTAGGCTATCTCAGAGCCGCCGGCCGTTAGACCAGCTTCGTTGTAGTCTAGGTATGCTTGTAGTCATGTTTAAAGTTAATTTAGAGCCGCTGGCCAATAGACCAGCTCTACTTTAGCTTGAAGGATGGCTGCGGTTAAGACAAGTAGTCCGTTCCTGCTTCATAGACCCTATATCTGCTAAACAGCCGATCCAGTTATGCTTTCACGAGTAGGTCTTATGTATATATCCGTTTGAGAGTCAAGTAAACTAGTGTTATTTGCTAGATCTGTTGAAACCCGCTGGCCGGTAGACCAGGTGGATGTGGGTTTAGCAAGTTTCATGAAAGTAACTTATCAAGACCGCTAGCCGGTAGACCAGTCTTGGTAAAGCTATTATCTATTTGGTAATTGAATTGGATTTATACATATGATTTACCCCATTACTTTGACCCTGTATCGGCTAAATAGCCGATCTAGTTGTGTTTTTAACGACAATGCATGTATGTGTGTTTTTCTTAAAAATAGCTAGGCTTTGCACTAACAGGAGTTGACTTTCTAGTCAATTTTCTTTGATTCATTAGTCATCAAGGACCATATATCTTGGAACTATCTGGCAACAAAACCGGCAGGTTCCAGAATTTAATGTTTGCTATTCCTTGTCAATTGCAGGTCAAATTGACTGGCACGCCCCAGATCGAAGTCACCAAGCTTGGCTTGCCTCGTCCAGCGCTTAGGAGATCAAGGACTCCGGCTCCCGTACGCTCTCTGAGAGCCTGCTCATGTGCCCATTGACGCGGGAAGATCCACTTTTTGCATCAACATTATGGCTTACTTTTAATTATCTATCATAATTATAGAGGTGGGTAATTTAGAAGCATATTTAGAGGGTTCTATGTGTTTTTCAATAATGGCCGAAGTAGATGGTGTTTTTAGAAACATAATACAACCAGTGGCTAATAGTTTACCAAATCCATCACCAGACGTTTTTTATTATTATTGAAATCACTAGGGTTTATTCATCTTTTCTAATGCTTCATAAGGATTAATGTAGACTCTATTGAGGGATTACAATTATAATATTAAAACACATGTTGTCATCCTCTACTTAGTTGAAGCCTTGGGTTAAGTTATAACATCTCTTTCTGCGTCATTTCCGTGACATTATGAATTTATACTTTGGTTTTTCCACTTTTCATCTTATTCTTACAATTTTCAAATCCAGTGTGTTTTTCCACTTTTCATCTTATTAATTGTTACAATTTTCAAATGCAGGTGTTAAATTTAAAGTCTATATCTTGTGTATCATTAAGTCGAAATCTTCCTTTTATATTTTATTAGAGAATATATATTCTAAATTTCAAACTAATCTTAGTTACTACAATGACAAACGGTCATCTTAACCAATACCCCAATGCTCAAGGGGTTTAATTTCCTATCTCGAAAAATTGTATTTATAGTAATATTATTTTGGTAGAAAATAGAACACTTAAAACAAAAACTATCAGGATGGATATGGCATAATGTTTTACTCAAAATGTATTAATATAATTTAAAGTGAATTTTAGTGTCATTGGTGTAGATCTGAGTATAATTTAAACTGTCTCCGTGTAAATTTCATGTCATTATTTCCAAGACTCGTCCGCATTGGAAATAGTGTTGACTAGTTTCTTCTCCATAAAATTTATTTCATCCCATGAAACTTTATTAGCATCTCTCTTCATTAATACTACTATATCACATCAGCTTATTTAATGCTTATGAAGACTTGCCTTAAGATGCACATTGAACATACTACAAGTTTTGAAATACTCATCCATCTTAAATTATAAGTCATGAAGAGTCCATCTTAAGTTTGATAAAAAATTATAGAGAGAACTAATGACATCAAATAGGTATATTATAAAATTATAATTAATTAAAATCTAATGATATTATTTGATATCATAAATGTTATTATTTTATTATAAAATTTTTGTCAAACTTGAGATGAATTGACTCTCCAATATTCTTGAAATTGAGGGGAGTAATGTTTTGTGAGTCAGCAAACTTATTAGTTCATCTCCCCCTAAACTAATTATGGCATGGTATCAAGTTTTGGGTAGATCCGATAACCCAAAACAGGAAAGTCTCAAGTGGAAGCGGAGTAGTAGTAGCGTGTAGTACTCCTACTTCAGCTTCGGTATAAAGCACAAACGGCTGCACGCGATGCAACTTTAAATGATAGCCTATTTAATTGTGTTTCACATCATTTCCAATCATTCACCGTAGTCAAAAGATCCAGTGAGGAATAATTACCCCCAAAAAAAAACGAGCAAAAGAATGTACACACACACACGAGGCCAGAGTCATTTATAACGTGCATAATTCCGTGCGAGCGATCTAATGTCACATTATTGTTGTCGTGCTGCTCTTTGATGCTCCTGTCGACCGGCACGGCACGGCGAGAGCCATGACTCATGCAGTCCTGCTGCATGAGAGAGAGAGAGAGAGAGAGAGAGAGAGAGAGAGCCCAATGCGAGCAAGAAGGCACGCCATCTAACTTTTCCTTCCACATAAATGTCAAAATAAAAAGTTTTCGTGTCCACAGGCCGGCCACACCATGAATGATGAATAAGCTCTCTGCTCGATCGATCCCGGCCCCGATAGATTGGGCCCAGATAGCTAGAAGACTTTACTGTGCAAGCAAAGCACAGAAAAAAGATAGAAGCAAATTAACGTGTCCCCGGATTAGTAGTAACAAAAGGTCGTTGAGGAAACGGTGTATCATGTACTAGTATGTACAGTGTCAAACGGATTAGTAGTAACAAAAGGTCGTTGCAGTGAAACTCGGTGTACAAGGAAACGTATCATGCTTACTAAATAATTTTGTTAAAAAACTAGATCAAAATTAATGATATTTAGATAAATCGGCTATTTAATATTTAAAAAATTGCTGCATAAAACGTATATGACACGATACTCTATCCCATCCATCGATCATACATAAATACGCATGGTGATACATCAAATCTGTGACCAGTAAATGGATTGCATGCATGATCTGACATCAAATGATTCACCTGTTCGTTCATTTCATCGTTAAGGCCGGTCTTAGTGGAGCTTCATACCATCAATTAAGTAACGTGACACATCAGCAATTTAAATGATGTGGCAATAGAATTATGAAGAGAGAGATGATTTCAGTTTTTGTGGGATGGGCCTTTAGTCTAGTGGTAGGACTATCCAGTGCTCGCATCTTTTTCTGATATTTTACTAGGATTTACCGGTGTTACGCATTAAGTGGTAAGTGGCATTCCCGTCGACGACGACGAGGCGCCAATGATGACTTCGGGAATCTCCAAATCTGCCGGCTCAGCGAGTAGGGCATTTTTTATTCGCGGGATTTTAGCCCCAGGCAATCGAAATCAGACGCCTAGGAGTGCTGCCTGGACCAAGTAGCGTCACCTAGGAGAGAACCAAATATGCCCTAATACACACCTCCTCGCTCTGGTGCTACCTCGTCGTTTCTTGATGTTGTCTCTCGCTGTTCTCCACCCTCTTCGTATCTTTTTTCACTCCTTCCTTCTTCCACCTTTAAGTAGGCAACATCTTCAAATGGACGGTTGTGAGTCCTGTTTAGCATATCTTATTTTGTCTCTAATTTCTCCAGAAAACCTAGAGTAAACCAAAATTATCGACTCCACCGGCTCCTAGTTCATTTCTAGAAGAGAAGAAAAAACAACTCTTTGCTACAGTGCTGGATATTCTTGAGAAGCCCAAGTTGTTTTGTGAGGAGAAGCCCTCCAAATACAAAAGCCTCATTCAAGAGTCTAAACATGTTAAGCTAATATGGGTTATAAGTATCACTAATCAACCAAATTATGTAACACTAACACGACGCTCATGGAATCCGCAAGACGAAACTTAGGGTATGCTTGGATGCTTGAAACGTTTCTGTTTCTCCCGTGAGTCCTAAGAGTGCAAGACAAACAAGACTTATTAGGTGAAACGTTTCTACCAGAAATGGTTTCAAGTGATTCTCATTTTTAAACATGGTTTCACAGTGATTCTGATTCTGTAGCCAAACGTTCTAGTGATTCTGATTCGCCACCCTAAACATTTCTCGAAAGAAATCTGAAACATTTCTACAAGAATTTAGAGCCCTACTAAATGGGCCTTGCTAACGAGATTGGCTTGTACACACTGGATTTTTGTACACACTGGATTTTTGTACCAGCTTGTTATTACTACTACTCTTATTGTAGTGCTTTAATTTTATAATAAAGGGTTTAATTGTCAAGACACTGTCCCCCAATAAAATATCATTATTAATGCTCAACTTTTGACCGTTTGGTTTTTACCGAGCTGCAGTAGGGTTCCCCTCTCATACAAGCAATCATTTGATTTTAGTTCAAACAAATGTTGTTCAACAAACCAGTGACAAAAAGAACCAGCAGATCCACGTACGACCTTGTATCTGAATGTACACCCATATGATTATGGTTATGTCATTATATATAAGCAAAATATCATTAGAGAAATTAACTGTCAGATAGCGTTTAGCTCTAAAGACATGTAGGATAATAATATAACGTACAGAGAAAAGACTGCATGAAAGTGCCTTTTGTTTGATATATATATTGATACCTTATACTACCTTTTTTTTACATGATGAACCTAAATATCTTTATATATTTTTTATACACAAAGTACTTAAATTGAGCGCTCTCAAAAAGAATTATAAAACTGTAAACTTACACATTTTTTTTCTCAACAGAGGGAGAACGAGAGGGAGTAAAGAAAATCGATCTATCACCAATGTTATGCGTCTGGTGGCCTGACAAAACTTCTTCCGTAGATCACGTAAATCCACCATACAAGCTCAAGAATCTCATGCGGAAAAAAGGAAATAAAGGGGGCATATACAGAGACAGACACGAGGGGCGTGTGATGAATTGGTTGCACGTTACAATTACAAATATCGCAAGAGCAAGGCAATAATAATTTAGGCAAGAGACATGATCGAGCTTAGCTATGCTAGTGAGAGAAGAATCGATCGAGTTGCGTGCATGGGCTTGGGCACCTGCGAGAGGCTGGATTCCGTCGTGCCCGGCCGGCTGCGTGTGCGTGCCAGATTAATTCTTTTTTGCTTCTATATACTCTACCTGGGCGTGGTGCTGGACGCCGAGGACTCCGGCGAGCAGTCGTCGTCCCACCGGCCGGCGGCTGCGGCTACGGCTACCGCAGCATCGGCGCCGCCGTCGTCGCAGCAGAAGCAGCAGCAGCGCTGCACCATGCGGCGGTGGAAGCTGCGGTGGCACCCGCACGCGGCGCAGCGGAGCGCGGCGGTGGTGCCCTCCTCCCCCCGGCCAGGAACTCGCGGCACCCGTCCACGGCGTGTCCGCCCATGCTCGCCGCGTGGTTCCGCCTGCACTCCCCGTAGTGCACGCCACCGCCGCACCCGCCGAAGAGCGCCGCCGGAGGAGGAGGCGGCGGCGGCGGCGGGTGGCACCGCCTCAGGATCACCATCCTCTTCATCATCTCGCCTGATCTGATCCACGCCGATCCGATCCTCTGCTGTTTCTTGATATCTCCTCTCCTCTCGTCACCTCCTTGACGGCTATCTAGATGATTTCTCGCCCGTGGTGCTGCTTGGCTCTGAATGGTTGGGAGATTACTACTAGCTAGTACAATACTCCTATGCTAAGAATACGAGAGAGAGAGAGAGAGTAATGGCTAGCCCTGCTGCATCTTGTGGTTGAACGAGCTAGTACAGGCGAGAGAGGGCAGCTGCCCTAGCTGCTAGCTAGATCACAGTGCAGATATACACAGATATTTATAGCCCAGCTTGGCCATGGCGTTGGTGTGCCCACACCACACACCCCCACCTACACGCACCTAACGCCTGCCAATGGCTTAGGTTGTTTGACATGCTGGGGTGCATAAAAGCTCTCCTCTCCTCACATGCATGACCCTTTCAGTCATGCCTGTGGATGAGCTAGCTAGGATCGTCGATCGGAGAAGACCTCATGTCTCAGGCTGGCTGAATTGATGGTCCAGCCAATTCCACCTAGCTAGATCACCCAGCCCAACAAGATACTAATAAGCTTACACCTCATACACATTTAATTCTTAATCGACAGCTTATGCAGGTAAGTTTATTATTATTGCATCCGTATGCAGGTAAGTTTTAGGGGTAACTAGATTAGCGATAGACTAAGGTTTGTTTGGTATGACTAAGATTTGATTAGCTTCTTGCGTGCGCGTGGAACCAGAGCCATCCTAAAAATATCTGGCAAAATGTTCTTATTGACAATGTGAGAATTTTTGGAAACTTTGCACCGGCTGTGCAGTTCATAAACAGTTTTGGTTCTTTGGGGCTTGATACGCGAAGCCCTTGTTTCTGCCCCTTATTAGTACCGCTTATTAAGGTCCTCTTTGACAATTTTGTATTAAGACTTCTCTACCAGTTTAATTAAAAGCTATGTTAAACGTACACACGTGAAACGGCATGTTAAATCAAAAACCAAACAAAAAACAATGAAGTCAAAGCTGTTTTGCCTAGAAGCCGAAACTACAAGAATGTAGCTTTTTTTGGCTTCACCTTTTTTGAAGAAGCTGACTTGCTATAGAAGATCTCACTCTTTGTCGTAATGTCTCCTAGGCCTTTTGTTCAAAAAAAATCTTTATTGTAATATTTACATACTAACATCTTTTTTAACCAAATGTATGAGTAGAGGTTTATTAATAGATTGCGCGCTTGATGAGAACTGTTATTCATGTCTTTGTTTACAATATGATAGCTGATGGATACGAGCTTGTAATAATGTTTCTTTACATTATTTGTCGATGCAACAGTTGGGATAGTTTAATTCCTATTTCTATATACCACGACCACCAGACGGTGCTGAAATTAGAGCAAATTGGACAGAAATGTGCTTGCCTTGGTACATAGACCTATGCTATCTAGCTAGGGTGCATATTTATGGTAAAATTTTAACTATAATCATTGCTTTAAAAACTTTCAAGTACATTTACAGCTCCTAAACACAATAAGTAGCTTTGCCCCTGCCATGTATATTAAGGTTCACTGCACCACCTCACCTTTAAGAACATATATACACTCAGACTACAGTAATTTCAAGTAACAGTGTCTTGATATGTCGTATAGCTATGTCTTCCCATATACGGATATACTAGCTCATATGTCGTATATACTAGCTTGTAACTATCCTAGCAAATGTTTTAGAAGCTAGATACTCCTAGATCGTAGGAAGTAGGGATGCCACGCCATTTAGTTGCATTGTTGTTGTTTCTCTGTTTTTTTTTCTTGGAAAAAAACACTTATCGTACATAAATAAATGTGATGAAATGAATTGAACCTAAGATGCATGGGGCCAGCTGAGCTGATCTTGATGTGAAGGATGCCACAACGGTGGAGAGCCATTGGCAGCCTAGCGAGACGGCGAGGTTGGCAGCTGGCGAGACGGCGAGGTTGGCAGCTGGGGTGCTTTCGTTTGGCTTGACTGTTTCTCCTATCTCCGTCCGGAGGGCTGGCTAGTGCTAGCTGAAGCTGATGCATGTCGTGTAGCCGTGACGGCGTGCCAAGCAAGGAGTGGTCCGTCTCTGTTCTCCAATGCCGCCTCCACTGTTGGACAGATTTCCCTCACTGTTGCAGCATGTGGTGAGCAAATGGGAATGTGCGCCCGATTGGCTTGGGAGAAGGGAATTGAATGGCCGACCAAGCCAAGATTCCATCGGCTGATAGAGCCTGAAACCAAGTCTTTGATGTTCAGTTCTCTGTTACAACAAACCTACTCATCAACACTGAAAGGAAGGAGCCAAACTAAATTATCACTGCCTCATCCCTTTATGACATATACATAAAAAAAAACAAATGTTTTAATAGCAGATCAATTTGGTAGTGGTTCAGTTATAAATAAATCTCCTGTCTTGTGTGGTCTATAGCGTGATGGTGTATTAATAATACGTGAAGTATTGTCATAGAAATAGATACTACCTTTTTCTTTATTATTAATATGATCTCTAGGTATAAACTCCCTGTACAATGGCTACAGTGTATAACGGTAGTAGGTCACTGTAAATCCAAAAGAAACGCCTTGTTCAGTTCGTGGAGAGAGAGTGAAATTCGCAACTGTAGCACTTTCGTTTGTATTTGGCAAATATTTTCCAATCGTGGCCCAACTAGGTTCAAAAGATTCGTCCCGTGATTTACAACCAAACTGTGCAATTAGTTATTTTTTTACTTACATTTAGTGCTCCATATATGTGGATAAAAACTTGATGTGATGAAGAGAGAGTGTAAAAAGTTGCAAAGAGAACAAGACCTAAGATGAAATAGCAGCAAATGTCCATGCGGTCCCGTAACCCTGCGATGCAGTGCACTACTTGTATCCTGTGTCCCTGTCCTAGACGTAACGACCTGCTAGGCTCTGAATCCATGAAGGCACTATAGAGAGATTAGCCTGTACAGTACGTAGCTGGGCCCGGGTTGCTTCATTGCCCCCTCACATAGGTGTGGGCCACTCCACTTCAATCCAAAAACGTTTTGCAGTGTCAGAAACCCGTGCAATTTTATGTTTTAATATTTATATGTAATTAATTTTATGTTTTATATCTATATGTAATTCTATCTATATCTATATTTAATATATAAAATATTAAAAAAAAAGATAAAATTATTTGTTCCATCTCTCGCTTCTCTTGTCCACATGTCTGTTTATCTCTCACTCATCTTATATTTCTTAGGTCAGTTTGTTTCAGCTTGGTATATATGTATATAGAAGTAGGAATTCATCTCTCTTACAAAAGCTGAAACAAACTAACCCTAAGATTATATTCAAATTGTCCACCTTTCTGTTTATCTCTCACTCATCTTCTGTTTATCTCTCACTTCTCGTCCCATAGCTGCTGAGCTATCTTTTAAAGATGGAAAGTTTGCTTTTGAGAAAGTAAACTAAAAGATAAAAAAACATGCTGAGTAGAAATTTTCTAGCTTTTGTTGTCCTTAGAAGCTAAAAGTTTTACAAAAGTCAATAGCAAAACAATCAATAGCTAGAAGCCAAAAAAAAAAAATACCAGCTTTTGAGTCAAAACCCCAAAAACTACACCTCCAACAAATAAACCTTCACTTTCATCCTTCATTCCTTCTCACTTTTATAGATGGCAACATAGCTAGACCCACGATAGGAATTTAGAGTTGCAAAACTTCGTTATTACTACATTACTCATATTGTGGCTTGGCTGTTCGACATGTCACGGTGCACCTGTGGGTAGCTGGTTTTCCAAATTTCTTGAACTTACAATATGCGACAATAATCACTGATTAATCGCTTGTCAATTCCCCATACGAGAAATCATTTACTGCAATAGCATTCATTATGGACGTAGGGATTTATTTGCTTTAAAGGTTGGGACAAGCGTTATTAAATTCAATAAAAATAGCTAGTTTATTATCATTGACCTGAACACCGTGCAATAATTTTGTATATATTTTTATAACTCACGGGCATGCTTACTAGTAAATCAAGTACCAAAGTATGATAATTCTTTTATTCACTCCCCTCTCTAATTCCCTTTGTCCTCTAGCCATCTAACTGGTCCTTCTCCCACCCTTTCTGATCAGTCGCTCTACTTCGTTCCTCACTTTCCTCACCTGTCTCTCGTTCCACACTTTCACCCATCGTATTTGTCCCTTCGTTCCTCACTTTCAAACATCTTCTTTGGTTCTTGCTTTTTGCCCTCTTCTTTGTATTCCTACCCCTCACTTCCACTCTTCTTCTTTGGTCCACATGACTTTGATTAACGCTTGGACCTGCAAAACCTTCACGTTGGTGGCTTGGTTATCCGAGCCGATAAGCATCGTGACTCAGCATATGTTGGCTTGTGGCTTGTTTTCCACTTTTTTTATTTTTGTAACAGCAGCACACAAATAGCCACCTACTTATGCTTCGGTCAATGTAAATAAGTCAATTCCTTATGTGGAATTGATCCTTTTTATTACGGCTTTGGGATTTATTTAATTTTTTTTGGCGAATCAAAGCATAGCACAACACAAATATAAACACTCAGGTATGTACGTACACTCATCCCAATGAATATACACACTCACCCACCCTACCATTATGAGCATCTTCGAAAGAGTGAAATTGAACCGACATATTTCGAGATTGATGAAATCACCGTAGATTCTTAGTTGTCGACAGACACATGGTCTACCGCTAAAAAAACAACACTGTAAAATCCTGAAATAAATATGTAAAAATCTGAATACTCTATCAATCGAGGACTTAAACACAAATGGGAAGATTCCACCATAAGAAATTGAATCAGCTGATGGTTTAATTGAAATAAGGTTGGAACAACCCCAACTAAAGTCCAACAAAGATAGCTACTTTACTCTGACGGGCACGAGCATGTCTAGGTGACTGGGCAAAGCTATATGTCCAGCGCACACATGAATATTTGCTAATTATTAAAATATAGAAAAAATATTGAAACTAAACGCCGTAAGGGCCCTTTTGGCTCCTCAGAATTTTTGAAATTAAATTCATAGTATAAACTATAGTTGTGGAAGAAGAAATTAAAATTCCACGACTTTCCAAAGTTCACATATAAGCTTATCTTAAATTCATAGGATGAGAGGTGGAAAATGAATTCCATGGATTCTTCTTCTCCAACTTAATTAAAGTTATAAATAATTCTATGAATTTTTCTTTCACAACTATAGTTTATATAATGAATTTAATTCCGAAAATTTTGAGGAACTAAATGGACCGTAAGAGTATTTAGGAATTCTCCCGTCGCATAAATTGGTTACAGTGCTGTTTCGATTATACAGGCCTGGATCTAGCACTGGTCCTGGTCAAGTGACCTCCAGCCTCCAAGATAGCTTATGCAGCAGCAGGCCAGCAGCATGCATATGCATATATAGGTAAGCTCAATTGTCCTCATTAAAACATATATAGAAGTACTGCACTTGGTAGGAGGTAATAATGTGGATCGATTTACTGTGCCACAGGTGTCAGGTCCAGCACATTTAAACATGCACCGTACTCATGTCGAAATTCAATTTACAGTTTTAAATTTGCAGTCAGTCTGGTAAACACAATCACAGGTGTTATCAACAAATATTTGCAAGGAGGAGGCCATCGCTGGCAGGGTGGCACTTGCCAAATCCACCCTCTCCGCTATACCAGTACACACTAGCTTCGCTTGTTGCTTATCGGCTTGGGCCATCGCATAGATTGACAAGCGACGACACGCATTCATCTGGGCTGGAGCTGCCTCTTGCACTGGCGGGAAGTGTCGTGTCACTTGGCCTGAGGTCCGTCGCCCCAAAGAACTCGGTGGGCTCGGGCTCATTGATCTGCGTGTCTTTGGGTTCGCCCTGCGCCTGCGCTGGGAGTGGCTCTCCGCACCCAACAACACAGCGTTGTTGGGCGTCCCTTCCGCCCGCCAGGAGCGGTGCGTTGCGGCAATGTTTGCGGCTAGTGTCTCTGTTTGCATGGGCGATGGGGCGATTACTAGGCTTTGATGGACAACTGGGCGGCGGTGAGCACGCTCCGCTCCTTCGCGCCAGCCCTCTATGCGGCAACGTCTCGAGCTGGGAGGAAGCGGTGCCTGCGCGACTCGCTGGCCAACAATCATTGGGTGGCGGACATCACCGACGCTCTAACGACGCAGGTCGTTGGCGAGTACCTGCGCATCTGAGAACTGCTGAGCGTGGTGGTTCTAGCCCCAAGGCCGGACAAGCTCATCTAGAAGTGGTCTTCAGACGGCGCCTACTCCGCTGCCTCCGCCTACCGTGCATTCTTCGCAGGCGCAACCAAGCTGCTTGGTGCTAAGGAACTCTGGTCCACCAAAGCACCTCCAAAGGTGAAGATGTTCTTCTGGCTTGCACTGCATCAGCGGCTTTGGACGGCGGCGTGCCGCAAGCGCCATGGCCTACAGGACGACGACGACCGCTCCTTGTGCGGACAGTCCTCGAAAACCCCTAGCCACCTATTCCTCGGCTGTGTGTTCGCGAGACAGGTCTGGTACGGCTTGTTGTGTCACCTGCACCTCCAGCACCTCGTGCCTTCCGATGCAACTGGCCTCGGCGAGTGGTGGATCAACCAGAGAATGCGCATCGACTTAGCTTCAAGACCGCTTTTCGACTCCCTGCTACTCCTCACCTCCTGGTGTATCTGGAAGGAGCACAACGCTAGAGTTTTCCGCTTCACGGCTTCGCCTCCAAGCGCTGTTGTGCACGCAATCGCCTTGGAAGCCAGCAGCTGGGCCGCAGCGGGTTACGCGCCCATGGCCGCGCTGGATATGCTCCTGTTGCAGAACTCGGTTGTTATGTAATTAGCCTCGAACTTGATCCAGTAGTGTAGGGCTTTGTTTTGGGTTCGGAGGCCTCTCGCCTCGTGCGGTCTAGTTGTACTTGCTGCTTCCCTCTTAATGAAATACGGGCATACAACCCGGTCGCGAAAAAAAACAAATATTTGCAAGTGTATATATATGTATACCAGAGAATTATACAAAACAAGTCAGTTATTCTTTGGTGCCCAAGACTCGATTTTAGAAAATAAAACATATTTTTTGGATAGCAAAACCAGATACGAATCATGTTGAATACGTTGTCGGTATTGATATCTATCCCATATACATATTAGAAAACTGATTTAAAGTGTTTTAGATTTAGATACAGTATGAATATTAAATGTACAAATTCATATACATATAGAGTCTTGGAGATAATTCGTCCAGTCTTCATCCCTAGTTGATTTGTCGGACATTGGATCAGGATCCTTGTTCGATTCCTCGTTGCAGCCGCAGCCTTCAGCTATCCAAAAATAGCACTGCCTCAGCACCACATATCAAGCTAGAACAACGGTAATAACATGTAGCCGAAACAGGACAATTGTTTGCGCGTTTATTTCTCCCTAGGCTTCTTTGTGAGAGTGTTAGTAGGTTGTACGCTGAGATGGTCAAGAAAGGAGAGAGAGTTTATAGCTTAAAAAACTCCATGAGACAAGAAGATAACTAGATAAGTTATAGTGAGCCGGCTACTAGATGAGTGGGATGATAATTAGGCTGTAAATTCTATACGGTCAGCTGAAAAAATTTTATTAGTCTTTCTCTTAATCTCTTCATTCATTCAACAATAATTTCCAGTTTTTTCTTCACGATGGCCAACCGTCCTCCCAACCCCTTAACGACTGGAGCCTCAACAAAGATGGAGACCTCAGTAAAATGCAAATCAGTGTGGAAAATACATACCTTCCTACCACTAATTACAGTACAAAGCAAGATTTATTCCATTATTATTATATTTATTAAAAGAAGAGAGGAGAGTTGTAACACACGCGGCAGGAAGGGTGGATGAGGCCTGGTAGATCGGAGGACGAAGAGGAGAGGAGGGAATGTGCGATCGCCTGCAGGGGCGGCGGCGCAGGGCAGCGGCATGCGGCTAGGGCAGCAGCATGCGGCTGGGGAGAGGGAGAGGAAGAGAGCGCGGGAGATTTCGAAATAAAGAACTTTCACCCAATTACTTTTTGATCCAGTTGATTACAATCTCTTAGTATTGACCCTTCAAAAAATCTCTTAGTATTTATAGTCCTAAGTGAACTCTATCGGAAAAGTCCTTATTAAACTTCTCTTTTTTTCCTATTCTTAATTTTTTTAAATAATAAAATATAAAAAGATAACTTGCGGTGAATATGGCGGCGGCGACGGGCGGGGTGGGTGGGGCCCACGGCCACCACCCGTGTGGCATGCGGCGGCGGTGGCGCCCACAGCCCCTTGCCCTAGGGTAGGCCGTAGGAGCCCCGTCGGCCGCCCATCTTCCCCTGTTTGGGTCTCCACTCCTCTGCCAAATTTGCCAATTATTACTGTCCTGATTTGACGTGTGACAAAAGTAGAGTAACCTTCCTCTACCTTTACGCTGCTATTGCTCCCAAGGAGATTCCGAAATAATAATAAAGTGCTCTGCTCGTATGTACTACTCCCTTCGTGCATAAAAAAAGAATCACTATAGAAATCTTGCTAGTCAAGCTTTTTTAATTTTAACTAGATTTATAGAAAATGTGTGCAATTTTATATTTCAAAATAAGTTTATGATGAAAGTATATTCAACGATGTACTAACTAAGTATTGTAAATATCAATATTTTATTAAATATATTGGGTCAAAGTTAAAATTTATTGAATTTTTTGAAACGAGAATGGCTCTTTGTAGCAACACAGTGAGTGCACGGTTCTGTCGTGTGAAACGTGCAAGGCGCTGCTACTCGAGTCGCATGAGTCGACGAGAGAGATTCGGCCTAGGCACAAACAACCGACATCCAAGAAGGTAGTGTTTAGTTAGGAGTCGAGTTAGGGTGAGATGGTCTTATCTCTAATTTTTAGACGGAATGAAAATAGGACCACTCTATTTTATGTTTGGTTGACAAGGAATAGAATCGATTCATCTTGTGTTTGGTCCAGCGACAATAAAATTGGAATGAGCCACCGACGAGTGAGATCTGTTTGTTAGTTTGTTTTACTATTTTTCTTTTTCCTTCTCTCCTTATCTCTACTCCGCATGTCACACGCCACCTGCCCTAGGGCTTCTTCCCCGGTGAGCCTAGCCGCACGCCCACTCTATCCCCATGCCTCCTCTACCGGCCGCCCATCCGCCCTCAAGCCCCTCCGCACACCGCCCTATGTGTCCTCCACCGGCTGCCCCATCCGCTTGCCCGCTCCACCGCCGGCCGCCTGGTCCACTCGTGAGCTCCTCACCACTCCGCCCCATCCCTCCTCCGTCAGGCCTTCTCTGCTCACAAGCCCGGCCGCGCGCTACCGTGGGGGTCCTTGGCCCGAGCTCGGCTACGTGCTGTAGCGCGCGTCCTCCGCCAGCAAGCTTGTGTGCAGGCAGCAGCGCCTCCTCTTTCTCGGCTACGCGGCCTTCTCTTCTCCATTGCGTACATTCCACCTAGGGTCACACCCATCCGCTCGTTTTGTAGGGGCATGGAACCATTCCACCTAAAGACAACATCTTACAACCAAACAATCTAAAAGATAGATTATTCTATATATTTTCTTTTATCTCTATCTAATCTTCGTCTTAGCTCATCCCACCAACCAAACACCGCTTAAAAGAGACTAGATTTAGGGTGGGCAGCATCTGGCACCGACGGAGAGGTGAGAATTTCGTCGAGACGAGTTGCACCTCCGTGTCTACTTTTTGCCTTTTTGGCGACCGGTCACATCGGTCGCGGCGCCCAAGAGATACCGCGGGGTGAGGCGATTGCGATCGATTCAATCCTACGATGAAAGTACGAAACGTCTTCGGTACGGTGATTTCTGGCCGTCGGCCGCCCTCGAAGGCGGGATACGCGGGTGATCGGTCGGTCGGGGGCTGGAACGGATAAATACGCGCGTGAGATCTGCCTGAACTGCGAAGGGAGCACGCCCGGAGCCACGGGCGACCGCCGACGGGACGAGACACGAGAGGCGACGGGACTCCACCGCAGCGCCGTCGCCGCCGTCACTGTCGCAATATCTCACGATGACACACCGGTGCCGTGACAAGGCAGCTTGACCACGAAGTCGTGCACGGCACAGCCGACAGACAGAGGATTGATAGAGTGCGCTATCTGCTGCGTTAGCTGACAGACGCGTCATCCTTTCGAAGAGTGCAATTGCAGTGGGAAACTGGGAAGTGGAGTACAGTAGTACATCATCATCACCAGGCAGCCCACGGACCGGGACTTGGGCTGTACTGTAGCTGCTGTGTGGGCCATGTCAGTGGCCGTGGATCACACTGTTCATGTTTACCTATCCGCCTTTCTTTCGTCTCCTCCATCGTGCAATGCCGACAGAAAAGCTGGGAGACCGTCATCCGTCAGGGCCCAAGAGATTGATCTGGTTGACATGTGGGTCCTCGAGTCTTCTCACCTTTTATTAGTTTTTTTAAAAAAACTTTCCTGGGTGGGGGCACACATCTGCATTTGACAATTATTTACAGAGTTTTGGAGCTGCCTTGTAGTGAGCTGTTAGAGATTCAGAGATCAGCGGCGCAGCTCACTATGTTGCCATCCAAAATCATCATACAAAAATATACGGAACTGACGTATGCTGTTTTGCTTTTTATGTTACCGGATGGGCAAAGCCCCTAATGAATGTATATAATATAGGTAAAGTTTACAGAGAGAAAGAAATGAAACAAGATTTGCAACACTTCTTCGAGCCACTGAGAGATATAAGAAAGCTAATCTTCAGTTGCCACACTGATTACCATGGCAAGCTCGTTCTTGTAACGAGCTTCAGACATCAAAGCTTATGATCTCGCTGACTGAAGATTTAGCCATTTCTTCTGCCCCAGATGCTCCATGCCATGACGGCAATGATCTCCTTAAATTAAAAAAAAAAAAGGTAATGCGATCTGTCCTTTGAATGATTCTAGCACTTGGCCCCGCTCTGCCGCGGCTGCAGCCTGCAGGCAGTCAACACCTACAAATTCCTGTCGTTGATCCTTGACGAAGCGGCACTGTGGTCTCTCTCTGGCTTTAGGCAGCTGAGGTCGCCCCTACCCAGATTACACTAGCTTAGCTCAGGCTATATATGTAGCGGTCTTTTCATCTTCCTTTGTTCGTTACGATTGCTCGGTAATCCCGGGATTACCAGTGTCTTTATCTTGTGTATCTGAACTCTTTTCTTTTTTAATGAAAAACGTGCCTTGGCACGGGCGTGAGAAAAAAAAAAGAAATGGCGACGAACGAGGCTGAGCTCTTTGTAGACATCAGGGTGATAGTTTAGGTTGATCCACGACGTCAGGGTTTCTTGTCATCAGACGGGAGAAGAAGACTCATCTGGTGCCCAGAGCCTCATTGCTTCAGAAGTTGGGAACTGATCTGCACCACGAGGAAAGAAGGGATCTCGCAGTTTCGGCATCAGAGACTCATTAGTCGTTCAAATCATGTCTCTTGCTCAAACACATTTACCGGCTGCATTGTGCCACACTGCGACTGACCCATCATGGAGCAATTGGGTGATTGGATCCGTCAACATACCCTAAAGGCGATCTCCATGGTCATCGCTGGCACTGGGAAGTACCGAAGTCTCTGCTGCCACTGTATCAGGCGATCACTACGGTCGATTTCGGTGATGCCTGCAACACAATTTTTAGAGAATAGGGTTTTTCTCAGCTTTATTTTATTGAAACAAAGCAGTCATGACCATGGCGAACGCTGAATTCATTACAGCACAAAGTAGATGGTTGTAAGTTGTAACACATCCTCTTGAAGGACCCAACTAGGAGAGGGTGAAAGGGAGCCAAATCGAAATTTCTTCCGAGATAGCCGCTATCGTAAAATCAGCTAAAAAACACAAAAAATAGCAAACAGCAAACCTGATTTGCTCGAGCCAATTAGTGGCTGAATGTTTACTGGGAACCAGCCGGGACACCATAAATGCCCGAAAACTGCTCGTGAGACCAAAACCTAAAACAGTGCACTCTAGTTCTATTACGAAGAAGCAAGTGATCGACTCGAAACTCTCAAACCAACTGGTGACTTTAGAGAAAAATTCCTTAGAACAGCACCAAGCAACGCAACAGACGCCACGCGAAACGGATCAACGAAACTTCTACATAAAAGGCCAAAAGAACTGCTGCTGCTCCTGCTCAAATCGTCCTGGCCGAGTGCTGGTGCTGGGCAAAGCCGGCCCAGCCAGACTTCCCACCGGCCTGGCCAGCCACTGCCCTGGGCGCGCCCCCTGCTGGGCCGTGCGACCCAGTTGGCCTTCCCACCTGCGCTAGCCTGAGGGCTGCACGGCCGTCCGCGGGCTGGGCCTGAGACCCGGCGCGTGGCCCACTCGCTGGCTGCGTGCTGTGCACGTGAGCAGGCCCAGATGCAGGGCTGGTTCACATGTTCTAAAGGAGAGTAGGATTGATGCAAATCATTGGCTTGGGAGAGAGAAGAGGGAGAGGACCGAGACGCCAAGAAATGATGTCTCTATTATGAAACTAGGGTCTAGGGTGTTTAGCTCCTTTTACAAAAAACTTTTCACCTAACTTTAAACATATATATGGAGTATTAAATATAAATTAAAAATAACTAATTATATAGGTTGTGATAACTTTTACTGAGACAAAATTTTTTTAAGTTTAATTAGTTCATGATTTAACAATGGTGCTACAATAAATATTTGTTAAGGACAGATTAATTATGCTTCAAAATTTTGTCTAATGGTCTCCTCATGAGTTTTATAATTTTTTTTTTTATCAATCTACATTTAAATATGTGCTAGTATTTTCGATATAACACGCCAAAGCTTTTCACTTAGGATCTAAACACCTTCATGTGTATGGTTTAAAAACTCCGATTCCTAACAAATTTCTTATGGTTTCAATTCCTCTATTTTTCATATATACATTCCTATCTTATTTCTGTATTTTTCGTATTCCTAAATTCTTTTTATTCTTGCGGCGTTCCGAAGGTCTAATGACTTTTGGAAACTTTAAACCGAAAAATGCACGAAAAAGATATGGGGGACCTGTCGATCAGCGTGCAGGCTGACCGGCGAAGGCGCCATGCCAGATGCCACTGCGCCGAGGGGCCAGGGTTGTAATTTGTCTGGTTTTTAGGATGATCGACCACATGATGTATGCTTGCGTTGGGCATGCTCTGAGCCAATCTGGGGAATTGCAGAGCCATCGATGATGACAAGGCTAAAAAAACAAAAGGTAAAGCGGGTTCATGAGTTGTCTCTCAGCTTTCACTCTGGCAGCGATGAGGTGGTACTGTATAGCCTACTCCTAGAACAGATGAGTGTAAACTCATGCATGTCTGATCAGTTAATCGCTATTCACCCACAATCCTACTGTACCTGTTTTTTCGTACATGATCGCATCATATCTTTTATATGAAAAATCGTGAAAATAATAATCGTTGTGCTGCTACTCCATTTTAGTACACGGAAGAAACAAACTGCAGCTTTGACAGCCGCTCGGAAGAAACAAAGAGAAACCGACCAGAATACTCGGAACTTTCTGCCCCGGCAGCAGCCGAAGCGCTTGCCAGTGACGGGGCGCGTCAGCGCGTCTTCTTTTTCGGCGCCGCTCGCTGCGCCCTGCCGCCGCCTGCGGGCTGCGGTGCGGCTCGGCCAGCGCTTTCAATTCAAGGACCGAGCGAGACAAGACCCGGCGTCGTTCACCGCATGGCACCGGACCCGCGCTGCAAAAGCGCAGGCTAGTTCACAATCACTGTCAGATTCAGCGGAGTCATTATTATTAGCAGAAGCCAGGTTACCGTCGCATTGTTGCTAATGCCTCATCAATTCTTGTCTCGCATTGTCGCTAATGTCTCGTCAATTCTCGTCAGGAGGAGAGGCTTTTACAATTTACAACATTGCCAAATGCCAACTGCCATGGCATGTGCGTGCCCCTATGGATGGTTTACCTGTGCACAGTAAAAAGAACAACTTGGCGCACTGCACCGTGGCCCCGCCGCATGTGCCAGGAGCAACTACAGTATCAATGCAAGCCCACGAGCCATCTCACGGGTTCGGGCTAGCATTGACATTGTCCCCGACTTGATTTATAAAAAATATATGAATATTTATATCTTTAAATAATTTTAAAAAAACTAGATCCAAAGATCTTTTCGATGATACTAATTATGATACTAATCGATGATATTTATTATTTATTAAAATTGCCCACGTATTTGTTAATGCGGGTTCGGGACAAGTATTTAGGGACGGAGGGAGTAGCTACTACTGGTCAGACCAGTGGACCAACCAGTATTTATTACTGTTGCGTAGTACGGAGTAGGAGTACTACGTATTTCCCTCCTGTATCGTTGTTGCTGTACTTACTACCAGTATAAAATTCAAATGCAATTCCAATTCCAGCTTGCCATTTGCAGACAGTTTCGACAAAGAATTATTAGTAAAGGGCACCCCCAAAACAATCCAGAGCTTAATCCACAATTCACATCCCTGGTAAGCAGAAGAGGGCTCGCCGAGAGCCTGCATTTGAACAGCATCATGATAGTGTCCTAGACGACGACAATTAGAACAAAGCACATCGCATCCACCTGACCATCATCCGAAGTACAGGAGCTCAGGAACAATTTGCTACTACACTAACAGTCCACTAGTACCACTCGCTACTGTACTACTCATAATAATAAGCACTGCTAATCCTGATTCCTGAATCATTACATCATCAGATCCCAAAAGCCCACATTTTTAAGATCCTTCTTTAGGCTCCACCATTAACAAAAGACCAGCAACAAGCTTCACTAGCGCAGCCTGCCATAGTCCCATGCACCCACCACTCCATTAGGGTTGGTTAATTAGACACGAGGCCACGAATAACCTTGACTGACTGATTAGCACTACTAACTTGACTAGGAGGACTGCGGCGAGCCGCCACTCGCCGTCGACGGCTGGACGCGGAAGTAGTCGGCAGCGTCGGCGGCGCTGCCGTTGATGTTGAAGTCAGCGTGGACAGCAGGCGCGGCCGGGGCGGCGGCGGCCGGTGCTTGGGCGGAAGAGTGGACGACAGCGGCGGCTGGTGGTGCTGGGGCGGCGTGGGAGGAAGGGTAGACAGCGGCGGCGGCGTCGGACGGATGGCCATGGATGGCCGCGGCGGCGGCAGAGGCCGAGGCGCTGCGGCGCGCGCTGTGGCCGCCCACGAAGTTGTGCTTGTTGTTGTGCATCCAGACCTTGAAGACGCCCTTGGTGACGCCGATCTCCTGGCAGCACTCGTCGACCACCGCCTCGTCGCGCTTCTGCAGCCGCCAGCACAGCCGCTCCGACAAGGCCTGCATCCGCTGCTTCTGCTCCGGGCTGAACTTGGTGCGGAACCGCTTCCTCGCCGCCGCCGCCGACGCGGCACCGGGAACAGTCCTGGCGCCGGCGCCGGCGGCATCGGGCCCAGAGAGAGGAGGCGGGCGGCCTCGGCGCCGCCGCGGGGGTTTGAAGTTGGACGCCCAGGCTCGGCGCGCCGGTGCTCAGCGCGAGGAGCATGTGCGGCGCGGCCTGGCGGTAGCCCGGCGGCACCATACCCGGCGCCGGCAGCGGAGACAGCGAGCGGTCCTCGTCGAAATCCGAGCCCTCGTCCGACTCCTCCGTCTCGTCGTCGTAGGCGGCCGGCAGGCGGTCGTCCGGCGCCTCCTCGCCTCGCATCGTGCGGCAATCACGCATGGCGTGATGCACGACAGCCGGCGCCGCTGCCGGCGCCGGTGGTGGCGGCGGCGGCGGCAAGGCGAGGAGAGGCGGTGGCGGTGGCAGCTCGGCGAGGCGGCGGTGGAAGTTGCGGTGGCATCCGCACGCGGCGCACCTGAGCGAGCTCGGGTCCGCGGGGTCGGCCTCCGGCGACGGCATGAACTCGCCGCACCCGTCCAGCGCGTGGCCGCCCAGGCTCGCCGCGTGGTTCTTGAGGCACTCCCGGTACACCCCCGTCTCACCGCTGGCCCCGCCCGCCGGCGTCGGCGTCGGCGCCGCCGCGAGCCTCGTCTTCTTGGCGGCCGCGGCCACGCCGCCGTTCGGGAACACCGGCTGGTACTTGAGGTCCACCACGGCATCCATCCTCTCCCGCCCGCCCGATCTCTCCAAGGCGGCGTCACCACTGGTAGCCGCTGAGCACAGAGCACGCACGCCCCCACCACGGAAGATTACCGCTTGGGAAACCAACGCCTTGGCTGTTTTTGCGCCCCGGAGGACAGGGGCAAAGGACGAGGACGAGGGGAGAAAACTACAGGTAGGGAGGTGAAGAGAAGCGAGGAGATAAGAATGGAGAAGAGAGCAAAGCGAACCTCCAACGAGAGTGATGAGTGAGACCGTGAGAGTGAAAGAGAAACGAGTGAAATAAATACACGAATAATTACGCCTTGTTCGGATGGGGTTGGAATTTTTCCAACCCTTTCCTGTAAGACTTCGTTTTTTTAAAATATTGTCCAATCATGCCCAACTAGACTCAAAAGATTCGCCTCGTGATTTACAACCCAACTATACAATTAGTTATTTTTTTTATTTATATTTCATGCTTCATATATATGGATAGAAATTGATGTGATGGAGAGAGAGTTGAAAAATGTTGGAGAGATTAGAATTTCTGAAGCACTTCGTTTTTGTGGTAAATATTGTCCAATCGTGGCCCAACTAGGCTCAAAAAAGATTCGCCTCGTGATTTACAACTAAACTATGTAATTAGTTATTTTTTATTAATATTTAATGCTCCATATATATGGGTAGAAATTGATGTGATGGAGAGAGAGTGGAAAAAGTTGGAATTTCAATCACCATCCGAACAAGGCCTAATGTGGATGACTGAGGAAAAAATCTATTTTTTTAATTCAAAAGAAAAGAAAAAGGGGGACGACACGAGAAGGCGATGCATTACTGTACGAGACGAGAAGGCGATGTCATTACTGTATCAGTTGCAGCAGTGATGATGGAAGACAAGTGCAAGGTGAAGGGTACAAGTGTACAGTGGCCCAGGCCACGTTTTGAGCTGTGGAGGCATCGACCATGGCGTAGTGGCAGGGCTAGCCATGCTTTGCGGTTGCCTGGTGGAATAGGGATCAGACTAGCAGCACCAAGCGCGTAGCGTAGGCCGGGGACTGGGAATCACATGAGACGAGTCAGGCCCAGGACACCACGCGTGAGGTGGACTGGAGGAATGGAGTGATTGATTATTATCATCGTGGTGGCCGCAGGATGCTCATCGCGCGCTGATGATGCGCCGCAGTAGTTGGACTTTGGACGACGACGACGTATGAGCGTTGATCGTGTACCTCTGTTCTTTCTTCCGTTTTTTGAAATTAATTAAAGTGCAGCCTGGTCCCAAAAAGTGAATTCAGATCTGAGATTTACCTAGATTCATTGTGCACTAGCTTCATGGTGAATTTGAGATTTATCGAAGTGTTTGATTCAGACTCCAACATTTCTCTCATTTCACTTAGCCAGGGAAAAACCGTGGCTCTTATTCTTCGTTGCGCTCGCACGTAGAAAGACGAAGATCGTAGAGGCCACGGCGTATTGTTGTGGCAAGCTGGGGCAGGGCGCGGTCGGTAGGTGGCCGACGCGACCACCAGCGACGTACGCCCCGCCTGGCGGGGAGATCGCAGGGCAGGGCAAGGGCGAGCACAGTGCGCGGCTACCGAGGATGGTACACGACCAGACATGGAAACCAACGATGGGCACACCCGAACAAGCTCATGTGGGATAGAGGCGCACACGGTGTTGTGGGGCTAGGATGGCCTGTGAATTTGTGATGGCATGACCGTCCAAACAAGGGGCACCACGACCGTGAAGTCGTGAGAAGAAGCGGAGAAGAAGGCAAAAGAAAGAACAAACTATTTTTTCCACTAATCAGTGGCATGATAGGTAACTTTTTTTTTTAACTCCACCAAACATGGATTTGGTGGTGCACCTCCTAAGTTATTCTACAATCTAGGGTGGATCTGATCTACGATGGGGCTAGAATCATTTGGCAACAAGAGATGGATTTGGATCTAGTTTCGGTGAATCTGAAGCTAGTGAATTTCTACCTAACAAACTATTTGAAAAAGAGAATCTAGATTTAAAATTTACCGTGGATCTATTAGAAAACTATTTAGCTAATGAAGCAACTCCAGATCCACACAAGGGTATTTTTATTGAAATTGTCGATAACGAAGCAACTCTAGATCTACACAAAGGGCATTTTATTGAAATTGCTAGATTTTCCCTTGACTCTGGCGTTTTTCTCTATCTCACTGACATCTATACCTACGTGTCAGGATAAGAAAAACATCAGCCGCTTCTTCTTTGGCTAGGCATGCACCGAGGCAGATGAGAGAGGAGCATTGAGGTGCTGTGGCCACCGCGGGGCCGATCGAGAGGCACTCACAACCCAAGGTTAACCCAAGCTTTTGGTGTGCATGATTGGAGCTCACCGCGCTTGAGGTTAGGGTGACAAGGGGGACGTGCTGGGTTAGCGTCCTGGCGAGGGAGCCTGTGTCGAGGCTTGCGAAGGAGGGCGTCAAGGTGATCGAAGCTCATCGCTGCCTGATTTGCCGTGAGAGAACAATATTGTTCGAACGACGGATAAATCTAGTTGATAAGACAAAAGGACGACCTTTCCATCAAAGTTAGGCTAGAAAAAGGTTGTGCGTTTGGATCTGTTGAATAGTAATATTTGCTTTTCACCCTACCCTAAGAGAAGTAGTAAGGCAGCAAGCAACCTTGCTCATGCAGGAGGGCTATGGGCGTACTCCCTCTTCTGTCTATAAAAATTTTAACTTTTAAAATCTATGCCGCTTAAAATTTTAAAATTTGACTAATTTTATAGAAAAAGACATCAACACTATGACATAAAATGAGTATCTTATGAAAATATATTATATGATAAATTTAATACTATTAATTTGATACCGTAAATCTTAGTCTTTTTTTTGAAGTTCAGTCAAGATTTGAAAATTTTGATTTAAGATAACTCTAGAAGTTAAAATTTTTAGGGACGGGGTGAGTATTTGCTTGCCTGGTCCAACCTCAATTTGCTGGTGCGAATACCGAGACGCTCGTCTGGCGTTTGGCAATCTATCTTAAAGCTTTTATGAGAAACCAAACGCATGGCTTTGCTTGGCATGGCGAGGTAAGCGAAGCAAGAGATCAAAAAAAAATCGACACCTCTATATATATTCACCCGTTATTACTTTTTTAGTCAGTCAAAGAACCCACAAATCAAGTTCACAGGATAACTGATGCATCTTGCTAATGCTACGTAGGTTCAGACTACCGCGCTCATACGGAGCTTCATGATTCGGAAGCCGTCCTCTGAATCTACCGCGCTTGTGAAGCTGCAGCTGCACCGAATGCATCTTCCGCGCCACCGCGCTCCATATCATCTGGACCGCATCGCCTGACCGCGAAGGGTACTGGTACTCGAAATGGCGCGTCACCTTCTTCAACCTCGTCCACATCCTGGTCCACTCGTCGCGCGATATGCCCCGGAGCAGCCGCAGCAGGAACCCCTTCCTGGCGGCGTCGGCGGAGCGCACGAACACGCAGAACTCCGAGTAGTCGAGCACGTCCTCGAAGGGCAGCTCGATGTCGTCGCTGATGACGACCGGGACGCAGTGGCTGACGATGGCGTCGAAGAGGCGGTTCGACGACGGCGTGTCGCCGGCGATGTTGAGGCAGAACTTGGACGTGGACATCCCGGCGGTGGCGCGCCGGATGCCGTTCTGCCGGACGCTGCCGTAGGTGAAGTGCACGTCGCGCTCGTCCTTGAGCAGCTGGTACAGCTTCTGCCGAACCTTCCCGCCCTGAAACGCATCGCCGGTCGCCGGCCGGCCGGTCTGCTCGAACCTCAAAAGCTTTCCGGCCAGGAATGCACGATCACGAGAACAGAAGAGAGGGCTTACAGCTTTCCGATGGATGGCCCCTTGGAAGTATGCCAGGATGGGACGTTGCTCGAACGCCGGCGAGTCGCCGTCGCCGAAGGAGCGGACGACGTGCTTGTACGGCGCGATGACGTCCTTCTTGAGGTTGGCGACGTCCGGCGAGTACCTCCCGAAGTCGGACAGCACGAACATGGCGGCGCTGAGCTTCTTCCTGGCCTCCATCATGGAGTTGGGGTGGTGCGGCACGACGAGGTGGTTCTTGCCGCCCCACCGCCTCCACTCCTCCTTCCGCATCAGGTACTTGACCAGCTCGGCCTGCAGGACCCTGTTCCGGCTCACCTTCTCCCCGCGCCGGAGCTTGGAGTGGCGGTTGTAGCTCAGCGACGCGAAGAAGGGCACGAAGAAGACGTCGGCGAGGCTCGCGTTCGCCACCCGGACGGCGACGCAGGGCCTGTCCCTGACCACGTCGCCGCCGCTGCCGGTGCCGGGCGGCGGCGCGGGAGGACAGGATGTCCAGCGTCAGCCAGTACGCCACGCTGTGCTGCAGGTTGAGGCCGCCGGGGTAGTGCGGCGCGGCGCGGGCGTCGCGGACGTCGGGCCACACCGCCGCCTTCCCTTTGCCGTCCCACCCCAGCATGCCGAAATGGAACTCCGCCGGCAGGTCGTACACGTACACCCTGAGCGCCGCGCTGTCCGCGTCGCACCGCTCGCTCCGTTCCCGTTCCCCTTCTCCTGCTGCCAGCGGCGGCGGCTCCCGGATCACCATCGGATCGCTCAGCTTCACGGAGCCCGCCGTGGCGTTACTGGTCGCCGGCACGGCCGCTGGCGCCGAGATCGACGACGCTGGGTCGCCGGCGGGGTGCCTGTCTTCTACAACGCCGGTGAGTGCAGGCGTCTTGTCGACGTCGCGCATCATCAAGGCAGAGTAAGGCATGGCGACGTTGATCCTGGAATTGACGAGAGCCCAGCAGGAGAGGGCCAGGAGGGAGACGGCCATGAAGACCACGAAACGGAGGACCCTCCGGTGCTCAGGCGGCGGCAATGGCTGCATCTTCCTCTCCACCACCACCATGCAGCAAAACAACACGCTAGCAGGAGATTCAAATTCAATTCACCGTTCTGCATCCTCGGGAGGCATCGTACAAGAAGGTGGTGATAGCTAGCTGGTGGATATGTGCATAATTTCCATGGATCTCGACCTTTGCGTTGGATTTGTGCATGCTGATCCTACAAGGATGGCTATGTGTTTGTTAGACCTATCATTTCGTCTTCCATCGCGAGTTTATTTGTAGTCTTCCATTGAACATGTCAATTGCATGCGTGCGCCCAAAAACTAAGCGCGGTGACCAACCGATTTGTCGATGGTCAACGATGGTGGGATCGAGAGCTCCCAGTATGCAGCATCTTTTAGAAAGTGACGTGCTAGTACACAGACCATTTCTCTTGACACTAGCGTTTTATTTCTACTGGCGGTTTTTCTTTAGAACAGCCTGTAGAAATCGGCCCTATTTCTACAGGCGTTCTCTTAAGGCACCGTCAGTAGAAATCGGCCCTATTTCCTTAAGAGAACCACCAGAAAATCGATTTTCACCGGGCGGTTTTCAACCAACCGCCGATGAAAATGGGTCATTTTCATCGTTTTTCCCAATCGGCGGTTTCAAAAAAACGCCGTGAAAAATGAGTTACGAACCGCCTCTACAAATGGTTTGTGTACTAATGGTGATTGTTTCGCAACTTCGCAATGGTGTGATGCCGTAATACGGAGTACTAGAAGCAAACGGTTTTTAGACATGTCGGTGGGCAATGGACAGGGCGTGAACGCACCAACAACACCCAAACCAAAAAATTAATTACCCACTTAATCGTCCCCGCTCTAACCAAAACCTATCTGTCCAAACCTATTTGAGCATAATAGAATACTACTTCTCCTATGTTTCAGTGTTTGTTTGAATTTTAAGATATTTCAGACAACACTCTTGTACTACTAACGAGTATAACTAAATTATTATTTTTATGATTTATTATTTATTTTTGTGTCATAATATATTAAAATTTTATTTTTGTCTAAGAGCAGAAACAATTGTAGATTGTTAACTCATTGTTAAACTGCTTTTGCGCCAACACAGTAAATTTTGTCGAGTTTGTGACTTTGTCTAACAGGTTTTTATTCTAAGAAACAAAAATTGCAGTTTAACTATCATATTGAAGCAAACTAAAATTCAAGTAGTTGAATTTTAGCAAATCCCATAGAACATAGATAAGGCAGTGTGGGTGAATCAAAAGCATTTTGATGTCTTTTTCCTAGATGCATCGATAAAGCAATTTGACAATTGGTTAAACCAGAACGCAGTCGTGCAAACTTTCCTTCCGCTCACCCTTGCATGTCGAGAGTTCCGAGGAAAGCTTTGCGTCCAAGGTTTGCCCCGCTCTTGATGGTGTTCCCCTAAATAGTTCAGCCCCTGATCTGTGAGAAACAGGGGAGGTACTGTATCATGAAATTCGGGTATGCTACTGACGCGTCTTCCATAACGAGTCAGATTTGCTCTCTAAGCTGTCGATAGAGTTGTCTATGTTCTCTTTTATTACCGGCGTCATTCTGCCTGAGAAATCGAGCACGAACCTCATGGCTGGTCTTGTAAGGGACGTCATAGTTGACATCAACACACATCAACATTGCCACGAGGAGGAGATTGATTTGGGTTACACTTCCCGTTCTCCCTTGGTGATTGGGGGTGTTCACGTAGCACTCTTGCAGATGCGAGAGGCCGTCATCATCCTCTTCTTCCTCTGACTCTGTGTGCTATATGCCTTCAATATGTTGTCCATTATTGGGGTGCATTCTCTTGTTGCATCGCCAACAAAAGTTGATGGTTCTGGTCGATGGAGCCTTGCATACGTCGATTGAGTTGGATCTCGTCTTCTTGGTTGTTGAGGTGGTTCGAATCTCGTGCCATGGCACGATATTCCTTCTCATGTAGATAAGAAGGAAAATCAGTCTCTTTAGGTTGGTGTCGATATTTCGCTTGAACTCGAAATATGCATTGCACTTGAGGACTCCTCTTCATCGCCTGTGATGGACCTCCTTGCTCGAATTGTGCAGTTTGTGTCATACTTCAGGTCACCTGTCTTGTACTTACACCTAATAAAACACTCATGCGCCTAGCTCCACATTTCCTCTACTATTTATAAGAAAACACTTTTTCTCCTAAAGTGTTTTGTACGGCTTGATCTCTGTGCAAAAGTTTCTGCCGGAGCAAACGGAGTCATGCCAAACGGGAATAGTCCATATTAGAGCCCTTAAGTCACAAAAGCTAAAGACCGACAAGTATCTATTCTCCATTATAGATTGGTGGGTTCAAACCAAGCACAAAACACTGGTCTCCTAACGATCTTCTCCAATGAAAGATCACTATCAAGCCGTCTATGTCCTGGAAAACACCATGAATATGAAGTATGGATCTTAACTTGACCCAAATCCTAGCCTAAGAGCTCCAAGAGATGCACACTTACCACTCTAGTTATTATCTTGTTTAAGTTTTCACAATAGTGCATCACAACAACAAAAGTGGCACGTAGAACTACAGAAGAATCCTTATCCTTCATGAATACTATTTGCATCCAATACTCATGCAGCCCGTGGCACGAGGCCCGGCACGAAGCCCGCAATTTTGGCCCGACACGAGCGGGGGCCCGGCCGGTGACGTGCGCGGGCCGGGCTGGCACGGCCCGGAGTAGCGGGCCGTGCACTGGCCTTACCAGCACGCTGGGCCAGCACAAAGACGGCGCCGGCTGTAACACCCTAGGTGTTAATCATCCTTGCAATGCATTTTCATTATTGCATAAGCATCATTGTGCATATAAACATGAGCATGTGTCAATGCAAGGTCTATGTGTGCAAGTTAAAAGTTTGTTAAATAATCTCAAAAGTGATTTAAAATGGTTTAGAATTAAAATCAAGGTAGGGTTTGTGTTAAATTTTGTGCCAAAACATGTCTCCATGTGATGATAGGGTTATTTTAGTTTTTATCATATTGATAAATGGCTTGAAGTGCAATTATATGGTTATTAACTTTTTGGGGTTGGGCCCTAAATAAAAGTTGTAGTTTAAAGTTTATACTACAAACTTTATTTAAGGGTCTAGGGCTAAGTCCCACATTATCTTGCTAAAAAAAAGTGGCTTGGAATTTGAATTCAGCATTGTTTGTTTTGACTTGGAAAAAAATTATAAGTCCTAAATTCCAGTAACCTAATTCAATTTCTAAGGCTGTGTAATTTAGTTTTCTATAAATAAAATCTTGAAAACCAATTGTATCATTTGATAGTATAATGTTTGTACTTTGATATCAAATAATTGTCTGAGCTTGTTGGATGATGGTTTGTCCTTAATTAAAATGCCAAACTTTGAATCCAACATGATTTGAAAACAGCTTTGAAAATTTTTCTTAAGTCTGGAATTGTAGATATTTTCTCCAATTTTTGGGGCTGTATCAAACTAAATTTCATGAATAAAATTTTGGTAACAAGTTCATCACTTGTTGGTACAAAGTGTGTACTCCACTGACATGTGCTTGGTTGAGCTTGATGAATAGTGGTTAGTCCTTAATTAAATTCCTAAAATAGCTAATCAGCATACTTAGGTTTGCTTTAACTGAATGGGATGTTCTCAGTTTCAATGTACCTATGTTTGAGTGCTTGTGGTTTGCAAATTAAATAGAATTGTCTCTTGATCTCTTAATGAAAGTTGAAGAACACCTATTGGAGAGTGACATGGTGCAGTTGGTTTGCCTTATGACCTACTGGACAGAGATTTAGAGAGGGAGAGAAATCGACTTTCAGTCATGAACAGTAACCCGGCAAATCCTTTTTCTCTTCCTCCTCTTCCTCACTGTCGCCGGCGTCTGCCATGGCGTAGCCGTGCTTTCTCGTGCCCGCGCGCGTGGCCAGCCACCTGCTCGCGTTCGCGAAGCCGCTGGCCACCTCGCCGACCCGCCCATGCCTCATAAAGACCGAGCACAGGCCGCCGCCATCCACTTCTTTTCTCCTTTGGCCACCGGAGTAATCTCCCTTCGCTGGCCAAATTAGCGCCACTTACTCTGCGATCACCTGCCACAGCTCGCCGCCACCTCCGCTACCTCCCTGCGACGCGTCCTAGCCACCCAGCGCGAGCTAGCTCCACCGGAGTTACTGCCGCGCTTTCATCTTCTTCGCAGCCGGCCGCCAGTCGCCGCCATGACTCCCACACCTGGCCAGTCCGCTCCGGTTCGTCTCGCGCCGCGCCGTTTCTCGATTCAAGCTCGCCCGGAAGCCGTGAGCTTCATTGACCTCATCGTTTCCCCGGTCAGGCCTCAGACGGGTCGGAACGCGTGCTCGACGTCGGTTCCCACCGCCGCGTTCATCTCCGTCGCGGCAACCTTGCTCTGCTCTGCCTCCGCTCCCACCAACCGGTGTAGCAAGTCACGGTGGGTCTCTTTATGCCTCTCCAAGGTTCAATCGAGCCTTGTGTCGGCCGCAGCCGTCGTCCCGTGTCACAGCCGCCGTGACCAGCAGGGCTGAGCCGCCATGATCGCCGGTCCACTTGCTCCAGTCACCCTCCGACCAAGCCGAAGGCACAGGCAGATGCGCCTTTGGCCAGAGCCCATCCCAGCCTACGAGGCCACCACTGGCCGACTATCCGCTGCCGCTGACAAGCCCCGGCCAGCTCCTGACCGCCGCCCTCCCTTGTACCGAGGAAGAAGAAGAAGAGAGGGAGGGAGCGCAGGGCCGGTGTTGGGCCATTTCGGGCCAATTTGGGCCACATCTGCGGCCCAGGATCAGCAGGTTAAGCCTTTTTAAGGCTTTTGTCTTTTTATGTTTTTCAGGAAATGACTTAATTGCTGATTCTTTGTTATTCCTTAGTAAATTAATTAGTAAATTAATTAGGGGTGATAAATTTATGACAAAAACTGCTCTGTGTTCCTTGAGAGATGCTCCATCATAGAAAAATAAGAGTTTGCTATGCTTGATGGTTTTGATATGTGATAAAATTACACCTTTTAATTAATAAATACAAATACCATGATTTTTGTAGGCCATAATATTAATCCAAAAATTATGAAATTTGTTTTACAGCTATTTCATGATATTTGAAATCTTCACAAAAAGTTTGGGATGAATTTGAACATGTTTAATAAAATCATTATTTATTTACTTAGTAATAAATAGAAAGGAAGCCTTTTAGTTGAGTGCATGTATATGTCTTTGAATGTTGCAATTGATTACCTTATTGTTTTAACATGATTAAGTGCTAATTGTCTCTGAATTACCTCGACTAAATAGTAGATGACTTGTTTATTTTATTGTCATGTTGCTAAGGTATAGTGGTAGGTATGCATGTATATAATTTCTCCTAGAAAGAAATAATCATGACATGATGTGAATGAGTTTTGGAATTAAAAAGAAGACCTAGAGGCACACCCCCTTTGCTGATCCTAGGCAATTTGATTGCCTTAATTAATCGCTTCACTTGTGGATATGCCCATAAGCTACTTATAGGTTTAATAACTAAAAAGAAAAGTATTTTAGTAAATCAGGTATACATGTGAGTTCATGAATTGTCCTCATTCCCTATGGCTCAAATAAATAAGTGTACATGTACATAGCAATGTCAATAGTAGTTTATGATTCATGTCCATGCTTAATCATGCTTGATTTGATTAATGAACCTAGTAAAGACTTGGTTGCACACGTGTGTTGGTAGGACAGCAAGAGCTGTTTCTGTCTAGAGGATGTTTTCATAATCCAAATTATGGTTTCTGTGAAAATGTTAAATACAAAAGTTGTAGAGAATTCCCATATCTAGTTTGCCCTAAAGTTTTATGATTTTTGGATAACAAGATTAGGAGTTATAGATTATATAATTTAATAATCAAATTCAGTATGTTTTCTGTGCAGTCCTAAAAGATCAAACTGTTTGGCTAGGATAACTTATGAATCACCTTTTGATGATAACTAGAGAGTTGTAGTATTTTTTATGAGCTTTATAAATTGTTTTAGATCACTAATTTTGGTGGTCTATAACCCTGGTTATGACTATGGTAAACTCAGAGACAAAATCTGTCCAATCCTGGACAGAATTGATTCATTAAACTGTTTGACTTCAATAATGATTGAATCAATCCAAGATGATAATAACAAGTTTGTAGACAACTTTATAAGCTTTCTAAAAAAAGTCTAAGAACTCCTTTATTGGATGTCTTGATCTTCAGTTATAGTTAAAAGAAGATGGTGCTATGCTGCTGTCCTATCTCTGTTTTCTTTTGTAGTTAATCATTTCAATCCTTGCAACCATTGTGTGCTTAAGGAATTAGGAATAACTTCAGTGGTGAAGTTGTCATGACTGAAACATATTGATTTTAATTAAGTATTACCCAACTTAAACAAATAGTGTTTCATTGATTTGTTGAGTAATGATCTTGATGCTTCTTTGCTATAGCTTTTGAAAAAAAAAAATGAGACATGTGATGATTGGTGTGATTTTTTGGATTGATTGTGGACCTTGGATCATGAAACCCAACTGATCCTCGGCAACTTGACTCACTAAGGATAATGATCATGATAGGTTATAGTAACTAGTATGGGTTTGACTGCAAGTAGTTATAATATCTTTTCCGAGAAGAGATATACACGTACTCAATAAAAGTTAAAAGTGAACTTAATAATACAGTGTTGTCATCAGAGAAAGAGAATTGCACCCATGGAACCTTACATAATTTTCTATTGTTATCGTTCTAGTAAATCATCTCATCATGCATCATGTTAAACATGTCATTAAGCATACATCATTTTATTACGTGTAGCACACGTGAGTGAGAAGGATTGCGATGGTCAAGTTTTGAAAGAGGTTCGCGATGATTCAACCCCAACAAGGTGATTCCACAGAAGATGTCGATATCTAGATTAACCGCTAACCTTCCCTGCAACACAAGCAAGCCCCGGAGCATGACCCATTCTCTTTGTTTTACAAATGCTTTACTACACCTTAAGTCTAGTGTAATGTGCATTACGTAAATAGGAATTGGGTGAAACCGTTGTTGCATGATTTTCTTGATCTACAGCTGTCTCCAAATATTATCCCACTAGTATGTGTAGGACGTTTTCCCTAAATGCTTAGCCATGCTTAGACCGGTAGAAGTCGGGTGATTTCCTGTCATCCGCGAGATATAGGATGGACGCTTACTACAACGGGATATATATGCTATCCTGAATCATGAAAATGATGATAATTGGAGACCGGACGGGACTTGGTGATGGTGATGCTACAGGACATAGGTCTTGTATGCTTATATTTTCCCGTCTGTGTCGATTAAGGACCGTACTGTATTCTGGATCTAGGTGTGAGATTGAACGTACCTTCACATAACAGCCGAATAACTCGTTTCGACTGTGAAACCGATTAGCTCGTCCGAGGTAGGTATTGAACCGTTAGCATTACTGGGAGGAGAGCAAACGGTGTGAGGGGACTGATCCAAGATCCAGCAGCAACTACAGGCCATGGGTCGTTGGGGTACTGACTGGTGAAGATCGAGGACCATGAGTTTTGTGAAGCGGTTCAATCCTATTTTTCGAATAGAGTGAACGGTGATTCACGCGGGTGATGTACAAACCCATGCGGGTGTGTGATACGGGCTTTACCCAGCTGGTGAAATCGATTCGAATCGCCATCTCTCCCGGATAGTGAGAAACTCATACCTGACCGCAGAGACGTAGTAAGAAATGGAACATTAAATGATGATGGAAGGATTATGTTGATATCCCATCTATAATTGATTGTTTCTATGATTTAAATAATATGACATAGAAATGTGCTAATGTAGTTTTAAGTGGATCAAGATTAATTCTGCTACTAAAACTTAAAGTAAGGATTACTTTAGTAAGCTTTTCCGCAAATGATGCTAGCCATCAAACTCCACACATATGGCTTATCATTATCCTTGGAGTCTTTTTATTTCTTCCCCCTGACGGGTAAGTCTTGCGGAGTACAATTGAGTACTCAGGGTTTTATCCCACCATGTTGCAGGTGAATTACTTGTTTGCAGATGTTGATAACTAAAAGCCGACGGACACGGCTACTCCATATATGTTTCTCACCTATACTTCATTGGAGAATGTCAATTAAGCTAGCAATATCACTCAAGTTTTGATTTGGTAATTATTCCAAACCTTGTTTTATTGTAAAATGATTTAAAACTAAACTTTTATTCATTATTTATAATTCTATTGTAATAATCTTTCGGCTGCAAATTCTGAGTATATGATGTGTATTTGCTTAATCGAGTATGATTCTGGTTGTAAAGTTGATTTACCGAGGTCATTCGTGACACTCGGCAGACTACCGGGTTTATATGCGTGATGGTATGTAGTGCCACTGTGATCAACAGGGACGTTCATACTTGATTGTGTATAAATTGGTTGGTTCTGTCACACCGGCCTGCTAAGAGCCCCACACGGCCACACCCCTTGAACCCTAACTCCCTTCAGGCCTTCACCCCGCACATGCCCTTGTCCACGGGGGGCAACCTTTCCGCAAGGCCGCACTCCACGCCGCCATCTCCCTCCTTCCTCGCGTGTTCGCCATCGGGTGCTCGGCGCTTCGCCCGACGCAGGAGTCGGACACCACCTTCCACCTCCCTCTCCAAAGCATCCTCCTGGCCTCGCCTTCTTCCTTCGCGCAGCCAGGAGGGTCGAGCCCCTCCGTGCTCGCAAAGACCGCAGCGCGCAGTCGGCTCGAACACCCAGCGCTTCCTCGACGCCGCACACGGCAACCAACGGCGGCGGCCTCCTCTACGTACCTCGCACGGCCACGCCCGAGCGCACCAGCATTGAGTGCGGTAGGCGGCGTCGAGCACGGCCGGCGGCGGCGGCCCCTTCCCTCCTTTGTCGTGGGCCTTGGGCTGGCCGTGTTCGTGGGTCGGCACGCACTTGGGCCCATAGTGCCGTGCGGGCCAAAGGCCAGGCACGAGGCCTATAGAGGCACGGCCCGGTAGGCACGGCGTCTTGTGCGGGCCCAAACCCCTCGTGGGCCGTGCCGGTCGGGCCGTGCCGGCCCGTTGGCCATATATACCAATACTTAGAATCCAATACCCGAGCCCAAGAAAAACCATTGTGGTCAATATTGTAACTAACTTGAAGTAATGCTCCTACAGAGCATATGATTCGTAATGATAACTCGCATTTATTAATGATAAAAACTACACCTTTTGTTTTAATTTACATGTCGTATTAGTTTTACCTAGGTCAAACGTTTTTATGTTTGACTATAATTTTTTTTTAAATATATAAGTTCATGATATAAGATTTATGTTTTTTGGATTTACTATAAGAAATACTTTCATACTCTACAGTTCATATGTTGTAGAACTATACAGATTTTTTAAAATGAACTCTTTCCTCGGTTCACGCAGGCAGCCGCACTTGTTCTTTTCCTTTCTGTTTTTTAATCCATGCAATCAGCGACGACGGTCACACCATTCACATGGTCACACCACAAATCAGCATAACTGGTTTGCGCAGAGCCTCCTCTTGATTACGGTACCTCTTTAGGTACTGCTTTGTTGAAGGATCGTTTTTTGAAATAATTTTTTTTTTGTAAAGAATTTGTTTAAGGACAGATAACGCAAACGTAAATGGAATCAATCGAACCAGAATCATTGTTTACTTGATGCGTAAATGGAAACAATCAAATCGGTAATGGAAACAGAATCGTTGTTTTACTTGATTTGTTTGTTTCATGAGCAGTGTAACGGAACCGCACCAGCAAGATCTGGATCTCGATCGCCGGCGTCTCCGCTTGGGCACCAGCAAGATTAGCAATCAAGCTCGCACATGCGCCCTCCCTTCGCCGTTGGCTCGATGATGTGGTCAAGCGCAGCGGCATCCTCGACCTCCATGAACACCTTGAAGCATCAACCATCACCGATCGCGGTATCGCACCCACGAGTTTCCTATTCGCTTGTCTTATCAACCATTCGAACAGTATTTTTCTCTCACAACAAACCAGCTGGTTTGCCTTATCAGCCGACTTATGTGACTCTCTGCCTAGCCATGACCCGCTTTGGAACTCAGTTTTTTTTTTCTTCATATCCCTAATTTTTCCTGCAAAAAAAAAAAATGATTCCTGCATTCAAAAGTGACCCTACGACTTATGTGCTTGTTAAGTTGTAATGGGAGCTGTAGTATCAGTAGTATGAGATGTGAAACCTCTGGCTTGGAGACGTGGGTCTATTTGCAAAGATGAGAAAGACTGGTGCTGTTCAATGTCACATTACATCAGTAGCGGTGCTCAATTTGCAAAGATAATGCTGTACAATTTGACAACACTAGTGTAGTGCTCTCAGAAAAGCTTCATTAAAATTAAACAAATCACAGCACCTGGGGAAGGAACAGATCGTGCTGGAAAGAGTGACTCAAAATAAAAGTGTCCAAATGTCAAATTCTAATGATGCTTTTGTCTACAAACATTGCCAAATTCTTTTGAATTGTCAAGATTACACTGTCCAATTCTTTTGAAAACCATGTCGGCACAACATTCATTACTTTGTCAATACTGCATTCTCAAGAATACATTATCAATATTACATTCTCGAACAAGCAATTACATTGTTGGTCCTGTAAACCAATACTGCAATGCATTGCATTAACTCGCTAATCACTATCTCTAGAACGACATGACCCTGAAGAAAGGCTCCTTGCAGCCAGCACCAAGCACCCTGTACAGCTGATCGATGACAATGTGCAATTGTTTTCATATATGTCAAAATGGTATAAAGAGACAAGTGTTGCTACTTGTTAGCTGGAATCACTGAACAATTATCTCAGCAAGTCACAATCACATCAAAACCTGAGCAATTAGAAGGCTGCCATCATGTCCTTGAGCCGGGTCGATTTCCGTTCACCCATGTGGGCAGCGTCCTCATCCTGTGCTCAGCTGGAAGCTCACAATGCAGCTCAGAACACAATGATCCATGAATGTAACAGAGCGACAGTAGCCTGGATTGATTCCGAGTCTGGCACAAGAGCAACACATCACTGGATGCAGAGGTACATGGACTGGAGCTTGTCAGCAAACAGCCTGCTGCGCAGCCAGGGCAGAGATGCTGAGCAGCACAGCCATGAGCGAGATGAGGAAAATAGATGGGGTACTCTCAAAGGCCACAGGTGTAGAATGGTCCTTCCACCACCAGAAATGTGAAAGGAAGATAAATGACTACAAGAGGTCTTAATGGCAGGATAAACAAGGTGTAAACGAAGTTGGTGACAATTTTGCGAAGCCCGTGACAGCAATGGCAGATGTGTAAAACCACACGAACCAAACGATGGTGCTCTGAATGTAAGCTGCTCAGACCAGAGTTGTACAGTTCTTCTAATCACTTTCTATAAACACAGGGTCCCCTTATAAAAAGAAAGGACTAGCAAAGAGGCTAAAATGAAACCAACCAAATTCTTAAACAGCTTAACTAACAGACTAGACATTTTGACAATGATATCAAGTTCACTTCTTAAGTTCCTTACTTAAACTGCACAGCTAAGAAACTAAACTTTTCTCATTGAACATGGTAGCTTACTTTTTTTTTGATAAACCGTGCAAACAGAAAAAACAAAACACTTGACTCATCATCTCCTTGAAAAGTTAAAAATGTTAATTGATGGATCACTGCATCTTCATGGTGATAGCAATCTGCCCTTTGCAAGATCTGAAAAGATACAATGCAAAAAGGTTTCAGCCATGTACAGTTGCACATATTTGAGACAAGTACATGAATACATGGATTTGGAACATGCATCAGATTGGCCATTGAGGCATACATAAAGTAAAAGAACAACAGATCATCAAGTTCCATAAATAGCTAGTCAATTTCATGAGGGTTTCTTAACATCTAGAACCAGACCAAGATTAGGCTATTTGGAGTATATGAGATTGCAAAACCTTTCAAATTGACATATGCATTTTCTGAGAGCAGGTACCACAAAAAAGGCAATAAGTTCATAAATCTCAATCTGGTTTTGATAACTCTTATAGTATAACTTAATTACTTAAATTATATATATCACAACGACAAACATATAGTCAGATGCAAAGTTGTGTTGTACACACTAGGGTTAAATACCGGTAAAGTAATGTGGTGCATACGAGAATACTGCCTTCTAATTTCATAAATACATTGCTGCTGACTCCTAGCCACATTCACCATGATTCATATTTTTATGCTGGTAAGCAAAATCTTATTTGTTCTCTGTTGAGCAAAATTGTGCAGATCATGAGATCACAGACAACACAAACATCTATAAGGTGTACATGTTAAAGATGAGCACAAGGCCAGTACCTGGAGTGTAGAAGCTCACATAGGGTGCCATGGCATATTTGGAACCCGTCTTGCCTACCTTCTTCACCCGCTCTGCCCTGGGCATGACTGCGAAGACATCCATATCTATGCAAATGAAAATGGTATCTGTGCCCTCCTGGAATCCAACCACATCGAGTGAGGCCAGCGGTTTAAGAATGGGGAACAGCATGCTCAGCTTTACGACCCTGCCTTGCACCCATTCTGCAATGCCACAAGGACCAGCCTGCCATGACCACAGGTGGAGGTTGCCATCCTTCACTCCGGCGAGTCCCAAACCACCATCCTCCGAGGTCACAACAATGCCTTCTGTCGGCTCAAACATATCCGGCGCATTGATCACATGCAGGCCTTGTCCATTGAAGTCGTACTGGAGAATCCTTTTCCCTTGTCGAGCGCTAAAGTAGAGCGCGTCTCCGGCAAGGAGGCTGGGCCTTTCCTCGATGTAGGCATCAAGCTGAATGGAGGACGACGTAGTCCATACGCCAGTCTCCGATGAGTAGACGCTCGCCCACCTGAGAGTATCTTCTTCGTGGGCGCCGATGACGACGACGAGGTATGGGCCCCCGTGGCAGTCAAGATGGTCGCAGCCGTCCGCGGCGCAGAGAACAGCTGCGGTGCAGCCGGACAAGGGCACGGGCATTGGTAGGTGCTGTTGGTCGCCGGTGATGGGGTCCCAGACGACGAGGCGCGCGGGCGCATGCCGCTCGAAAGTTTGGAGCAGCGCGCGCCCGTGGCGGCACTCGAGCAGCCACAAATCGAAGCGGTCGAACGCCGGCGCAGAGAAGGGAAGGTGGCAGCGGCGGCGGCGGCGGCGGCGACGAACCGAGTGCGGGGGCCTTCGTCGTAGATGTTGTGGAGGAAGCCGAGCAGGGGCGGCGCGCCGTGGAACGCGCGGTAGCGGCGGAGGAAGGCGGGGCTAGAGAGGAGCTCGCGCCAGGCCTTGCAGACGACGGAGGCGCGGACGAGGCAAGCTGGGTCATCCGGTGGGAGGCGGAGGAGGATCTCGGAGGTGGCGTCGTCGATTAGATCCGGCGGCGGCGCCATGGCGTGCCCGCGGCCGACCGAGGCTTGGATTTGGTTTTGGTGCGGATTGGGGAACGCCGCAAGCCCGCAACGGTGAGAGAAAGGACAAAGGGACGGGTAGAGAACGAGGAAGGCCCACGTGCCAACTCTCAGCCAGGCAACCATATCAGTTGGCCCATCACCGTTTTGGTCACGGAATCCACTGGGTCCAAATTTGATCTGCTCGCAAAATTCCGACATGAAAAGGATTTGATTTTGACTCTTTGATATACGAAATCTGCCGGCCCTGGGTCTTTGGCTGACTCGAAGATATAACTCAGGTGAATTAACAGTTAATATTGTGCTCTAGACATTGAAATCGATGTATGCACAATGCACCGGTAGTCCCCTATTTGGCCCAATGCATGAATATCACGGGAACAACAGCATTGGGTACCAGAACTTAAATGGTTTGAACAACTCAGATGGTCATGCACCATATGATCAACCTTGTTTGTGTCGTTGTAAAATTCTGACCCACTAGACCTGAACATAAGTTCGAATGCTTTCAGTTCCAACTGTATTGCTGTTCCTGAGAAGACAAACCAAACCGGGCCGGCAATGCGACCCATGTGGTTGTCGTTGCTATATGTTTCAGTTCCTAGTGTATGTTAGCTAAGCATAATCTGAAAACCCAGCCTACTGCTGAGTACGAGAAACAGAGAATGTATCCAAGGTACTGTAATGTCAGCGTTGATGATGTCGTCCCTGTCACGTCTCCACGCTCCCGTCCCGTGTCGCGACCTCGATCCACCGCCATGGCCGCACCCCCCCTGGCTGACTACGCGGCCCCATCCTGGGTCCGCGCGGCAGCGAGGACAAGGAGCGCGTCCCCCACCTGACAGAGGCAGGAGGAGGAGTTCGCCCCTGAAGGCAAGGCTCCCAGAAAGCGAGAAGGGGATCGAGAGCAACGAGGTTGTTGCAGAGTTCTTCGGCCAGCTATGGGTCGTCGACTCCCCGCCGCCACCATGGCGATCTAGGGTTTCAGCCCCTCACACCACCAACTCCACCACCCACCTCCCTGACCGCATCTATTGGGTTAGGAAGGATCTGGTTGAGCGGAGGCGCTTCTCACCCTCAGATTGCTTCCCAGTTCGTCCATCTGATCGTAGTGATAAGCCACCGGTGAAGATCACCTTCACAGAGATCTGGAGCACGGAAGAGGAAAGGAAGTCGTACATTGAAACAGTGAAGAATCCCATGACTGAGGAAGGGCGCTGGGTTTGGCAACCGGAGCCGCGAGTCCCCCACAAAATCCCCAAAGGCAAAATCAACAATCAGGATGGCAGGACCAAGGTCTGAGGAATCAACAACCAGTTTGGCAGGATCAAGGGCGGAGACAGGGACCACCAGTTGCCCAGCACCCCCCTCAGCAAAGGATCCAACAACAGAGGCAACAACAACCCCAGCAACCACCCCGTAGAGGTGGACAACAAGGGCGTGCTCAAGGTACTGTGATTCAGGAGACTCCTCCACCCCCCTTTGTGATTGATCCAAGGTACAGGGGTCTTACCTGCTATAATTGTGGAGAACCTGGGCACTTTGTGGGAAATTGTACCAAATCTAAGATCTGCTTTATATGTGCTGTTGCTGGACATCACATGAATGTTTGCCCTGTTTGGAAGAAGGATCATCCTATTGCTGCATATGTGGGAAGTGCTAGCCTGGGATTAGGCTTTTATCACCTAGAAGTGCCTGATGTTGAATCAACTCAATGGCTTAACCTTACAAACTGTGGCATTGTCAGGGTTAAAACTGGTTCTATTAGTCTGGCTGAATTGGAAGGGGAGCTATCTGATATCTATTGCAAAGAATGGCCATGGCAGATCAGAGAACTGGAGCAGGGGAATTTCTTGGTCAGATTTCCTCCACACAAGAAGGTGGCTGATATAAAGAACTACCTTTCTTTCAACCTGAGAAAGGCAGGTGTCCAGGTTGAGGTGCTGGAGTGGATAGGTGATATCCCACCTTATGGTGAGTTGCAGGAAGTTTGGGTTCAAATGAGAGGTATTCCGCCAAGGTGGTGCCATTGGAGAACCTTTGCCCAGATTGCATCTGGTTTTGGTCTGATGATCGAGGTTGACTGGGCTACCCTCTTCAAATCCTTCTATGAAGTAGTCAGAGTGAAGGTAGCTTGCAAGGATTTCAAGAAAATTCCACAAGAAAGGCTCTTTGAGATGAACAAAAAGCTACATCTAGTGACTTTCCTGGTAGAAGCTGAAAAGGAAGAGGGGCAAGGATCTAAGGGAGAAGATGAGGATGGTGATGGTGATAATGGAGATGATAATGGACATAATGAAGATGAGGAAGCTGATGATCTGTATGACACTGATGTAGATGACAAAGCAAAAGGGCAGGGACCTACAAGTGGCAAAAACTATGAGATGAAGACCCCTACCTCCAAAACTAACAACAATTCTGGATACAGGACAGTTAACATGAGCATAGATAGTAATGACCCACTTGAGCAAAAGAAATAGTGAAAGAATTATGTCTAATGTCAGCCTACAGCTGTTAACAGACCACAGATTAACTGACTTGGAGAGTCAGACCTGCAATGATGCAGAGCTGGAGGTTGAGGCCAGTGATGAGAAGGGTAATTCAGAAATACATGAGCATGCGTTAATGCTGGTAACAAATGAACTAGTTAGTTGCTCTTTAAAGGGCCAAGTACTTATTAGTAATGAAGGTGAAAACAGCTCTACAAAGGTTGGAGAGGAGGTGGAAGACTGGATAACTCCTGAATTTCTGTTGTCTGCAAAGATTGTCAGATAATAGGAAACAAATTCAAAAGCCTGTTAGAAGATGAATCTCACCATTCAAAATGGGAAGAGTTCAGGAGGGTGGCTAGAGAACAGTCAAAAGGTGAGGAATGCTCAAATTTGCTCAGAAGAATGGAGTTGCAGGAATCTGATGAGGAGGAAAATGAGATGAATGAGGATCTAGAGAATCTGAAGGATGGGATGGATGACACACAGTATACAGAACCCAGTGTGGAGACTGTCCTGGAAGAACATGACAGGAAGAAAACAAAGAGACAAATTCAGTGGGGTCCTAATCTGAGAGGTACTAGACTAAGGAGGCACCCTGAAGATGGCAAAACAATGATGCAAAAAGCTATGGAGCTTAAGGAATATAAAAATCTGTGCAAAGGTAATAAACCGTCTTCGATTATTACTTCTGAAAGTAATTGTCAGATGATTGAGAAAGCTAAATGTGTGAATATTTCTTTAGGATCAAATGATGATATGATTATTGATAATCTAGACTTGATTCAGAAGAAAGATTTAGAAGGTAGAAAAAATTTTATAGAAAGGAATCCTGAGATTAATCTCCCTGATAACTTAGATGTGAAATTGATAGATACTGACTTCCCTATGTTAACTGGTCAGGATAAGGTGATTGCCTCTCCTCCTATACAGGAGCAGAAGGATGATAGAGAAAAAACCTGGGTTCAAATTGCTAGCAAGGGCCTTAGCCCATCTAATTCTGTTAAGGTTTCTAATGATAGGTGCAACATGGAATGTTAGAGGACTCAATAAAAGAGGCAAATTGAAATGTATCTCTGACTTTGTTAGTAATAACAAATTAGATTTTGTAGGTTTTCAGGAAACCAAAAAGGATACTTTTGATGATACTTTTTTACATAGCATCCATAAGGACTTCAATTTGGAAGTTTTTACCTGCTATAGGATCTGCTGGTGGTATTTTAGTTGGTTTTAATAACACTAAGTTTGAGCCTATAGCTTGGAGAAATACAAATTCTTGTGTTTCGACTATTATTAGGAATATTGCTGATAATTTTGTTTGGAGATTCTTATGTGTTTATGGCTCCTCTTATGAGGAAGGAAAAGCTGACTTTATTCAAGAATTGCGTGATGTATTAGATAACTGGGATGGCCCAACTTTAGTTGGTGGTGATTTTAATCTTGTGACTAGTCAAAAAGAAAAAAAAACAATGGATTAGTTAATCAAAAGTGGGTCGATCTATTTACTGATTGGATCAATCAACGTGGTTTGTTAGAATTGAAAAGCGCATCAAGGTCATACACGTGGACAAACAATCAAGAACAGCCTATTATGGCTGCAATTAATAAATTTTTATGTACTAGCACTTTTGAACAAAAGTACCCCCTCGCCTTTGTCACTTCTAGATCCAGAGCTGGAAGTGACCATGTCCCCTTGATTCTAAATTTTGGAAATGAAGAGAGGAAAAATCCTGCTATTTTTAGATTTGAAAAATGGTGGTTGACTCACCCTGATTTTAAAGATTTTGTGACTAAGGTTTGGAGGACCGAATGTATCTTTACTGAGGCTATTGAAGTCTGGCAGTTCAAAATCAGGTTGCTTAGAAAAAAGATTAGAGGTTGGGCAAAGAATGTAGATGCTGATATTAGAAAACATAAGAATGAGCTTAGTAAAGAATATGATATTCTTGATCTGAAGCTTGAATCTGGAAACCTGTTACCAGGCCAGAAAGATAGAATGGATGCCATTCTCGGTGAGTTAGAGAATATTTGGAGTATGGAGGAAATAAAAGCTAAACAAAGGTCTAGGGATAGGAAGGTTAAGGAAGGGGATAGGAACACATCCTATTTTCAAGCTGTTGCCAACCAGAGGAACAGAAAGAAGAGGATTTCCTGTCTTGAGACAGAAGATGGTCTCATTGAGGAGAATGATTTAATGTTAAATCATGCTGTTGAGTTTTATAAAAACCTTTTTGAGCAAGAAACTGATAGGGGAGTTAGACTAGATGAAAATTTCTGGGAAGAAGCAGATAAGGTTACCCTAGCTGAAAATGAGCTTTTAGAAGCTCCTTTCTCAGAGGAGGAAATTAAAGCAGCAGTTTTTGAGTCTTATGCTGAGGGAGCACCTGGCCCAGATGGCTTTTCCTTTATGTTTTATCAGCATTTCTAGGACCTGATCAAAGAAGATTTTATGAGAGTCATTAAGGATTTTGAATCTGGTCACTTGAACCTTGATAGACTTAATTATGCTATGATTACTCTCATTCCTAAGGAACCTGAAGCTAGAACTCTTAAGAAGTTCAGACCGATTAGCCTTCTTAACTGTAGCTTCAAAGTCTTTGGTAAAGCCCTTAATAATAGATTAATACAGGTGGCAGATAGGCTTATCTTAAGAAATCAGACAGCCTTTATCAAGGGAGATTTATCTTAGAAAGTGTGGTGGCAGCCCATGAAATCATTCATGATATCCATAAGAAAAAGGAGAGTGGTGTTATTCTGAAACTAGACTATGAGAAAGCTTACGATAGGGTTAGCTGGTCCTTCCTAGAGGATATGCTTATTTCTAGAGGGTTTGGAAGAAAGTGGACAAGCTGGATCATGAAGTGTGTTAAAGGGGGCTCCCTCTGTATTAGGATTAATGATGAAAACAGCTCTTATTTCAAAGCTGGTAAAGGTCTTAGGCAGGGAGACCCCCTTTCCCCATTACTTTTCAATTTAGTAGCTGATATTTTTACTAGAATGCTGGTTAAAGCAGCTAAGGCAGATATGATTTCTGGTATGTTACCACAAGTAGTTGAGGGAGGGATTGTCAGTCTGCAATACGCAGATGACACCCTTTTGTTTCTAGAAAATAATATAGATAAGGCCAACAATTTGAAGTGGCTCCTGCTTTGCTATGAACAGATGTCTGGCATGAGGATCAACTTTGATAAAAGTGACTTATTGACCATTGGCATTGATGATGATAGGTCTAAAGAGTTTGAAAAGATCTTTTGTTGCAAAAAGAGTGATTTTCCTATCATATATTTAGGGGTTCCTTTACATTACACAAAATTGAGAAAAGAGGACCTGCAACCCATTGTTAACAAAATTATCAAAAGAATTGCTGGCTGGAAGGGTAGGTTGTTGTCTTATGCAGGTAGATTAACGTTGATGAAAGCTTGTTTGGCTAGTATCCCAATTTACTTGATGTCCATTATTAAATTCCCAAAGTGGGCTATTAATTTGATTAATTCCCAAATGTCACACTTTCTGTGGAATAATACTGAGGGGAGCCACAAATATCACTTAGCACATTGGCAACTAGTAGCACAGAAAAAGGAGGCAGGGGGGTTTGGTATCCCTGACCTGAGGAATTTAAATTTGTCTTTGCTGAGCTCATGGATCTTTAGATACAATTTAAACACTGATTCTATTTGGACCAAAATTATATATCATAAGTACAAGGTAAACAATCCAAACATTCTTTGTAGTGCTGATACTTCAGCTTCCCCTTTTTGGAAAGGGGTCTTGTGGGCTTTACAAGCAGCTAGGATGGGTATCAAATGGATGGTGGGGAATGGAAAGAAAATTAGGTTCTGGGAGGATCACTGGTTTGGTAATTCAAGCCTTGCAATTCAATTTTGGCCCCTCTACGTTATCTGTAACCAACAGGGTAAGACTATTAGTCAAGTGTGGGATGGTGAACACCTGAAACTTACTTTTAGGAGATCTGTATCTGAATATTTGATGTCCCTATGGTATGAATTAATGGGGATAGTTGAGTCGGTTGAACTTAAGGAGGAGAGTGATCAGATTATATGGAGTTTCAGCTCCAATGGAAAATATTCAGTGCAATCTCTATATGTTGTCATAAATCACAGAGGGGTAATCCCTGTATATGTACATGCGGTCTGGAAATTAAATATACCCCCGAGAGTTCAGATTTTTCTATGGCTTCTTGCAAAGAATAAAATTTTAACTCGAGACAATCTGAATAAAAGAAGAGTGGTCTGGGATAAAACCTGTCTTTTTTGCACTGAGCCTGAATCGGTTAACCATTTATTCTTTGAATGCTGTTTAGCCACCAGAATTTGGTGCATAACAGCAGAAATTTTGGATTTGGATGGGGTCTGGGATTTTGAAACTATTGCGACTCGTTGGATTGCTAATAAAAAGCATTTGTGCAATAATATTATTACTTCGGCTGTTCTCTGGTCTTTGTGGAAATGTCGTAACAAAATGTGCTTTCAGGGATATGTGTGGACAGGGGAGAAGGTGCTGCTGCTATGGATTGCCAGGACATTGAGAGGGTGGAGACCACTGTTCAGCCAGGATGTAGCTTCGTTGGTGGACCAGATTATCAGAAAGTTCGAGATCAAAGGCCTACAACCACCGAGCCTCTGCTAGGATCACTCCAGACCGGATGTGTTGGCTTCTCAGTCTTCGGGCCTGGACTACACCGCTGTGACTCGATCTGATCCAGCAGAGAACGACTCCGTTTTGTAATAGATATGAGTAGTCTGAATGTGAGACTTGACAGTTGAGCCATGAGTTTTTACTTTGCTGTCGTAGGCCTGTGGCAGGCGCGACATCAAACTATGTGCTAAAACTGTTTTTGCTTTATGCAAATAAAGCAGGGGAAACCTTTTAAAAAAAAAAAAAAAGAGAATGTATCCAATCGTTTCGCAACAACCTGACAAGCTATGCTCCAGGTCACTACATCTCTGCCACGGGTACCATTAGCCAGAAGCGCAGCCAAAACAGCCAGAAAATAAGAAATGGAACAGAATATATGAGTAAAAGAGAGGAAATGGCAGTGTAATCAAGATGACAATGAAATAAGTGGCAATTTTGCAAGCCCATCTTCAAAATGGCAAATCTGTGAAGTCGCATCTTCATAGTGTTAGTATGCAAATTTCTCAAATACCAAGGCTTCGGAACAATGGACAATGATACCCTCACAAACAAACAAGCCGAGTCTACTCTCAGTTTAGCATTATTAACTATCATCTTGGAACCTCGATGTGAATGGAGAACATCAGCGAAAGAATCATAAATCATCTAGTGCCTGAAACTATGCAAATTTGGTTAAGCAGTGACGATGGCAGGTGAGTGGAAGTCAGGCTGACCAGTGGACGTGAGGCAACGATGCCACATCCTGCTGTTGGGGTTCACGCGCTTCGGTGCTGTGATGACTTCTGTGATGGGAAGGTAGACATAGTGCGTGTTGCAGATGCAAGAAGTGATGCCGCTGAAACCAGCAAATGCTCCATGGACCTGTGGACATCTCATACAAATTCCAAGTAAGAAACTACATAGCGCGTGTGGAATCTACTTGTAGAATTGAAAAGGTATACACTGGAGGTGTGCTAGGACAAGGGGCAACTTACAGCATTTTGTCCAAGCACAGTACACAAAATTGCATCAGATGCGTTGGCACGGCATGCACGAACCATGTAGGTTGGGTCAATGTATTTCACGTCAGCTGGAACACCAATGTCCTTGAAATGCATCTTAATCTGTAAAGTGAAGGCAATTTCATTATATGATAGATGACTTCTGAAAAGAAATACTGTAATAGAAGTAAACTGGGAAATCATTGGTTTAGCAACCACAAATGAGCAGATGGTAGTAAAGTGTGATGTAAACTGTAATCATTATCATCTAAAACTCTACTGGAAGGACTACTAATAAATCATAAAAATCCACCCAACAAAAAAACTTAGCAAATATAAACCTTCTGTTGCATGTGAACACCAATGTCGCTGAATATCACATTTCCTGATGCATCAGTTGCACCTGACTTTTGCAGTAGATCCTGTAACAGAAGTAAAAAAGAAAGGGGAAAAAGGAGTCAAACTATAGGATTTTGCAGCATCTTATCTGCATCGACACAATACATGGCACAGAAGTAGATAGAGGTCAGTCAGATGTGAATTCAGCTTACTTGTCCTGCAGCTTCTGCAACACAAACCACACAGAATCCCTTAGTCTTTAGCAAATGCTCAAGGTGCCGTAAAACACCAAATTCTCCATCTAGAGTAAACGGGACCTTCAATCATATTGTAAGCTTCTGTTACTGCATCCATGTGCTAGGAAAACATATGGGCAGTTTTAAACATAGTAAAAGTTACATTTATATTACCTCAGGTATTAAGCAGACATCGACCTGCCCACTTGAAAGAGAAGCATGCATTGCAATAAACCCACTGCTTCTTCCCATTAATTTGACCAAACCAATACCATGGTAAGCACTACGTGCCTAAACAGTGTAGGGCATCATAAATAAAACAAAGATCATTTATATGCTGTAAACCTTGTATCTCTTAACAATGTCAACTACAGAATAGCCTGCATAGCAACTATCATCAGCCTACCTCTATATATGCGGAATTAATGGCTCGTTGGGCTTCTTCAACAGCTGTATCAAAACCAAATGTTTTATCCATCAAAAGTATATCATTATCAATGGTTTTTGGAACTGCTACAACTGAAACCTTCAGCTTTCTCTTACGGCACTGCAATTGTCGGGAATAAAAGACCTTCAATATGACAAATCAAGAAGACAAGATGAACTAAGAGTAAAACATGTTATTTTTTCCTTGGTTTGCAGTGAGCAAGGCTCAAAAGGATTCCCCCAAAACACTCACGGATAATTCATTACAAACATTTAACTCCTTAACAGGTCACATATAGGCAGGAAAATATAATAATAAATGAAAAGATGAAAAGAATAATAGAAACATAATAACCTCTTCATGGATAGCATTTGCTCCTGCATGGGTACCGTTTCCACCAAGTACAAAAAGCATGTCAATCCTTCTGGCCTACAAATCATATTCATATCATTATAAAAGAGAAATTACTATTATACATTAAAAATCTCATATTGCTTACCTGTATATTATCAACAATCTCACTAGTTTTAGCTCCACCACGAGAAACACCAAGAAAACTTCCACCATTAAGATTTATGTTCTCCACTAGACCACGTGAAAGCTGTGTGATTTGTCAAAATGAAACTTCAGAACACCATGAGCAATAGGTTTCTGCAAATGATGTATAAAGAGAAGCATTCTCACCGGCATTTCTTTGAGGCTCTTTTCAAAAAATCCACGATAACCAAATGGAATTCCAACGATATTCTTAACACCATAGGTCTCTAGGGTGAATACTATCTGCAAGTGCAAACACATTTGTTAAATCATTGGCAAACACCTCTGCTACTAAGAAAGTTGGAGGAGAATATATCTGCTTTTCAAAGCATTGAGTAAAGATCATCCATTGAAAAGAAAGCATATACTAAAAAAATACAGAACATATCTGCTGGTAGCACCATAGTCATTTCAAAATTACTATGCTTGCAATTCTGGTTCAGGATAAGGAGACAAAAAGAAGCAATAAATTAGGAATCGATCTTATGCAGCCATGAATACTGATCCACCTTGATGTTTGCAATTCACATCAGAGATGTGCATGAATTAAAGAAAAAATAATTCATATTTGATTTATATCTAGCTAAGTGTAGCAATTATAGGATAAGCACACTTCCATAGCCCTAATGTTAAAATGGTTGTAGCTGATTTAACCTTATTCGAGTTGACGTTTGCAGAATGTCAAGAGTTTTGGGTTTGAAATGCAGAAATGTCTGGACATTTCTTAAAGATAAGGACCTGTCTGATGACATCATTCAAACCAGGACATAGACCTCCACAGGTAACTATAGCAGCTTTTACTTCTGCTGGCTCATAGTATATCTCCTTGCGTGGTCCTGCTCGATGCACCCTACAGAAAGCTGTCCATCACTGCTCCACCCTTCTCGCATTTTAATGATTTAATAAATTAAATAAACTATTCACAGATGCTCTCTTGTTGAAAACAAAAAGGTGAAAGTTGATATGAGATAAGAGTAGCACGGAAGCAGGTGCCAAAGAAAACATACCATTGCTCCACCCAGCTACAGTCAGGATCAATGCATTCTGCTCCAGCAGAAGTAGGCGAGGAATACTTTATCACCTAGAGAAGAATGGAATGTCAACTTCACAGTATATCCTATAAGAACGTGACTGTTTCATGAACTGTAGGACCCTGAGATGCTAAATGCAGTGATGACGAGTGTAACAGATGCTTTGAACTGCTTAGTTGCATTATTTATAGCTTCCACTGGACATACCAATATAAAGCTAACAATAAAATTTGCCCGTTGCAGATTGTTGATATTTAGAGCAACATCTCTTTTTTAATAGAGTGGTGAACTATCCTCACACAGTTTTGAGATGGCTATAAGCTGTGAATTGTTAAAAAAATGATTAGTCATTTTAAAGCTATTCTCCCCGTGATACATCATGCTAATTATCCTAAGGGAACACTGACCTTCAAAAGTGCCCGATCATCATTGTTAACATAACCATTCCACATATCCACATTTTCATCACCTGTAAGAGTTCTGCTAGGGTAATAGCAGATAGTGTTGCATGAGAAAATGTTGTGATGTTCTACATACTTAATAGCTTAGAAGAAGAAAGCTAGTTAATCCAAGCAATGCTAAATAAAGGGGTAAGTGAGACCTGTTCTTCTTGAGTGAGAATGTAGTTGGCCTTGGTTTCAAATCATATATATCAGTAATACTTGGCAAATTAAACCGTCTTTCCCAGTCTTCCTGAAACTTCTGCTTCCAAGATGGATCATTAAAGTCTAATTCCACTTTCGAGGAAGTCGCTCTAACACGCAGTGGAGCAGGCTTTATTATCTTCTTGCTTTTGCAATGCTTGAAATTTGAATGAGAAGAACCATGTAAAAACTGATCCCTTGTTGATTGCAGAAACTGCTGCTGTTGTGTGCTACAAAAACTGCCGCTTGTTTTTAAAGCAGCAGCCATGAATAGATATTTCAATGAGTTCAAATTGGTGTCCTCTAGTAACCTGCAGAAGAAATTCAGGTAATATTGCAGTCAACAATCTTAAATCAGGGCATGACAAGAACAAATTTAGAAATTAACTGATAAAACATTTTCGGTTTAACAGGAGAAATTAGAAAGTGATACTAGGTCTACATGATTGACAAGGATCTGTTTGCTACAAGACAAATCATGGAGGAAAACAAATTTCATGAAACAAGTAAAGCAACATTGGCTGCATTTAGGGTAGAGGGGCGAAATCAAGCTCCGTCCCCTTGTACTTAATATTGACGACATGTAAGAGAAAAGATTCTATCACCAATGAAAGAGGTGAGAAAGCTACTAATATCAGCTTGATAGGATGAGGATACAATATTGAGGCTGCTATATTTAATTCCAAAAGCAAAAACACCAAGCACTGAATCAAGATTCCATCAGTAGCAGCTTAACAAGCCTCTAGCAATAAGTGATATGTGAAACTCTCTCCTCATCCAAAATGGAAGTACTAGTTTCTTAGGTAAATCACAGGTACACACAACACAGCATAATCAGAAAGCACCACTATCCACTAATACACATTGTTACAGTGTTAACATAGCATAAAGAAATCAAACCCATTAACTCCACCAAGTTGAATCGTGCAGAAGTTTAACATCAAGTACCGGGCACCAAAGACCAATGCAGCACTCAGAACAATAACCAAAGTTCAGAGATGTGGATGTTTCCATCATGTCAATCAGCACACTTACTACAGAGGTCAATCAGCACACTGGCCAATTAACAGACGCAATGAATCAGTAAACCCACTAAGTAGTAGTACTAAACTATGCTACCCTATTCGGATTCGGCCTATATATAGCTCTAAATATATGACAATCGAAACTAGAAACGAGCCCTTATTGTTTCGACTCATATACCCAGGATTAAGCTCAAACTAGATGCGACCATATTTGTATCCAGATTCCCCGAATCATGGCCGGAGCCAACCCATACAAAACCTACAACCCCGCACCACAGCCCCCTTCTACACAGAACGTATCGACGCAGTGACTTCTAATCCATCATCAATCAAGCAAGCAGTAGCCTACTGCCGCCAGTAGCATCGCTGCCTGCGAATCTAGATGGAAATCAATGACTGCAACCATACCAAGCGTGAGAGTTGGCGACGCGACCTTACGACGGTTGGAACCGAGCCAATCCGGGGTGGGGGGAAATGCAGCCGCAGGGTAAATCAATGGAGAGCGGAGGAGACGAGCGCGCACCTACCCGCCACTGCCAGTTCGTCGGGGTTCGGGCGAATGGCGATTGGCGAGAGAGGGAGTCCTCTCCTTTTCAGCGATCCTTTTTGCCCCGGTTGGTTTCGATGCTCACAGCTCAGTTGCTCCCCTTCAGATCAGCTCTGGGGCCGCGAGTCGGGAGACTGGGGAGCGGGCTGGTGCCTCACTGTGAGTACATGTGCGCTCGAGTCTAATCAGGGTTAGTTACCGTTTCGGACACGGAAACCGCCGGCCACCGGTAACGGCTTACCGGCCGGTACCGATTTATACCGGCCGAATTCAAATTTCAAATTTGAATTTTGGAGGTGGCATAGGTCAAACGGTTAGAACCGGTAAACCGGTCGGTTAGGGGCGGTTACCGACCGGTTTAAATGGTAACCGGTCGGTTAGGAGCGGTTACCATTTAAACCGGCGGAACCGCCCCTAACCGGCCTGGTGTTTTTTTTTTTTCTAGAAAAAATTATTTTTTTCGGCATGACCTTTGCAGAAATTCATGTTCAAGAGCACACAAAGCCATAATAAATATTGTGACACAAATACATAGTGCATAAATATATAGTCGGTACCACCGGCCGGCTAACAAAGTCACACCAACGAAACAACAAATAATCCGATACAAATACATGGTCTCATGCACATATCAACGCTGCGATACGAATGGAAAGACCCCCCCATTCCGCACCCTTCCTCATACTCGGCGGTGGACATAAGATTGATACCTCGCACTCGAAGGAGGTCCGCCTTGAATTGTTGCCAAGTTTGGCCTGGCCCATGCCGCCGTTGTCTCCCATTCTTGAACTAACAGTATAAAAATGAGGGTCATCCCATTCATAGACCCATCTAGTCGGAAGCTGCATGCTCATGTCGGGAATAAGGTAGTTGTAAGTATCCCGTGAGGTACCACCGTAGGAGGAAGAAGAGAGTACCGTGGAGTCTCATAGTCCGTCGGTGTATAGGCTCTCCTCCGTGAAGACGGTGTCCATGGTCTTCATCCCGAGTAGCATGTGTAAACTCCGTCCTCGCCTGCAATGAACCATAATTAGAACTCACAAAAAACAAACAAATATGCGTAAGTAGGTGCAATGGATACCTGTGAAGTGAAGACCACCACCACCACCACCAAAGACTACTACCACCACCACCACCACCACTACCACCTCCTCCACCGCTACCATACCCACCACCACCACCATATCCACCACGGTCCACCCAAGACCGTCCACCATCATCATCATCGCCGCCAGAGCTGCTATCGCCGACTCTCGATACGGTGGACTACGCCGACCCTCATCGTCCGTCTCTGCGTCGCCACTACTTCTTGTACTTTTTTTTTTTTTCCTTTTTCCTTTCTTAAGGTTAGTTTGCTTTGGTCCTGGTCTGGAACTTTCTCTTTCCTAGGTGGGTGTCACCCACATGTTTACGGGCCCAATCACGATGGAATCATTCCCCTCGTAGTCCCAAGCGTAGATCTTCGGGGTCTATTTGGTCTCTACTAACACAAACAAAAAATACCGTGAATAAATTGTGGTACATAAGTGGCTAACTCAAACATAAACAAAAAAAATACCTGACAATATGGGAAGGCAAAGGGACATCAATATCATCATCATCCTCATCCAAGACCGGATCCGCGTTCGATCTCCCATACTCCATCCATTCCCCGAACCGGATTATCCCGATCATAGAATGAAATGTGCAAAAACGGTCAATAAAATCACCTTCATCACGCGGTTCCGTGCGGTGACCTCCGCCGGACGTGGCCGAAGGTTGTAGTTGACATACATAAGCTTGTTTAGTTTCTTGTGCGACAACCGATTGCGAACCTTCGTATGGAGCAAGGCAAAAGTGCTCCAGTTCCGCCGCATCCACCGGAGGAGACACACTTGTGCAACAAGCCGCAAAGCAAGACGCCGCAACGACGGCGTGGATCTACCGAATAGCATCCACCGGGCCGCCAAGCAAGTGAAACCCATTATGTTAGGTACATATACAAAAAAGAGAAAAAAACGCGTCACGAAGAAATTCTTACATGGGGATGTCTTTGGGTCATCGCCATTCTTATTGCCGCCTCGCTCCTAGACTCACCAAGCTTACGTCGAAATATCTCGGCCTCTGCCCGCAATGCCTCGCCTTTGCTATTTCAATATCCACCATGCGCGCAAATGCATCCTTCAATCCTTGGAACATTTACGAGTGGGATCCGGTTTGTATGCAAACTTCGGATTTAGGACAGGTAATGCAACATTTGAAAAATAACATACGTTAAATATTGAATATAAACGGCTTGGTAAAAACATAAGTCATGATCATACCGCACCAACATAGGTGCCTATGTAGACATCGAAATCCTCCGGCGTCCAGAATTTGTTTGTACTCCATCCATGTTGCCACATTATTGCCAAAGAAATCCTCGCATCTCCCCGGTCGACTATCCGGAAGTTGTACACCACATCACACATGTTCGGCCGCTTATCTTGATCAAAGCAAAGCGAAGGAACTTGTACAGTGGGTGGGACTGTGTCGATGATGTATTTCAACCCTCCCCACCACTTGTATACTTGACAACCTTGCATGAGCATAACGACCTTCTTCAGTCCCCCGCCCACTTGCTCTGTAAAAACTCGGGAGATCCCATCCACCTGCATGAATCTTTCATGTTTCCGGTAAAAGCTCTCGAGGAACATGTAGTTGGTCCCAAATCTAGTGGTATTCCACTTGACCAACTCACCACCAATAGCTTTCTTCATCATTTCATTCAACGAACCATGGTTGTGCAACCAAGTTAAAATGCGCTTGCAAGTCTTGATCATACCGTCATGGTCCAACCTCTCACCATTGTCCTTCAACATCAAGTTGATGGTGTGTGCAAGACAAGGTGTCTAAGCAATGTGCTCATGCTCCTGCATAAAATGTTTGCATGCTTTCTTGTAGTTTGAACCGTTGTCGGTGACCACATGAACGACATGCTCTGATCCAATCTCGTTGACCACCTTACGAATCTCCTGAAAATAATAGGCACATTTATTAGTAACGTCGGAAAGAATGTAGAAGTACAAAAAAATAATAGACACATGTGGAAAAAAAATTACCGAGTGAAGGTATGTGGCCGATGACTCCTTCCAGTCGCATCAATAGACTTGTGAAACCAGGTCACCCCATTGCAATATATCAGAAAGTTGATCACACTCATTCTAGTCGGGCCAGTCCAAGAATCACACATCAACGTGACACCAAAAGTGGGCCAATCCTTCTGAAACTTTGCGAACCTAGCCTTCAAGTCTTGCTCGTTCATATCAAGGTACTTGCCATCAATTCTCCCTTCCAGTGGGTGACGTGATCCCTTCACCTGCAACAATAACCAAATCATTAGATTAAAGAAACAAAGATAATGCAACAAGTTCTCCAAGTATAGCTACTTACCCCACTTCGTGTCTCTCGACCGCACTTATAAAGTACGGACTATCGGCCTGTCGTCCAGGGATTCCTGCAATATGGAACCACTTTGCCCAACCTGTACCAATAGCTTCCCTCGCATTTCTACCCCTCTGCGTCCATTTGCCCGTATCAATCCTTTGTTGCACCATTCCTCTCCTCCCACCGGCTGCCAAATTATAGTCCTCCACCACCACAGGAGTCTCCCTCCGTGAACCTGTTCTACCAAACAACCTCGCCAAAGGATTCCCCCTCTGCGAACCACCACCCTGCGAACTACCCCCTCCTCGCTCATAAGTACCCCCTCTCGCTTCCACCCCCTGTCGGTACTCTTGTTCTTGTTTGGACTGGCGCAGTGCTTCCTACAACTGAGCTTCATATTCATCTTCATTGAGAGGAGTGTTTCCCTCCGCTGCAGCCGCCTCTTGTGCCATCTTCTTTCGAGCCCGGTCAGAAGATGCCTTCTTAGTCCCGTCAAGATCCCGCCGAAAATACTCCCCGGACCTCTGGTGGCACCCCTGTTACAATGCACCACCTCACCCCCGCCCACCAAATGTTGTTTTAATCTCGTGCAACCACCACCGATTTCTCGAGTATTACAATAGTTGCATCGCCATCCAGGGAGCAAGATTCACGCCATGTTCCCATACAATGTCTTTCTATCTTCCCCGCCATTGTACACCAAGAACGAACACGAAAAAAACACAACGGAACCAATCACATAAATAAAATTTACACAATTTCACACCTAAATAAAATGTACGTAAACAATATGGCTAAATCATTTACAAAATAATACCTACACATCCTACCTCTAATCCTAATTCCTAAATCCTAAAGCAAAATAAACTACACATCCTACCTCTAATCTTAAATCCTAAATCAAATCTAACCTAAATCCTAAACTAAATCTTTCCTAAAACCTATCTAAAACCTAAATCAAATGATACCTACATTCTAAAACCTACCTAAAAGCAATTAACTACCTAAATCATACCTAAAACCTACTCTAAATACAAAAGAAAACAAAAAAAAGGAACTTACCTCGATTAGGCCTAGGTTAGCCGCCAATCGACCAAACTAACCGAGCTCCCCGGCCGGCTAGTCGCGCTCCCCCGCCCCTGGTCTCCACCGATCCGGGGCCGGGCCGGTTAGCCGCCCAAGCCGCTCGATAAGCCGGGCTCGGGGCGGTAAGGCGAGGGCGGCGGCCGGTTTCGCTGCGGCGGCGGCGGATCGCCAAAGCCGAGGGCGGATGCGGCTTCGGGGAGGGGTTTGCCCCCCCCAGGCAATAAGTGCCCGTTGGGGCGGTTGGGCCTCACGGGCCTTAATGGGCGCGGCCTTTTTTTTTTTTCAAATTTCCAAACGTCAAAACAAATACTAAACGAACTCAAATTTGAAAAATTTTGACACCATTGGATTCTATAAATCATGAACTATTTTTAGGAATTTTTCTAGAATTTTTTTTTCAAATTCAAATTTGAAAAACCCTAGCGGTTTATACCGGGCCGGCAAACCGAACTGTCCGGCCGGTTTGGTCGGTAACCGACCAAACCGGCCGGTTTACCAACGGTTTTTAAAACCCTGGTCTAGATGCGACGATGCCGATGCCGATGCTCTTCTATTGGGTGACCGGCAAGGCATGGCGGTGTTAATTTAGTTTCAGAACAAATCTATTTTAAAGATATAAATGCTTATATATTATTTTCTAATGTCGATCAAGGTTAACAAAATTTGACTTGTTTCAACCTTAAAATCACATTGTTTTTTGGATGGAGGGGTTATTTTTTTTATATCCTTCTTCTCTGGCATCCAAATCATCTGGCTATTTGAAAAGTTGTTGAAAATGCCTTGATGTGATTAGCTGATATGGAAAAGTAAGGAGTTGGGGCCTTAGGTCCAAACACAAATCTGAGGGTATCATATAAGTACCAACCACCATGATGTGTTGATTTTCTAAAATATTATTATCGAGGTCCATGGTCGAAGCTTGAACGTAGAAAAAAGTTAGGCGGCCATTAAATAATGTTTAGGGCGACCACAAAGAAGCGACCCACAAATGCTTTGCGCAAGCGGTAGACAAAGCAACCAAACTCAAAGTTGGCATGAGAATTGGAATTTGGAATTGACGATTTCTCCTTGAATTTATTATCCATTCCTTCCGCTTGCTTGACCTGCAACTACGTCTGAGAGAGTACATACATGCTCGGTCGGTGGTCTCGCAGGTGATCGCCTTCCCCGGTTGCCTGGTTGGTGCGCGATCCAATGTTTATGTTTGCATCGGGGAAAAAAGAAAAAAGAAAGATTTGTTGGTTGTCCAGCCGAACAAAGACGACGTGTGCCTTTGAATTGAACACGAGGGATCCCACTCCCACATGCCGGGCCGGGCGGAAAACGCGTCCAGCATACCGACGGACACCTTTGGCTTCGAGACCACCGGATCACGCCGTGTCGTCACCTGTAGCTGTTCCTTCTTTTTTTTTTTTTTTTTGATTGATGACAGATGTTAGCAACAGTGACAGAGGAGGGAGGAGACGTCGTTACTGGGGTAAATGCACGCTTAGTGTCGGCACATTTATTCCTTGATAATGCCCCTCGCCAAAGCCAAGGATCTTTACAATTGGCGACTTTCGTGTTACAGTTCTCCTCGCTTCCACGGTGCACGTGTGCAATAGGCTTCTTCCGTGCTCTCACGGTTGCGACGGAGGGGCCCCTGATGCATACCACACCACGTGGGGAAGACCCAAGTAGCCAAGTTCGTTTTTTTTCTTATAATAAAATATATATTAAAAAAATTAGTATTATCTCCTGATCTCCATCTAGAAAATACAGTAAGTAATTCTAACTCTTCTACTCCAATGGTAAAAAAAACGGACACGGTGGAATTCGGTGGCAAACCGAATCGAACTGACATCGAGTCATCGAGACTCTGTCAAGCCAAATGGCAGAATCGTTTGCCAGACAGTACAAAGCACAGGTCCCATCCCGGGTGGGAAATGCACAGTGACGGCGATCCGACCTCGAAGCTAACGGCTACTTTTTCCAGCGCAGCGGCTTGCTTCGCGGCGAGGGCCCATCCTGGACTACTTGTCTATATTTTCCATATAAAAATCGCATAATTGCGACGTCAAGAACAGAGCGTAATTACAGCTCAAAATTCTGTTCGACCCTTTTCCCACTTTTACCCCGCGCTCTTCGCCGTCGGAATCCACCCCCACCGCCCCACGCGGGTACGCGCGCTGCGGGAGATGGCCACGGCCGCGCCGCCGCCCACGGCTCCGGCTCCGATGGCGGCTGCGGCGGGAGATGTCTTCGAGGTGGAGCTCTCGGAGGCGGGATCGCCTGACCTCGGCAGCCGGAGTAGCGGCAGCGGGGGCAGCGGCCGGAGCGCGGCGGAGTACTCCGGGTGGGTGTACCACCTCGGCGTGAACTCCATCGGCCACGAGTATTGCCACCTCCGCTTCCTCGTCATCCGCGGCAAGTCCGTCGCCATGTACAAGCGGGACCCGCACGACAACCCCGGACTCGTCAGTTCCCCGCTCCATTCTTCCCCCTCCCTCGTTTTGGTTCTGATGCGTGTGATGGCTGCGCTGCTTCACCGGGATTACTCGTTAAAGCTTACCAGAGTTGTGCGGGTTGGGCCGCTAACTCAAGTTGTGGGGTTTGGTACGTTTGGTTGATGGTTAGGCAGCTAGCTGAAAGCCTGAAACCGCATCCTTTGCGGGACGCTTGTCTCACTGGTTGTTGGCAGGGTTTGCAAATGTTTAGCTGATTTTGAAACCTGTTGAATGTTAGATGATAATTGCCGAGTAATGCCTGCTCGAGTTCCTTACACTTGCAGCTCCTGATGTGGCAACTTTTGGATTGATCCAGTAGTAGAACTGCAGCCCTCTGCAGAGAAATTTGTCATCATATATTTTGCTGGCAGACCACCTGCTAGGAATAACACAAATGCGCATTTGTGTAGGAGACATTGATTTGTGGAATTGTTCATTGTATTGTTGAGTTTTGCAGTGCATTGCATAGGGGGCAAGTAACCTCTTAGAGATAAAGGCAAACCGAGATTACAAACGATCCTAATCTACATTGTTCGAAGATTTCCCAATATACTCTTAACATCCTCAGCAGTCACAGCGTGAGCGGCACAGACAGTGAGCGGTACAGACGGTGAGAATGGAGAAGCTGAAGGTTGTAAGCCAATGAGCTGACAATTTGGAAGTGTATTTCTGGCTTGTAGCTTTTTTTGCCCTTTTTGCTTTGATCATGTTACCCCATCCTAGATGGGGTGGTCCATCATGAGGGTGGAATGACTCCATCCCTTGTGCTTATATTGATTATTAGTGTGAGTAAGGATGCAAGTGGGTACCTAATGGTGTTTTTTGGGAATCAGAATCAAATGCCATTCTAGTTCATTTGAGCAAGTTTTTTTGGGTCGACCCAATGACCCAAAGTAGTCATAACTTTGCATCCCTACATTTGAGGGATGGGGTCGTGGTTGATCAATCCATTCCATTCCACAAACCAAACAAAAATGTAAGGAATGAGAAGATGACAGACCACCCTATTCCTCAAACCAAACAAACCCCAGATCGGATCTCCACCTATCTTTTGGATCTATTTGTTCAGGCTTTCTATTTGCTCAACTGTTGAACTGCCACTTTGTGTTGTTAATTTGGTAGGGATTTGCACCCTAAGTAACTGGAGACAAACAAGGAATCTTGGAATGAAAATTGAAAGTTGTTGGTGGCAGTCGCAGTCAATAGGTCGGTTATCTCATGCAAGTGCTTTCTGAGTGGAATTTGGATTCAGGGGTTGTTCTGGGTTTTAGTTTATCTGTATTTATGCTGGTATCCGAATCCATAGAGAGAGTTATGCTTGATGTTTCCTCATCCAGACTGTTTATTAGAGCTATGTTTGGAGACAATGTCACAGACTGGCTGCTCATTTTCACATTTTTCTGTTGGAAATTCTTATGGAGGCTACTTTCTCTGTAAACATGTTTCAGGAACCTATCCGAAAAGGTGCTGTTAGTCACACTCTGATGGTGGAGGAGCTTGGTCGGCGGAGGGTCAATCATGGGGTAGTGCTCCAAGTCCGACCTTTTGTTTGGTCCTTATATTTTTAATGAATTGACAAGTATACGTATATGTTCTTATTTCTTTGCTACATGAACTACTGGAACCATTACATTGTTTCAGTGATTTCCATATGACAAATATACAGCTTTTTGGTTTGTTCAGATATGCCTCATTTTCTTATCATAACAAATAGCTGATTTCTGTTATTAAATACAGGATGTCTATGTTCTGAGGTTGTACAATCGGTTGAACCAAACAAAAAAGGGAGAGGTACTCTGCTTATGGTGTACATGCAGATATGTAAACAGCATTAGTCCATGAGTCCACGGCAACTAAAATGCTAGCGGTTTTATGCGTTTTTGATAGATAGCATGTGCTACTCCTGGTGAAGCCCGGAAATGGATTGAAGCATTTGAACAAGCCAAACAACAGGTTGGTATTTAATAGCAAATATCAAAAAGTTAACTGGTATTATTCAGGTAAAAGTTTCATGTATAGCCATTTGGGCTTTGTGTGTGCAACTCAAGTACAAGAATGTATCTGAAGCATGCCATGTACTCCCTCAGTTTCAAATTATAAGACGTTTTGGCTATACATTGTTTTTGCTATGTATTTAGAAATGTATCTAGAAAAGCCAAAACGTCTTATAATTTGAAACGGAGGGAGTAGATAGAAGCTTATCACGTTTTGGCTTTTCTAGATACACAACTTTTGCTACGCATTTAGATATGCACTATGTCTAGATGCATAATAAAAGCAAACATAGCTCTGGGGACTGTGGCATCACCGGCCTTTGCCCCCACCAGCAAAGGCTCAGGCTGCCATACTAGCATCAGCAGCAACCTTGCCAACAACTCCATCTCCACCGACAATTATGGCTACACTAACAGGATCCATACCACTGCCACTATTGGCTGTCACCCCACAGGCAAACACTGCTACCGCCTGTTCCACCAGGATCAGCGATCACCACATCGACATTCATACAGCCAGTGCCACCGTTGCTGGTGTGGTCACCAGGCATGGTCACACCCCTGCTGCATCCACTAGGACTGCAACTGGCCAGAACTTCCTCAACTCGAGCTCCATGCCCCACAGTGCTTTTCTGGGTCTTATCGGCTATCACCTTGGTCACTAGATGGTGTTATCCAGTTTATTAGGAAAGGAATAAGATTAGATTAAGTCCGTTAGAATATTTGTTTAGGGGATAAATAGCTCATCTCTATAAAAGAGAGTCTATATAGATTAGAGACAAGACAAGCAAAAAGGGCCCTCAAAGCAGTCAGAGCCTCCGCAGGGAGGGCAACTAACTGATTCTTTGTTCTACCGTTAGCTTTTACATTAGAAACTATACAGCAATATTTAACATGCATTCAGCTAGATTAAGTTTGCAGCCGCTGGTGTTCAGTTTAAATCACTGCTATATTTGATTCGTTCATGTATGTTTGACTTAACACATTACACATCTTTCTTTTTGATTCGTTCCTGTCTGTTTGACTTAACACATTACACATCTTTCTTCTTGATGTTTTTTTACAGGCAGACTATGATCTGATGAGAGGAGTTAGCTGGAACAGATTTCAGAATGAAAATGAGTATGTATTCAATTGTCCTTTCTGATTTATGAATAGTTCTCTCTAGTGAAACACTGAAACCTAAAAAACTGTTCTACACTTCTACTACTGTAGGATTAATCTTGATGGTCATCGTCCTCGGGTTAGGAGATATGCACAAGGCTTGGGGAAACTTGTAAGAATTGGTAAAGGTAAGAATTAAAGCTCCAGCATCAATTTAACTACTAGAAAAGTCCAATCTGTGAGTGGTGAAATTTCATTCCCTCCCACCACCTCTTTTCACCTCCCCGCAATGATTAACTTCCAGCTATGTGTTTTACTATGCCATCAACCTCCTCTGTCTCAAAATCCTTCTTTTGTGTGTGGCTTGATTGGTCACATTCTGTCATTTTTCCATGTTGTCCCCACTAAACAAGGTTTTAGCGAACTCTGCTGCTTTCATATCCATATCCTTCCTTGCCGTTGAGTGTAACGGTCTCTCCTAGTCGAGTGGATGATGTTTATCCCGAGAGCACAATGTGAGGATGATGACGCAGGCCAAAATGTGTCAAGGAGGTTGGGCATGGTGAGATAGGGAACTCGTTTGAGTATAGAGATGTCGGTGCTAGAACTGGTGGCCCTAGCACCAACGAGTGAATTTGTGGTGCGTGCTCCCGACTCCGGATGGTGTGCAAGATGAACACAAGGATTTGTACTGGTTCGGGCAAGAGAAGGCCCTACGTCCAGTGGGGGGAGGAGTTCTTGTATTATCCTGCACCGAAGTGCTCGTAGGTAGGGTATACAAGCAGTGAGAGAGGGACGGGGGTCCTAAGTCTCGTGGTGATTGAGTGAGGTGCCAATATCGGGCTTTCGTGTGTCTCTCTCGTCTACGGGCCCCTGCCTTCCCCTTTTATAGCCGCAAGGGGAAGGTAAGGCTTTACAAGAGGTGATCGTGCCCGTGGCTGGGTCATGGGCTTCCGTCTTCCCTCATCCGAGGCTCCGGAGTGGGCATACTGTCCCCGGACCGTGGACGAGGCAAGGTGCGACGTCGCCTCCTCGCTCCTGTTGTCTAGAATGACGGACGTCCCTCGTTGGAGTTGGTGGAGTGCGATGGAGGGGGGGTGCCGAGAGCCCCGTAGAGCTTTGACCCGCTGGAGTCCGAGGCTCGGGGGCCTCGGAACTTGTCGCCGTACGAGGAGTGGGTGGAATACCGCGATGATCGCCGGCGCAGTGGTTGCCCATCCCGTGCTCGGGGGTCACGGGGTGGGCTGTTGGTTGACCGGAATGGGCGCCCCGTCCCACTCCCGCACGGGGTGACGCTACCGGGCGTGGGCCTTGGTGTGGTGGACAGCGTCCCGAGTTCCAAATATGGGACCGGCGTAGGGGTTAGGCAAAGATTGCCCCCACCGCGGGCGGGCGTGGCCTCCATCGCGGAGACCGCGTAGCATGATCGCCGGCGTGCGCCGTGATTTGGCAATGCCCACCCCCGCCGAGCATGGAGCGCCCCCCGACACGGGCCGTGGACGGGCGGTGGTGGATATGCGTCAAATCGGTGGTACGGCCCCGACTTCGGGGATGCGCCCCGCCCGAGGCCCGGTTGCTGGGGCTCGGGCGGGACGGAAGCCGGAGCCTCGCCCGAGGCCCCGCTGCCGGGGGCTCGGGGGGGCGGAGAATGGAAGCTCGTCCGAGGCTCCGGCTGGGGGGGGTTCGGGCGGGCGGAGAAATGGTTCTCGCCCGAGCCCTTAGCGGGGTGGGCTCGGACGGGCCGAGGAGGTACACTTGCTCGGAGCGTCGGAGCCGTGGCCCGTAGTAGAGTAGGGGAGGCCCTGTTGGGCCATGGTTTGCGCTTTGTTGGGCTTTCCTTAGGGGGGCCCTTATTTTGGTCCCGCACAAGAGAAGATTGGGAGGTCTGGCTGGGTTTAGAGGAAGAGCTAAGGAACAATGTTGATCAATGAGTGACAAGGTATGCCAACCATTGCAAGGAGGTTGAAGTTTCCATTCGGGCATGTGGTGGCAAAGGAGATTATTCAGCTAGTCTTTGTCAGCTATTTTCTTGTAGAATAATCTTATACTTGAGTTAATTGTATTGTGAAATGTTTACCAATTATAATCGTGACAACAACATCTTTGTCGGGGACCAAAATAAAGGCCCCCTAAGGAAGGCCCAACAAACGCAAAATCTTAGCCCAACAAGCCACCCACTGCTCAAACTCCTGCTACGGCATCGGGCGCACCAGGACCAGCGTTTTGTCTCCAGCCCGCCCGAGCACACTCGCGCAAGGGGCTCGGATGAGCGCCAACTCTCCGTCCCGCCCGAGCCCCCACGGATCAGGCCCTGACGGAAGCCGACTCTCCACCCCGTCCGAGCCCCGGGCGGACAGCCCCTGGACGGGGCCGATTCTTCGCCCCGCCCGAGCCCCCCTCGGGACAAAGCCTCGGACGGGGAGCCGACTCTCCGTCCCGCCCGAGCCCCCGGCGGACGGGTCTCGACAGTCGCGCGCCGCACTCCCCTGTGTCAAACTAGGGCTCGATGTGACATATATCCACCGCCCGCCTTCCCACGGTGGATCGCCGGGATGACGCTAGCCCCGGCCAGGGATGGGAGGCGTCCCCGTCACCATTCTCGCGCCCACGCTCACGATTACGCAATCCCTACAAGTAGCGCCATGCCTCGCCACCGTAGGGGCGACATGATGACTAACCTCAGAATGGTCCCATCACGGAAGTCCAAATACGGAGCATGCCGCATCCCGGGCGAAAGCGCCGGCGCCACCCCAAAGACGGGCGGCCGAGTCTTCCGGTGCCCCCGACCACTCGTGCACCCAGTGCTTCCAGAGCTGGGGCGCACGAAGATGGCCCCGTGCGCCGTATTCTACGTCGGCCACGCCGTATACGACAACGCATGCCGCGGCCCTCGTGAGCCCGACCGGGGTGAGTCAAAGCTACAAAGAGCCCACGGTATTCGGCACGCTCATCATGACGCCCACGCACGACCCTCAGCAGGCGTCGCCCCTCCTTCACCAAGAACGAGGAGCCGACCGCGAGACGGCGCCCGCCATTGACAAGGCGGGGCGCCGTACAAGACGAAAACGCTGCCTCACCCGGCCTCGGCAGACAAGGAGAGGGGGAGCCCCTAGGCCTCGGCAGGATGAGGCGGCGCCCACCGCCGTCTTTCCTATTCAAATATCAGACAGAAGCCCGTCCCTCCCCTTCCGGCTATAAAAGGGAGGGGGACGGGGCCCTTCCAGAGACAAGTGAATCCTAGGAAGCAAGTCAAGCAACCTCCTTTGACAAACACACACACACACACTCACTCATCTTACTCGAGACTTGGGACGGTTCCCTCTCTCCACTTGCTTGTACACCCTACCAACAGCACCTTGGTGCAGGATAATACAAAACCTTCTTGTGTCCTTTTTGCACACCATCCGTAGTTGGGAGCACGCACGCAAATTCACTCGTTGGTACTAGAACCACTAGTTTTAGCACCGGCGGTTGGCGCCGCCAGTAGGGGTCGTGCGTGCTTTTCCTTCCCGCCCGCCAAAAACTCCGGAATGGCCAGCAACGACGTTTCGGGCGGATTCCCAGCCCTAACTCCACTCCACTCCGGCCGCCGGAGCCAGGGACCCCGATCCGTTTGGTGAGCTCGAAGTTCGTGTCAACTGGAGTCCAAAGACGACATGGAACTTCTCCCCGCCGGAATCCGTGGGACCTCCCGACCAAAGCCCGGAAGACCCATCGCCAGCCTTGTCGCAGAGGCGCCGTGGCGCTGCCGAAGGAGCGACGGGACGCACCACGACGCCAGCAGCCCTGAGGAGGACTTTATGGCAAGAGGGTCAGCGACGCGCCGCTGCCATCGCCACCACGCCAGCCCATTTGGCCTGGTCAACGCCGCCGCCACGCGGCAACGTCGCCTCCACCGTCATGGGAGTCCGCAGGAGGCGCCCACGCCGTCCACGGGGCGCCCACGGAGCGCCGACGTAGACATCCCCGATGGATCCATCCACGCCTATGAGGAGTACCGGTTAGGCAAGAGGAGCAGCGGCGCCACTGGCGAGCGCTACATCCACCCGATCGCGCTACCTCGAGGACACGGAGCCCAGGGGTTCCTTCCGAGCATGCCTCGCTTTCGGCTACCCCGCTCGACTCCCCGCACGACATGTACGATCCGACTCGTGAATGCTTTCACGTGGAGATCGGGTGAGCTTCGGCGTAGGGCGGCAACGGCAACGACGGCGGCGACCAGACTCCGTGATCCCAGGCCCGCCACAGAGCGACTCCGGGCTGGCGCAACCCCCGAGGACCCTAACACATCCCGGCCTCCGGGCCGGGGCCACAAACTCCGCACATGCGGATCCTCCGGGGACCGGCGAGCCACCGGCTACCCCGAGAGGCCACGACGCCCCGCTATCGAACGGATTCGGGAGCTTGGGGACAGGCTCGAGCGCGACCGCCGCCTTGTTACGACAGGGAGATAGAAGCGCATTTAGCATGCCCACCGCGGCGGCACGCAATCCTAGCCCCCGCCGCCGTCAACACGCGCGTGACGCCAATCGTAAGAATCGCCAACGACGAGGGTGGAGAGCCCCCCCATCTTCCCACGCGCAGTCATAACGTCGCGGCGGCTGCCCTCCTCGTCCGGCCGATGCCGGAACCATCGACCGGAAGGACGACGATTCGAGATGATCTGCGAGATTATCTCGAGACTCGCTGCCCCGAAGAAGCTGAAAGCTTCGGCTTCCCGGCATCGGACACCGAGGGATGAGGGAGGGACGAAGAACGCCCACAACGCGAGCGAAGCTTCGGGTCCATCATGACCCATCGCGGGAGGCCGATCCGCGAGCGCGTTTCGACGACCGCGGCAAGATCGACGATGGTGACGCACGCAACGCCATCAACAACGCCGCAAAGGAAGCCGGAGCCCGGCCGGATGCGACCGCCAGCCACGCAGGCGGAAGGCGCGATAGCGACGAGGACCGCGACGATGCCGATCCTCCAGGTCAAGCCTTTCAGCCGAGATCCGCGGCCACGATTCCCCTCCGGTTCCTGCCAGGCCAATCTTGCCAAATACTGGGAGAAACGAACCCGAGGTTTGGCTCAACGACTACCGACTAGCATGCCAGCTTGGCGGCGCGGGACGATGACCGGCTTATCATCCGCAACCTTCCGCTGCATTTAGGTGATTCGCACGCCGCTTGGTCGAGCATCTTCCCGCCCGCACGATCCGCGACCGGGTCCGAGCTAGTCGGGGTTTTTGTGGGAAATTTGTGGCACATACGTGCGCCCGGGAATTCGTGGGATCTCCGCAGCTGCCGCCAGAGGCCCGACGAGACGCGCTGCGTGACTTCATCAGCGCTCGAAGAAGTGCACAGAGCTGCCCAACGTGGCCGGCACCGCTATCATCGCATTCTTCCTCCGCACGACCTGCAAGGAGCTCGTCCCACGAAGTTGGGCGAAGATGCCGACCACCGCCAACGAGCTGTTTGAGGTGGCGACGAACTTCGCCTCCGGCGAGGGAGGCGGGGAGCGATTTTCCGCGACGTCGGCGGCAAAGGGAAGCGGAAGGTGGACAATGCCGAGGGGGGAGGCAGCCCGTGGCCCCGTAAAAAAACAAGAAGAACAAGCACAAAGGGAAAAAGGGCAAGAAAGAGGTGGACTCGAGGACGATATCGTTGCCGCGGCCGACCGAAGACCCCGAGGTCCCCCGGGCCCTGGGCCTTCGACGACATGCTCAAAAAGCCCCGCCCTTTCCACAAATTCCCCGTCAAGCACACTATGGGGGAGTGCGACTTGGCTTGTCGCTTCTATCGAAGCTTCCCCCACCAAGGCAAGAAGAAGAAGGAGGGGGGAAAACAAAGGCGAGGAGTTCCCGAGGTCCATGACGTTTTCATGGTCATCGGGGGGCCGCCGGCGAAGTCACCCCGCCCCGCATCAAGCGCGAGCGTCGAGAGATATTCTCGGTGCATCCCCGCCACTCCGCAAGCACCCGCCGTGGTCCGCCGATGCCATCACCTTCAAAGATCGACGACCACCCACTCTACGTGCCAAAGCCGGGCGGTACCCGCCGTGGTCGACCCCATTGTCGACAACGTGCGGCTCACCAAGGTGCCGATGGATGGCGGAAGTGCCCTTAACATCCTCTACCCCAAACCCTCAGCCTGTTGGGGATAGAGCGCTCACGGCTTCGGCCCAGTAGCTCTCCCCTTTCAGGGCGTAGTGCCGGGTAGACGCGCCTGGCCCTCGGGTTGATCGACCTCCCGGGTCCCGCTTTGGGACGCCATCGAACTTTCGCAAGGAGGTCATCACCTTCGACGTGGTTGACTTTCGAGGAACCTATCACGGCATCCTCGACGACCAGCGTATGCGGTTCATGGCCGTCCCCAACTACACCTACCTTCTCCTCAAGATGCCGGCCCTAATGGTCATCACCGTTGGCTCCTCCTATGAGCACGCTGTTCAACCGCGACGCCGAGGCGCCGAGCACGCTGAGGCCGCGGCGATCTCCGAGGCCCTCGACACCAAGCCACGGCCGGCGCATTCGAGCCATCCGACGGAGTAAAGGAGGTCCCGGACCCCCGCCTCCATCCGGCAAGGCGGTGAAGATCTGCGACTCCCTCGACCCCAAATAGGAAGCAAGTGCTCGTCGACTTTCTCCGCGCAAACATCGACATTTTTAGTGGAGTCCCTGACATGCCGGGCATTCCGAGGGATGTCGCCGAGCACTCCCTTGATATTCGGGCCGGATCCGCACCGGTGAAGCAGCCGTTTGCGCCCGATTCGACGAGGAAAAGCGCAGAGCCATCGGGCGAGGAGGTAAACAAGCTTTTAGCGGCGGATTCATCAAGGAGGTGTTCCACCCAGCAGTGGTTATCTAATCCTCGTAATGGTTAAGAAAAAGAGCGAAATGGAGGATGTGTGTAGACTATACCGGTTTAAATAAAGCATGTCCAAAAGTTCCCTTTCCTTTACCACGCATTGATCGATAATCGACTCCACCTCGGGTGTGAGCTCTTATCCTTCCTTGATGCTTACTCGCTACCACCAAATAAAGATGAAGGAGTCCGACCAGCTCGCAACGCCCTTCATCACCCCCCTTGGCATGTACTGCTACGTGACGATGCCTTTCGACTCGAGAACGGGGGCAACGTAACGCCGTGCATGCATGGGCGTTCGGTGACCACGCCGGAGAGCACCGTGGAGGCCTACGTCGACGACATCGTAGTCAAGACGAAAAAAGGCCGACGACCTCATCTCCGACCTTACGATCGCTTTTCGGTGTCTTGCGCCCAAGAGCGTCAAGCTCAACCCCGAGAAGTGTGTCTTGGGGTCCCCCGAGGCATGCTCCTTGGGTTCATCGCCTCCAAACGCTGCATCGAGCCTAACCCGGAGAAGGTGAACGCGTGACGAGCGTGGGCCGATCAAGAACCCGAAGGGCGTGCAGCGGGTCATGGGATGCCTTGCGGCCCTCACCGTTTCATCTCACGCCTCGGCGAGAAGGGCTTGCCCCCCGTCAGACGCCTCTTGAGAAAGACCGAGCGCTTCTCCCCGACCTCCGAGGCTCGGGAGGCCCTCGACAAGCTCAAAGCCGCCCTCACCGCCCCGATCCTCGTCCCCCCTCCCCGAAGGAGAACCCCTCCTCCTGACGTCGCCGCGACCACCCGAGTGGTCGGCGCGGCCATCGCCGATTGAAAGACAGGGGAGGAGGGCCACGCACCTGCCGATCCAGCGCCGGTCTACTTCATCGGCGAGGTGTTGTCCGAGACCAAGATCCGCTACCCACGCATCCGAGAAGCTGCTCTACGCCGTGGTCCTGCCACGCCGGCGCAAGCTCCGCACTACTTGACGCCCACCCCGTGACGGTGGTCTCTTCCTTCCCGTTGGGAGAGATCCTCCGTAACCGGAGGTCTCGGGCGGGTCGCCAAGTGGTCCGTTGAGCTCATGGGAGAGGCCCCTCTCGCACGCGCCAAGAAAGGCCATCAAGTCCCAAGTCTTGGCCGATTTCCTCGCGAGTGGACGGACACCCACCGCCGCCCCAGCCTTCAGCGTGCATCTTGGACGATGTACTTCGACGGGTCCCTCGATGAAGACCGAGCCGGCGCCGGCCTCCTCTTCGTCTCCCTCATGGGGTGCACATGCGGTACTTCACTTCCCAAATACAAATAATATGGCGTAGTACGAGGCCCCCCTCGCTCAACGGGTTGAAGATCGCCGTCGAACTTGGCGTCAAGCGCCTCGACGTCCGAGGCGACTCACAGCTCGTCATCGACCAAGTCATGAAGGACTCAAAGCTGCCACGACCCAAAGATGGACGCTCTTTCGCAAGGCGGTGCGCGCCCGGAGGACAAGTTCGACGGCCTCGAGCTCAACCACGCCGTCCGGAGGTACAACGAAGCCGCCGACGAACTTCGCCAAGATCGCCGCCGAAGAGCCCCCGGTTCCCCCCGACGTCTTCACTAAAGACCTCGCCGCTCCCTCCGTCGAGTTCGAGGGCAGGAAGAGGCCGAGGAGAAACACACCCCCCCCCCGGGGCCGGAGAATCGTCCGACGCCCCCCCCCCGAGGTCCCTCGGCTTCGTAACGCACTCGGCACCGAAGCGCCGAGATCATGGAGGTCGACGGAGGAAACCCCCGGGCCGATCCCAGGCCGGACCGGGAGGGAGCCGTACCTGACCGATCGTCCCGAGGCGCCCTCCCGAGGATTTCAACCAAGCCAAAGGCGCATCGCGAGGAGAGCAAAGTCTTTCGCCACATCGAGGACGAGCTCTACCGACGGTTCCTCGGGGTCTTGCGCCGTGTATCACAGTCGAGGAAGGCCTCACCTCGTCCCCGCAAGATCCACACGCCGGTGTGTGCGGCCACCACGCCGCTCCCCGCCCCCCGCCGGCAGCGCTCCGACAAGGGTTCTATGGCCGACCGCAGCCGGCCGACGCTTACCGAGGTAGTGCGCACTCGCGGGGGTGCCAGACTACGCCTGGCCAAACGCACCTGCCGGCTCAAGCTCCTGACCATCCCGATCACATGGCCCTTCGCCGTATGGGGGCCTGACCCGGTAGGACCCCTAAAGAAAGCGCCCGGGGCTTCACGCACCTACTTGTCGCCATTGACAAGTTCTCCAAGTGGGATTGAGGCGCGCCTGGCCACCAACATCCGATCCGAGCAGCGGTGGTGCTCTTCTTCCGACATCATCCACCGCCGGGATCCCGAACTCCATCATCACCGACCACGGCACCCCAGTTCACGGGGCGGTTCAAACTTCGCGACGAACACCGTCACGCATCGCTCGGTCTTCGCCGCGCACCCCCTGCACGAACGGGCAAGTGGAGCGAGCCAACGGAATGATATTGCGAGGACTCAAGCCCCGGATCTTCAACAAAGTCAACAAGTTTGGCAAAAAAGGTGGCTCGAGGAACTCCCCTCGGTCCTCCGGAGCCTCAGGACGACGACGAGCCGGGCCACGGGGTTCACGCCCTTCTTCCTAGTGTACGGCGCCGAGGCAATGCTGCCACCGACTTGGAGCTCGGATCTCCGAGGCTCAAAGCCTACGACGAGGCTCGGAATCAAGGGGCTCGGGAAGACTCGCTAGATATGCTCGAGGAAGCTAGGGGACGCAGCCCTTCTCGCACTCAAGAAGGTACCAACAGCCTCCGACGCTACCATGACCGCCGAGTCCGGATCCGAGACCTCAAGGAAGGCGACCTGGTGCTCCGCCTCCGCCAAGACAACAGGCCGCCATAAGCTCACGCCGCCTTGGGAGGGGCCCTTCATCGCCGCAGAGGTCCTCAAACCAGCACCTACAAGCTGGGCCAACGAGAAGGGCGAAGTCCTCAACAACGCTTGGAACATCCAACGCCTACGTCGCTTCTACCCTTAAGCTCCCAAGCTTCTACATACGGTTGTACTTCATGTTCCTTAAATAAGAATGGGAAGCACTTCTCATTTTTTACGATTCTCCTGCAAACGAGAAATACGTCCCCGAGGCCCCTGGGGGCTAAGGACCGGAACTACGCTCACACTACCTGGGGAGTTCGAGGGGAGACTCGGCTTTGATCCATCAAAACCGAGCCTCCCTCGGGCCGGGACAGGGGGAACCCCTCCCCGAAAAGCACCTCAAGCACCTTACCCTTTTGTTTATCGCTTTTCTAACGCTTTCGTGCTAAAGATCCCGAATGTTTAGAAAAAGGACGTCTTCGAAACCTAGGGCGGAAAGAGCCGTGGGTCACTTACGCCCATGCGCTACAAGTATTCCCGCGCCACCGCCTAAGGACGAAGAAGCTTCATGCTTTTGCGAGGGGGGATCGCTCCAAACGTTAGAGAGTCGACAAAGCTACGAGGCCTCCCACGCCCCCTGCCACACAAGCCCTGTACTTACCACTCTTAACTAAGGACGAGCCTAAAAACTCAATGTCCCCGCAAACGGCCTTAGTCTAGACACGAGGCAAGGTTCGGGCGCACGAAAGATAGACGTAAAACGATCAAACAAATCATAAGGCCTCGACGGGCCAAGATCTCAAGTGACATAGGGAAAACAAAATTCCTAACCAAGTTTCTTTTACATGGGCACACTTGGCCCGACCATGAGCTCACCGGGGGGCATCCCGACCCCCTCTTTTCCTTGGCGTCGGCAGCCCGCGGCTGCCGGCCCTTCGCCGGCCCTTCAGCTCCAGGGGAGGATGGCCGACCTGAAAGTGCCCAACCAACACCGACGTGGTCCCCTCGGCCGGCGAAAACAGCTTCGGCGAACACCTCCCCCTCACGGCCTCCCCTCGCCCCCGGCGACGACAAGCCCCTGAGATCTTGGGGAGATCGAGGTCGTAGGGGAGAGGGTCATCGCTGGGTGTGCGACACGCTGGTCCCGAGGCCGGATCAAGGGCGGCGCGGACACGCGTTTCCGCTGCCGGGGCAACGCCCCAGCCCGCAGTTACCGCCGCCCAGCCAGCTCGCCGGGCTCGATCGGCACGTAAACGGCAAGGATCCTTTCTCCTTTCAGGGCGACGAGCTCGCCCTCGCGGGCCGAGGAGTAGCCGCAGCCCCGCGACAAAGGGCCTCCGCTTGTTCCGACGACTTCTTCTTCGCCTCTACGCATCCGCCAGGGGTCAGCCTCGGAGCGGGATACAAGGATGCGATCGCTCAAAAACGACAAAGACTTACCTTCCGTCCGCGCCACCTCCTCCGCCCGCTACCCTGCGCTCGGAGCTGGATGGCCCTCATTCGCCGCTTGCCCAAGCTCGGCCCGCACCATGGTGACATCGTTGACAAAAAGCCGGTGATCGTGTCCATATTCACCACAGGTTCTCTCGTCAAGGTCCCGATGGTGCCGGGAGGCCTCGGCAAGCGCCGTCCCTCATCGCCTTTCCTTCTTCTGCGGAGCTTGTCGAGCTCCTCGCCCGAGCAGCTAGCTCGTGCGCACCGGGTTTGCCTCCCCCCGTTGGAGATGGAGCGCCTCGCCGAGGCCGGACTGAAACCTGAGAAACTCGATTTCTCCCCCGACGCCACCGCCAGTCCTATAACGGCCGGGGCCAACGGATTAGCCGCCTTTGGGCGCCATGCCAAGGTAAGGCTTCACCACAAATGTTTGTATTATTACCTTAATCAAAGCCGGAGGTCCCCCCAGAAGATCGGGCGAAAAGCAGGATTAAGAAGGTTTTGGCGATTTCATGTACTTGTCCGCCCGCTCCCACCGGGTCGACCCCAAGGCTCCAAAGACATAGATCGGCCGTCCTCCGTCCCCGCGGCCCGACCGTGGCACACGCCGGCACGCCCTCGCCGGGAGGACCCTCGGGCGGCGCCGGTCGACGACCCCATACTTGCTGTCGGAGGGGAGGTAGCATCCGCTACTTACCACCCTTCTTCCCGTGGTGGTCTCCTCTCGAGGAGGATTTCCACCACCTCCCGCGCGCGCCGAGCGCTTGGGGCCGAACGGCGCCGCTCCTATGACCGGCGTCGCTAATGGCTATCGAAAGGCGCCGTTTACTTTGCTCACGTGGGACAAGACGCCTGTCACTTCGCTCCACAGCTAGGCGCCGCCAAGGTCTTCCGCCGCCCGGCGCCGTGACCCTCTCTGCCACGTAGCGAAGGTGGCTCCATGGCCGAGGCGCCCATCGATCACCAGCGCCCCCGCCACCCTGGGTGGTAAGCGCTCGCGCCGCCTATCGGCTCAGAAGCCCCCCGCTGCGCGAGCAAGCGGAGAGCCGGGGCGGGGCCGCCTTGCGCTTTTGCCGCGTGTAGCAAGAAGAGTGAGTCTTCTAAAAAGGAAAAAGAGAAGAAGGAAGAGCGGCGAAGACTAAAAGGGACAGACACCTACCTCGCGACCGGGCGTTGAAACGACAGCCATCAAGCCGTGCCAGGGCCGGGACTCGGACTGAGGTGTCCCCAGCGCGACTCTCACGGGCACAGACACCGACCCATCGGGCGTCGCCGCCTACGGCGAGGCCTGCCTCACCCTCGGCGGTCCTCCCCGCCGCCTCGAATGCCCGAGGGCAAGGTCGAAGTCGCCCAACGGGCCTCGACGGCGATGACTCGAGAGGGGCCTCGCTCCCGGCCTGAAAGTCCAAATCCCGGCCACCTCGGTTGAAGCCTCTACAAGTGGTGAGGCGGGAGCGGTGTCCTTCAACGGCCACGGCGCCCACTCCTTTCCTTCACGGGGGGTGATGCGGCCAAGCCAAAGAAGCTGTAGTCCTCCTCCTCCTCCTCGTCATCCTCATCATCGCCACGAGGAGGACTCGGAGGGGGTCGGCTCTCGGGGGCCCCCTCATCCGCCTACCCGGCCCACAGCCTTCTCCAGCTCGCCCTCTAAGTTCTCCTTGACATTCCTGTCCGACTTCTTCTTCTCCCCCCCTCTCTTCTCCGCGAGGGCCCTGCTTTCTCCTTCTCCGCGGCAATGGGGGCTTGGGCCTTCGCCTTCCCCGGACAGCCCCCGTGAAGAATAGAGCAAAGTAAGGACAAGGGGGGAGGAAACAACGACAACCCATCAAGCACGGCCCGCTAGAAACTCACCACGGAGACGGCATTGGGTGGGGTCACATCGCGACCTTGTAGAGGTTGGAGACGTCGGTCACCGACGCCGCCTTCTTGGTCCGCTCGACGATCTCGGCGTGATCAAGGTCGACGGACGACATCCCGCCTCCCCAGGGGGGCCGCCTTCCCTCATGTCAAACAGCAAGGCTGCCTAAGCATGAGGGGCGTAACTCGACGACAGGTGGAAGGCGGCGATGACGACCGACGATCTAACCCCTTCTTCCGGGCCAACCTCCTCAGCGCTGGAACACCTTCTCCGCAGGGATGACCCTCTCAGGATGATCTCCTCCTTCCACCTCTCCGGGGTCAAGTGAACACCTTCCCTGTAAGCGGGGCGGGTGGCGGAGTCGTTCCGGAGGTAGAACCACTTCGCGCCGACCCCACGGTTGGAGGAGGTCAGCTTCCCAGGGATATACGAATCCCGGTGGCGAGCCCGCACCGCAAAGATGCAGCTACCGACAGCGACGGATATCCTCTTCCCCCTCTCGACGGCTCTTGAAGAAGAGGGCGCCCAAGAAGTGGAGCCGAGGTCCCAAAGTGGACCTCGACCCCAAGGAAGCCCTCACATGGGGCAACGAACACCGCCAGTGCGTGATGGAGTTGGGGTTGAGATGTTGCAGCTCCGGTGCCGTAGTACTCGAGGATGGCCCTCAAGAACCCGACCCACCGGCATCCTGAACCCCGCTCATGGAACGCCGTGAAGCTCACGACGCATCCCCGAGGCGGGCGCGGGGACAGATGGTCGGCCGGGCGGGACGATCCACTCCGGGAGGCCTTGTCGGCGCAGGGGGCGAAGCCCCTTCCCCACGAAGCGCCACCAGCTCGCAACGCCACGAGCTCGCCTCCCACTCCTCCACACCGACGATCTCGGGCCTCGACGCCATGGCAGCCCGACGATCTCGGCCTCGACGCCATGGCAATGAGCGGGTGGATGCAAGCAAGTTTTCTCTCTCCTCGCCCTCTTTCTTCCTCGGCCGAAAGGCGATCGGCAATGGCGGAGGAGGAAGCAAAGGCGAGGAAGGCGAGAAAGGAGGACGACGCGGCCGCCGCATGTGTACTTATACCCGCGCGTTTCCGTCTTTTTGCATTAATGCGTATCAACCTACGATACGCCGTAATCGACATAATAATCGCACGCAACCCAAAGCGACGGCACACGAGCGGCAGCGTACGCGGGGTCTAGCGAGCCCATGCAGCGCGCTACCCGCCCGCCCAAAGGATCAGGCGCAAGGCCCGGGCCTCGTGCGTGGCGCGGCCCGGAAAACGCCCGGCGCAAGACATCACGCCGCCGTGGGGCCCCACGACTTCACGCGCCGCGGAATCGCCACGACAGGGAAAAGTAGGGCCGCCACCTCCCTCAAGGCTCATAGCCCGCATCCTGGGCCGGCCGCTCGGGAAAGCGCGCCCACCCGGGGTGAAACGGTGGTTTTCCTTCTTCATGAAGGCAGTTCGGCATTTACCATTTACTGGCCCGTAGGAACTTTCGGCCCATCTCTGGGGTTCGACGGCCGCCTCAGGCAACAGAAATCGTGGGCAGCTCGGACGGCCTCATACACGGCCAAGCCCCGCGCAAGGCCATCCATCTCGAAAAGATCCCGAGGCCAGCATGGCAGCCGAGTAGGGGGGATCCCACGGGCTGAGCCGAGCCCTGACCTCGGGCAGGACGGGACCGAGCCCCGCCTGCATACCAAGGTTTTATGAACTGAAGGCCCCGGCCCAGCCAACCCCTAGCGACGGGCACGCGGTTCACTTGGATCCACCTGCTATCGCCTCACCGGACCTAGTCGTGATTCGACACTGCCGACGATGGCACGATAAAGTCCAACCTCCTCCCTCAAGGAAGGGACGGAGGTGCTGTAGTAAAGACTAACGACCGAGTACCAACTGCTCCCCTCAACGCCACGAGGGTCGGGGGACTTGTACCCCAACGCTAAACCGGCTCGAAAGCCCCCCGACACTCGACCGATCCCTTCGGGCGAAGCCGACGGTCGGGCTCGCTACAAAATCGCTTTTTAAGCCACCAAAACACGAACGAGCCCCTGGACGGGTGCACACACACTCCTCCGAGGCCTCGGGGGCTACACCAGCACGGAAAGCCATTTGCGCACCCTACGGAGGAAACGCCTTCAACCAAGGGCGACACCGCACCTCACCTCGAACAGTACATTCACTCCTTGAGAGGCTCTGGGGCTACCGGTCCAAAGGGACCAAAAAATAAAGGCCCCCTAAGGAAGGCCCAACAAACGCAAAATCTTAGCCCAACAAGCCACCCACTTGTTCAAACTGGGCTACTAAGATCAGCGCACTGGAGACCCGGCGTCTTGTCTCCGGCCCGCCCGAGCACATCTCCGCAAGGGGGCTCTGATAGCGCCAACTCGTCCCCGCCCGAGCTCCCCCACGGATCGTGCCTCTGACGGAGCCGACTCTCCACCCCCGTCCGAGCCCCCGGCGGGCAGGCCTCGGACGGGGCCGATTCTTCGCCCGCCCCTCGGCGATGTGGCCTCGGTGACGGGAGCCGACTGGCCCCGCCCCGAAGCCCCTCACGACGGGTCTTTGACAAAGTCGCGCCCGCACTCCTGTGTCAAACTAGGGCTCGATGTGACATATATCCACCGGCCCGCCTTCCCACAAAGATCGCCGATGACGCTTAGCCCCCCGGCAGGGGATGGGAGGCGCCCCGCTACCATTCTCGCGCCACGCCACGATTACGCATCCCTACAAGAAGCCATGCCTCGCCATCGTAGGGCTTACATGATGACTAACCTTCGTAATGTGTCCCATCACGGGAAGTCCAAATACGGAGCATGCCGCATCCCCGCGAAAAGCGCTGGCGCCACCTCAAAGACGGCGGTCGAAGTCTTCCTGCAGGTTCCCGACCACCGTGGCACCCAAAGCTTCCGTGAGCCGTGGTGCATTTAAGATGGCCCCCGCGCGCCGTGATTCTACGCTGCCACGCCAGATACGACAACGATGCCGCTGCCCCAGAGCCCGACCGGGGGTGAGTCAAAGCTACAAAGAGCCACGGTGCACTGGCACGCCATCATGACGCCCACGCAGACCCCAGCAGGCGCACGCCCCTCCTTCACCAAGAACGAGGAGCCGACTCCGCGAGACGGCGCCCGCCATTGACAAGGCGGCGCCGCACAAGACGAAAAACGCTGCCCTCACCCGGGGCCTCGGCACAAGGAGAGGGGGAGCCCCTAGGCCTCGGCAGATGAGGCGGCGCCCACCGCCGTCTTTCCTATTCAAATATCAGACAGCAAAGCCCGTCCCTCCCCCTTCCGGCTATAAAAGGGAGGGGACGGGGCCCTTCCAGAGACAAGTGAATCCTAGGAAGCAAGTCAAGCAACCTCCTTGACAAACACACACACACACTCACTCATCTTACTCGAGACTTGGGACGCCTCCCTCTCTCCACTTGCTTGTACACCCTACCAACAGGCACCTTGGTGCAGGATAATACAAAACCTTCTTGTGTCCTTCTTGCACACCATCCGAGTTGGAAGCACGCACGCAAATTCACTCGTTGGTACTAGAACCACTAGTTTTAGCACCGACAATCTTTTTCTGTTAAAAATTAAAATTACCCATGACAGGGCTTACATTTGTTAATTTCTTTTCCCTTATCTACATCGAATTTTGTTACATTTACTTTGCAGGGCCAGAAATGCTCCTTCGTCAGTCTTCAGATCTTCGAAACCAGGAAAGGGTTAATATGAACTTCGGAGGTGATACTGGAGATGCATTTGAGGCACATGAATGGAGATATGTTCGAACATTTAACGGTATATTTAATTCTTTATATTATTCACGCTGGACCTTTGAAAGTTTGAAGCAAGTTGTTTCAGTTGCCTGTATTTTCTCTATTAATCCATTCCCTGTAGGCCTGTATTGTGGTTTTGGATGGTTACCCAACTTTTTTTTATGTGATTGAACTAAATAACTGATCTTTCTATCTCATTTTCTGAAAGAAATGTTGTGGCTGTGAATATACGCATCACTGCTGTCACCATGGCCACTTGGCACTTTTGTACAAGACTGTTTATCTAAATTGCATTGCAAGTGAAACCATGGGGGCAAAAAAGCAAACTCGGATTGTTGAGTTCATAGAAAATTGTAGCTCCTCAACCATCCACGTGCACGATCAAAAGACTTTGTACTCTGTGGGCACTATGTACCCTGTTACACCATTTTAATCACAAATGAGTGTAAAATGTTTTGACCAATATTTCAGAGTTTCTGATTTTCTATTTTTTGGATAAGGTACTTTGCATATATTTACAATTTGATACATCTTAGTCTTACCCATTGATTTTTTTCTCGAACATGCAGGAGAGCTATGTATCTTTATATTAAGAAGAAAAAAGGGGAAGAGCCCTTACAAACACACACCCCAACACCATAAAAACCATGCTACTAACAATCTGACTCACCTGTGACAAAAGATGAATGAACCAACCAAAGCAAAGGCAAACCTAGATTAGCTGATTAGGTCAATATGCAGTCAGGTGGTCTTGCTGCCATGGTATCTCTTAGGTTACAAAGCTCTTCCTTAGCTCTGTTGGGCTTCTTAAAATGATATAATATCCTCAGAGGAAGGTTATGTTCTTTATATTTGAATCTGTGACGTGACCTATATTAACAGCATAAATAATCCTCCAAGCAGGTTATGAGCTTTGCAGAGAACTGTGGCTAATAGAGTGACTTTTGTGATTCACCTTTGTTTATGCTATTCATATTCTTAGAGGCAAATGGAAATTCAAAAGTTGTGTGGTTATGTTGGATCATATGCAACTTATCTCTATCTAATATCAGTTCCATATTTATGCAGGTATCAGAATTTTTGAAGATATTACAAATTCAAAGGTGAGAGCTATTTTCCTTATTAAGGTCAAACATATGACATGCTATTGTGGCTTTGAAGTTCCCAATTGCTAGAATAATTGGACTAGATTATTGGGCTTACCCTAGAAGGGTAGCTATATCATTCATACATGGGCCTCATGGGCCTAAACACATATACTCCAACACCCCCCCGCAGTCTGAACTACCGGCGCAGCGGAGTTCCAGACTGGACATGAAAAGAAGCACACACACGAGCCCCCCCACAGACGCAACTAGCCACTGGTGATGTTGAGGCTAGAGCGAAACTCGGAGAAGGTCGAGGATGGGAGGCCCTTGGTGAAGATGTCGGCAAATTGGGAGGTGGTCGGGACGTGTAGAACCCGAACATTGCCGATGGCGACCAGATCGCGGACGAAGTGTAAGTCAATCTCCACGTGCTTGGTCCGCTGGTGCTGAACCGGGTTGGTGGAGAGGTACACCGCACTGACGTTGTCGCAGTAGACCAGCGTGCTCCGTGAGAGGGGACTGTGGAGCTCGGTGAGGAGCTGTCGGAGCCAGGAGGCCTCGGCCATGCCGTTAGCGATAGCGCGGTACTCCGCCTCGGCACTGGAGCGGGAGACCATTGGCTGACGCTTGGACGACCAGACACCAAAGTTGCCGCCCGTAAAAGACAGCGTAGCCGGAGGTGGACCCCGACGGGTCTCCGGACACCCGGCCCAGTCGGCGTCGGTGTAGACGACGAGCTCGGTGGAGGGAGACCGGTGGAGGAGCAGGCCGTAGTCAACAGTGCCTCGGAGGTAGCGGTGGAGGCGCTTGAGAGCAGTGAGGTGAGGCTTCCGCGGATCATGCATATGAAGGCAAATCTGCTGAACTGCATATGTGATGTCTGGCCGGGTGAAGGTGAGGTACTGAAGTGCCCCTGCAAGACTCCTGTACGCAGTGGGGTCGCTCACTGGAGTGCCCTGGCTCTTGGACAGCTTGGCCTGAGTGTCAACTGGGGTGGAGCAGGGCTTGCAGTCAGTCATCCCGGCTCGCCCCAGATATCGAAAGTGTAATCAAGGCCGGTGAAGGAGGACGCCAGATGGGACGAGGCTCAACCGTGACTTTGAAAAGTGATGGAGCGCACCAAGATCCTTTATCGGGAACTCCTGCTGAAGAGAGGCAATGATGCGCCGGAGTAGGGACGGACCGAGGTCGTGAGCACAATGTCATCAACATAGAGCAGCAGATAGGCGCCTCCGCTCCATGGTGATAGATAAACAAATGACGATCCGACTTGGCCTCCACGAACCCCAGTCGGCAGGAAAGCAAAGAAGCCTAGAGTGCCAAGCCCGAGGGGCCTCGCTTGAGGCCGTAGAGAGACTTGTTGAGGCAACAGACCATATCCGGACGAGAGGAGTCAACAAAGCCCGCAGGCTGGCTGCAGTAGACTGTCTCAGTGAGAGAACTGTGCAAGAAGGCATTCTTGACGTCCAGCTGATGCACGGGCTAGGAGCGAGAGAGAGCCAGTGAGAGAACCGTGCGGACGGTAGCCGGCTTCACCACTGGACTGAAAGTCTCATCGTAGTCGACCCCCCGTAGCGCTTTTGTGAAACCCCCGAGAACCCAAATACAGCCTTGTACCGATCAAGAGTGCCATCAGCCCGCCGCTTGTGTGTCCGCATCCACTTGCCGGTGACAACATTGGAGCCACCGGTCGGGGCACCAGATCCCACGCCCGTTAGGAGCGCCGCTGCATTTTCCATCGCTGCGACGCCAAGAGGATCCGCCAAGGCCGCGCGAACGGAAGAGGGTACCGGCGAGACCGGGTAGCCTTGCCGGGCGCCGCGGCGGGAGGGGGTCGCAGGACGCCAAATGGGCCGCCGCCGCCACCATATGGTGAACATGACGCCGGTGTCGGTGAAGGAGTAGGCGGGTGATACACCGGCCGCCGCCACGGGCGGCAGGGGGCGGTGGAGGTGGCGGTGTAGGCGCCGCCGGCGAGAAGAGGCGGGCGACCGACGGGCGGGATCGCACCGGGCGTAGGGTCCGCCGCCGCCGGGCGATGGTGCACGAGGACCGCCGAGAAGACGCCATATCGGTGGTGACCGAGCCGATGGTGACGGAGGCGGTGACGGTGGTGGACCAAAGACCGGTGGCAAGGGGTCCGCCACGGTGGCGCTGTAGACGCCAAGCACCGGCCGGGCGGCGCCGCTGGAGGTGCCGAAGACGACGCTGTCGGGCCCGGCAGGCACCGGGTCGTAGTACCGAAGACGGAGCCGGTGCACGGGCCGGCTAAGGGCCCGCGGAGGAAGACCTCCGCAGACACAGCCACAAAGGTGGCTGGACCACCGTGTCGGGGAAAAGAGAGAAGAGGTCAAGGTCGAGGGTGGTGGAAGTGGAAGTGGGTGGAGAGGTGGTGGAGAAAGGGAAGACGGACTCATCAAACACAACGTGGCGAGATGAGGACACGCCGAGAGGTGAGGTCAAGGCAACGGTACCCCTTGTGATCCGGGGAGTACCCAAGAAAGACACAAAGAGTCGAACGGGGAGCCAGCTTGTGGGAAGCGGTGGCAGTGGTGTTAGGTAACACGCACACCCGAAGACACGGAGGTGATCGCATCGGTGGAAGGGTACCGAAGAGAGCGTGGTGAGGAGGGGAGAGGAGCGGGCAAAAAATGGAAGGCAATCGGTTAAGGAGGTAGGTGGAGGTGTGAAGGCTCTCGCCCAAAAACCGGGCAGGAGTGAAGCCCGGAAATGGCGGGTGCGCATGGTGTCGTTGGTGGTGTAAATCATGCGCCAGCCTTACCGCTCTAGGAGGAGGTATAGGGGCACGACAGCGAAATCGCATACCGTGGGAGAGGAAGAAAGCACGAGAGGTGGCGTTGTCGAACTCATGCCCATTGTCACACTGGACGGCCTTGATGGTGAGGCCGAACCGAAAGGACACCTGTGCAAAGAAGTGACGGCAGGTGGGGAAAAGCCTCGACTTAGCACGCAGGGGAAAAAGTCCGTGAATAATGAGAGAAATCATCAACCACCACAAGATAGTATTTATATCCGTAAATGCTCATGACAGAGAGGTCCACGTATCACGAAGTGTATAAGATCAAAAATATGGGTCGCATGTGAAGAAGCATGAAAAGGAAGACGAACATGACGGCCCAGCTGTCACGCATGACATAAGTGCTCATCGTGATCACGAGTATAATGGATATCGGAACTACGACTAAGCTTCATCAGAGCATCACGGCCAGGGTGTTCGAGTCGACGGTGCCAAATGGTGGAAGAAGTGGTGGCGGCGAAAGCAGCTGACAAAGCGGAAGGTGAAGAAGACGAAGGAGGCACCGGAAACCGAAGAGTGTAAAGGGGTCCCGTCTTTGTCACATCGGAGAAGAGGACGCCGGGAAGCCAAATCCTTCACAAGAAGACCGTAAGAGTCAAATTCAACGTAACGTAAATTGTCACCAGAAATCGACGAATAGAAAGAAGGTTGTGAACCATGAGGGAGTAACAAGAACATCGAAAGGCGAAAGGAGCCATGGGTGTCGGGCCGGCACCCACGTATGTGACAAGAAGACAAGAACCATTGGCGACCATGATGAAGAAGGGTGAGAGGAAGGAGGGTGTACGGAGGAGAGTATACCGGGGTCGGGAGTTGTGTGGAAAGTGGCACCCGAGTCGGCGATCCAGTCTGTACCGACTGGAGGTGTCAGTGTCATGGTGCCGAAGGAGCGGGCCAAGGCCGCCGGGTCCCAACCGACAAGCTCGGGCGGGGTGCTCGGAGGTGAAGCCCATGGAGTGGCCCCGTGAGGTGAGTGCCACGGCGAGGGTAGCGGAGGAGCTCCGGTGAGCATGGCCGCCGATGGGCGAGGCTCGGCGCCGGTGGCCTGGAATGGCCACATGGAGATGCGCCCCTACCATGGGTGGTGGATATGGATGAAAATGGTACGGATATTTATCCGACCGTCCGTTCGACCGAATTCGTTTAGAGGGGTTTAGATCTGTCCGTATCCGGGTCCAAATATTCAACATCCGGTACCGTATCCGTATCCGAATACTCAAATCGCATATTTATGATGTCGATATCCAATTGTATCCTATCCGACATGGATGACACTATCCGTACTCGAATCTGAATCCGGATAAAAATATGAAAACAAATGTGGTATCAATGATATCCGTCCGTATCCGATCCGTTTTCATCCATAGTGGTGGAAGGAGGGCCGTGGTGCGCCCCCGCGGAGGTGCCGGTGCGCCCCACGGCCAGGGCTCGCACCACGCCCCCTCCGCCGACGGCGGCCGCCACGGCCCCCCCACCCCCACTCGGCCCGGGAGGAGGAGGACCAAGAAGAGACGATGGAGGCGGGGCGGACGAACGCAGAGGAGGAGTGGCGGCAAGAGTAGTCGAGGAAGAGGAGGACTCAGGCCCGAGAGTGACCCAGCCGACACCCCGAGTGAGCTCCTCTAGGGCAAGGTTGTCGCGGACCTCGAGGAAGGCAGGGAAGGGTCGCTGCCGGGTGATCCATGTCCGGAGGTGAGCGTAGCGGTCGCTGAGCCCGCGAAGGACGTTGAGGACCAGGATACGGTCCTCCACGGGCCCGCCAAGGTCACCGAGGGAGTCCGCCATGCCCTTCATCCGCGGCGGGCAAGAGATTGGCCGACGGAGAGACGCCTCGACGAAGGTACGGAAGCTCGCATCGAGACGCAGAGCCCGAAGCCGGCATTGCCCAGAACTGGCCCTCGAGCGCCCGGCCCGTGCACGCTGGCGTTGCGAGTGTTGCGAACGAGGTCGTGGAGCTCGAGGGAGATGGTCCCAATGATCCAGAGGAGGACGATGCTGTCGAGGCGTAGCCACGCCGGGGTTATGGCCGCAACCGAGGCGTCGACAAGGACGTGGTCGTTGAGGGCGTAGCGGCGAAGGGTGAGGAGGACCAGGTCCCGCCAACGCGCGTAGGAGGGCGACTCCGGCTCGAGGACGACACACCCCCGGCCTGGTAGTGGAGCTGCGCCACGAGTGGGTCGGCTGGGTCGTGCTAGAGAGCTCCTGATGGCGGCGGTCGAGGAGGTGGCGCGCTGGAGGAGGAGGCACTGGCGTCGTGGTACACAGGGTAGACGAGGAGCTGCTCCGCCTCGGCGATGCGACGCGCCAAGGCATCGGCCGATCGGCGCCTCCACGCTCCCGGATCGAGGGGTGGCCGCGCGCTGTGCGGCCCTCCGCCCCGAGCGCCCGAGGACAGCGACGGGCAGCTGCGAGGGAGGGTCGGCGGCGGTGCGGCGGCGTGGGGCTGGGGAAGGAGTGGCGAGTGGCGGTGGGGCTGGGAGAAAGGTGTCGCCTCCGCCAGCGCTACTCCGGCCCCAACAGCGGCGGCAGCCGCGGCTGCAACTGCGGCGGCTGCAGCGCGTCTGGGCGGGCTGCGGGTGGCAGCAGCGCCCTGGCCGGGCGCTGCGAAGCCGAGGCCGCGCCAGAGGGTCGCCGGGCGCCGCCGCGGCAGCGCGTCCCTTCGCGCCCCGAGGCTCCGCGCGGTGCGCGGGCGGCGGCGGGCGCCGAACCCGCTGGTCGCGCTTCAACCCGGCGTCAAGGCCATCCGGCAAGCGCCGCGGCTGAAAGCAGGGCCAGCGCTGCCACAATGCCGCCCACGGGGCCCAGGTAGAGGTAGAGGGAGGGAGGAAGAGGAGAAGTAGGTGGGGAAGGGAGGGGCGCGCCGGCCATGGCCGGCAACGGCGGGGCGGCGCCGCCGTGGCTGCCGGCCGGGAGGGAGGAGAGGGTGGGGAGGGAAGAAACCCTAGCTTGATACCATGCTAGAATAATTGGACTAGATTATTGGGCTTACCCTAGAAGGGTAGCTATATCATTCATACATGGGCCTCATGGGCCTAAATACATATACTCCAACACCAATGAACTTTGTCTCTTTGTTGAACCAATACATGACTCTCGAGTGAGCAATATGCAATGACAATTAAAGAGGTGTTTACCATAATATTCACTGTCTAAGTTAATATAGGCACACTGCAAGTACTAATTCCATTAGGGTTGTGATGCATATGCGGTGAGATCTACTGGCCAGATTCTGTATGTATACATATGTGCATATACTTCAGCACCACAATTCCCACTTCCATCAGTATTTCACTTTTCCAAACACTCTTGCACTGAATTACTATAATCTACTTTTCATAGATAAAACACAGAACAGTAGTACAGCATTTTAACAATATATGTCTTGGCTTCACTGAGTGAAATGCCCAGATCATCCGTCTTCATGCGATGATTTATAAGCCTTCCCTAACAGCCATGAAAACAATTGTTTCTGAATGCATGTTCTGTTTCTCACTCTTTTTTGCTAATTGCCATCCAATCTTACATTTCAGCACACTCTTTCTACGGAAAATGTGTAATGCTGTTCTTTTTTTCGTAGGGTGGAAAGGGGGTACTTCTGAAATCTGTTGGGGTGGTCAGTGCCAACCCTGATACTGTGTTTGAAGTGGTTCTCAATCTTGATAAACATAAGCGATATGAGTAAGCTAACAGTTAATTTGCATCTATGGATGTGCACCTTAAAATGGAATTTATGTTAATCTTTTTTTTTCTTCTTGTGGATGAAATAAAGAAACGAGCTATCACTATGAGACATTGACAGCTAGCTTTGCTAAAATTTTCTCAATGCAGGTGGGATATGTTGACAGCTGATTTGGAGTTAGTGGAAACAATTGATGGATACTACGATGTGGTTTATGGAACCTATGAACCCAAATATTTAAATTGGTATTTTCCTGTCATTACCTTTACATGTATGATTCTGATGCAAATGTAAACTCTTACCTATTTGTAAGTATTTTCTTTTTACCAATTACACATAAGTGTAAACATACATGAAAAGTAGACTTAAGTGCAAAACATATAAGTGTAAAAAGTATTTTTCTTTTTAACATGTATATCTTCCGAGCAAGAGATACCTGTCTTTTGGGATTTTGGGCAATTCTTTAGATTTTGGGCAATTCTTTAGCAATGCATTTTTCTTGTGTTTTCCTTGATCACAATTCATCTTCGTGAATAGGCATGTTTCTTTTAGTTGAACATGTATGCTTCAATTTTGAAGCTATGTGTTATTATTTTCATATTTTGTAAAAAAAAAAACTAACACTTGCAGAGGTTTTTTTTTTCTCAGGTGGAAATCCAAAAAGGATTTTATTTTCTCTCGGCAATGGTTTCATGGACAAGATGGAGCATATAGTAAGCAACTTAATCTCTTTCTGGCTGTGTTTTTTAGTTCTTTTGAACCTCTCTTTGTAGACCTTCTTTTTTTTCAAAAATAATAAAAAGCTCTTACAGTGGGAGTCCCTGCTGTATTTTCAGGTAAAAATGTCCTGAATACAAATGATCTTCTTCAATAATCTTAAGATGATGCATATCCTAAAACATTTTATTACATATTGAGACATGGAGATATGAGTTCAACCTTTTATATTAAAAATTGTAGTGATGTCTTAAAAAAGTTAGACGGCAGTCTTCTAGATTATATCAATTAATGTTAATGTTTCCTTGCTTTCTGAAAAAAATCTATGGTATTTTTACATCAGAAGGTAACAAGATATTGTTTAAGCCTAAAAACTTTCTACCTAGATGTACTTTTTTTCCATTCCTTATTGATTCTAACTCAATGATTCTTGCCGTCTTCATATGTAACTAAGAATTCCTGTAAACTACAAAAAGGGTGTACTGTTGTAAGTAAAATGTGTATGTTCATATAAGTCACTTGAAGTTACTGTGAACTACAAAAAAGATGTACTGTTGTAACTAATACATGTATGTACATATCCTGTTCTGAGTTGTAACTGCACAGTGGACCACCTATCAAGGGAATCTTCAGCGCATACAATAATTGATATCCAGCAGACCTCAGTTTATGTGCTTTACAAGTTCAGATTTTAGCTAATCATGAATGATTTTTCTCTTATGCAGCCATTTTGCAGACTCCTACTGGTCACAAGAAAAGACCTCCAAAGCATGGTTATGAGCGTACAAAAGATCAACCGTAAGATGATCTTTATTGTTTTGTTTCTTTCTTAGTGTTATACCATGAGCTATTCATTATGGCCGAGCCTTTTAGCTTTTCAGCTTGCTTTGCACTGACTTTTCATGAAACAAGCATGTTCAGAAAAACTTGAACAGCAAAAGTTCTTATCTACTTTTTGTTTAATCCTATCGTATACTCCTATAATGCTAATACCCACTAAGAGGTCCCATTCAATCAAAAATTAGGATTTCCAAAAAGTGGTGTATGATGATGTCATCAAAGGAGTTACCCCCACTTAGTCTTATTTATCTCCCACTGACTATTTTTTTGGAATAGAAAAAAAATCGTAGCACCTAAATTAAGTATCGTAATTAAAATCCAATTGCACCATGATGTTCCTCGCAATAAACTCTTCAAAACAAGACCCCACATGGATATATTTCGATAAACCAAGAAAATCCAATTGCACCATGGTGTTCCTCGCAATAAACTCTTCAAAACAGGATCTCATATGGATATATTTTGATAACTTTTTTGTAAAAATTTAAACCGTTTCTAAGCAAAAACCCATTGGTAAGCAAAACCTAGCAAAACTGCATATCACATGATTACATGTGATCCTCCGAAACATGCATAATTTTATGAAGAAAAACTCCTAAATTTTTGGGAGGGATGACCCTCAGATATAGTAGGGGGTAGGGGTTCGGGTAGATGAGAATTGGGTGATGCCCAGTTCAAAATAATCTATATCATGTATGTCAATGGATAAAACCTCCGCAATTGACCTACTACATCCATATATATGTATCTATTAATTCATAGTTTCAACCATTATAAACTCCTTACATTTCTACTCCATACCCGCAGCAACGCGCAGGGCATCCCACTAGTATATTTAAGTTTCAACGGCAAACATACACATTGCTGTTATTTTGATATGCTTGCAATTATTACTTCAACTATCTGCTACTTCGTAGGGAAACTTAAATTCTAGAAGACCTAATTGTTTAGTCCACCAACTAGACAGATTATCTGACAAATATTTTAACCAACTTCATGTCTGAGGTTGTAAGTGAATGTGCATTTACTCTAGATCTGGAAACTTACAGCATGACCAATCAAGTTTTTGGATTTGAACTTGACAAGATGAGTTTACAGCTTGGACTTGATCAGAACCCATCTGAGGAAGAGGAAGTCCAGTTTTGGCACTTGAACTATCGCTATTGTTGGATTGCCACCCTAAACTCAAAGTATTTTTGTTTCTTCTGTGACTGCTAAAATGCTGAAATGACTTTTCTAAAAGAAAATTGCTGGACCATGGGAGGTCCCTGGGCATCTTTTTTAGTTTATAAGGTAGCAGATTATACCGTGGTTAGCTAGGAAAGTCACAAACAGTTTCCCAGGGTCCCAGGAAGTACCCACAAATTGGTGAGTCCTAGGTTCGAGCCCAGGTGGCCTTCCTCTCAACTGGAAGCACTTTCTAATTTCCTTTTCAGATGTAAATGTAATCATTTCAAGAAGTACAATGTATACCCTTTTCTGTTTTTCCTTCCATCAAACCCTTTATAACTTTATTCCCAGATACCAGGTGCTTGATCTTGTTAGAAGTCTATTACTAAACAATCTATCTAGCCACACTTCTTGTTCAGCTGATGCTAGATTAGATGAAATGCGATTTTAACAAGTACTACTACCATTCCAGTTTATTAGGTGGTACTAAATTTTTGAGAAAGGCCAGATTGTTCTGTTCAATAAACAAAGCTGTTTTGTCCAACCCAGTCCAACAGGCAAATGCAATGTGCCTGATCCAGTGTGGCACCTGGCGTGAATTAAATCTTGCTCGTGCTCTGGTATGTGTACTCCTAGCACCTAATAAACTGGACCCAGAGGGAGTATATAAATGAACATGGGTGTGCACATAACATAGTGTTAGGTTTGCATAAGTAAATAAACATGGGTAGACACCACTTTAACCTAGATGTGCATTAAGGACTAACTGCTTCAGCCTCTTACATCCTAGACTAAACTTTCCATTGGATTTCCACATTTGCCTTGAAATCTAATGATTGTGCTATATCTTTCAGCATCAACATGGGAAATAAGGAGTTTGAACACATCAGGATCATCGAGTCCAAAATGTGTTGTTACTCTTATGTTGGAGATCTCTCCGAGTTTTTGGGGCAGATGGAAGAAAATGCACTCCTCGAATTTTGACAAAAGCATCCCTTTTGCTTTGCTCAGCCAAGTAGCAGGTTGGTTACATCTGCTTATGTGGCTGCAAATATCAAACTATTTTTTACTATTACAATGAAGTTTTTGCTTTGCTGTACTATGGCCAGGTCTAAGAGAGTACTTTACAGCCAATCCAGCCTTGACATCTGAGTTGCCTTCAACAGTTGTGAAGTCAAAAGCATCAGAAACTTTGATCATCCAGAGTGAACACGAAGATTCTGAACCTGGTGATGAATTTTATGACGCACTTGCTAGAGGTGAATCCTTCGAAGATGAGGATAGTGATGATGATGATGATACCACAAGTCCAAAGGTGAACACTACAGTTAGAAGTTAGGATGTGCAATACAGATGGTCATACTATGTTCAACTAGAAATGGAGAGCTATTTCTTTTTATAATTATTAAATTGATGCAGGCTGGAAAAGTGAAGTTGAAGAATGTGTCATGGGCTATTGCAGGTTTGACTTTAAAGACAACTAAAGGTAAATTTAACTGTATGATTTTCATTTTTTCTGGCATTGCTGAATATTATGTTGAGAAACATTAGTGCACTCAACTTTAGTTTCGTGGACCCTAAAATAAACAATTAGACATGCAAATCAATGCACAAGCATACAAATATGTATGTAGATGCGTACATAGTACATATATTGTGTGCCCATTTACAGAATTAGTTTCTAGTGGAAACGCAGAGGCAGAGAGGTTGCACAGATGGTATTATATTATACAGAAGAAATCTACATGATCAGCTAGCTAGTAAAATTTAAGTAATTCATCCAGAATTTCTGCGCAAACATGCTACATTCGATGATAATGATGAAACGAATATTGTGCAACTAAATGTCAAAGGAACATGACTGACTAAAGAATGATATGTTTCTGATGATCAAGTAAAATGGATACACACAACTTCTAGCTGAAACTAAAGCCTAATGGAAAATATTGCAAGGCAACAGTTAACTGTCCTTTATTTGCCTACACTAGAATGATGCATCAAATGAGCTCTACATTGGTAGATATTACTAGTTCTTTTATTTCAATGAAAAAGAGAATCCTGGTCATTGTTTATGCTACTCCATTGATTTTCTTTTTGGTACTGCTGCTGTCCCAAAAAAGAAAGACATTCTAGTTTTGTCTTTAGTCAAACTATTTAATATTTGGCCAACTTCATAGAAAAGAGTGCCAATATCTATTATATCAAATAAGTATCATTAGATTCATCATGAAATATATTTTCATAGTATGCCTATTTGGTATCGTAAATGTTGATACTCTTGCTTATAAGTCAGGTCAAACTTAAGATGGTTTGACTTATGACTTTCATTTTGGGATGGAGAGGTACTAATGTAGTAGACACTGGGAGATAAAATTCACTACAATTGTACATTTGTACATGCACGTACAACTCCAGAGTCCATGTGTAACATCAAGTTCATGTCTGCTTTTTGTCTATCTGAACTTTGCATCTCTTCTTAGTTTAGTTCTGTTTCAGTCATTTGATGCATCTGTTTTTGTTTCCTATTAAATTTGATCATAGTTCAGCTTTTCCTGCAGCTTTGGTTGAGACCAGCGAACTGATTACAAATTCTAGTCCAGTTACTGTTGACCCCAGCCACTTCCACGGTACCCTTCATAGAGCGAGAAGCGAAAATGATCAAAATTCTTGGAGTGCACCTGGTGGGGAGAAGTTTATGATCAGAGGGAAGACTTACTTGACAGATTACACCAAGGTAGGTCGTATGAGGGAGCATTGCAATTCATATGCAGTAAATAATCAAATGAACAGTGCAAACAAACCAAAGTTATGTCTTCTAGGTTTAAAAAGCACCAAATCATGGTTGACACTGAACATCGCAATAGAAGTCCATTACTGTATTCAAAATGTTGAGTACAGTAGTACACAACTACTCTCTATGGTAGCAGTTCCTCTAGATGCAGCAGTATAACAACTTTGGTTCAAAAGTATACCTTAGCATGCTAAAGCATTAACAAGTAAGACCAGCTAAAGAAACCTGATATATAGTCCAACTGATGCAAATTCAGATATGCGACATTGCGACTTGTTCTTATTGAATTATCTGTGATTTTTGAAAACCTTTATTTAGCACTGCTGCTATACTGGGGAAAACTGCATCTGCTGCTTTGTTTTATACATCCTCTTATCACAAAAAGTAGGCCCATCTCGGTTTGTCATATGTATCTTTTTTTTTTAAAAAAAATGAGTAATATATTATCTTAGTTGCAAAAGAATTATATATTATAAAAAGTAGTTTTCATAATTAATCTAGTAATGTCAATCTATATAAGATTTTAGATATTGATGGTCAAAGTTAAACATTTGACATAGGACAAACCTAGGTGGAGTTATATTTGTGATTGGAGAAAATATTATCTAGAACTAGAAGGCCTGAAATTAATAGAATGATTGCCTTGTGACAGACATTGTTCTACATAACAAGTTTTTGTTTCATTACCAATTTGCAATGATCTTGTGGTGTTTACTTGGCATATAAACAGGTTGTTGGCGGAGATCCACTTCTAAAGCTACTTGCGGTTGATTGGTTCAAGGTTAATGAACGCTTTGATTCAGTTGCCTTACATCCCAAAAGCCTTGTGCAGGTAAGCTTGTTTGATAAACATTACCAATATTCTGCATTGGCGGGCATCAGTTGTTGCTTTAAGAATTGGTTTTGTGATTGACTTGATTTTTTCATATTCTTCTTGGCTAATATATTGTTATTCCTGTGGTCGCTGGTGACGTGAGCACAATTAGATAGGTCTGTGTGTACACATGTGCGTCCATAGACGGGTGGGTGAGGGTAGGGGCGTGTTCGATTTTCAGAACGAAGAATACAAGTCTGAGTCTATCACATCTCTTCATATTTTTTGTTTTCTCTGTAGACATAGTTTCTTGTATAAGAAACCATTTTTCTCATCTCTGTTCTACATTACTACTATTTTTCTTAGTTGATACCCTAATTAATGACCATAGAAACCATATAGCTTGTAGGTTGGTACTCTTGCTGATTAGCATTAATGCTAGTTTACAAGGGACTGTTGCTGTGAGATTACATGCAGACCCAAGTTGAACTTGTCTGTTATGCTGTACTCTGTAACTTGCATGCATGTTCCTGGGTGCCTAATTTTGTCTTTTTACATCACAGTCAGAAGCTGCAAAGAAGATTCCTTTCATATTGGTTATAAATTTGCAGGTACTTGCAGTTATGAGTTTGTTATGTTGTTTGAATTTATAGCCTTCCTTTTATGCTTATCAAACCATCATGGCATGTTTCATTGAAGAACATGCCATCTTTTTTGGGGATAGTCATGATATGCAACTTTATTGACTCGGATTAACATGCAGGTTCCAGCGAAACCGAATTATAACTTGGTTATGTACTACGCTGCAGAGAGACCAGTGAACAAAGATTCTTTATTGGGTAGATTCATTGATGGAACTGATGCATACCGAGATGCTAGATTTAAACTTATACCAAGCATTGTTGAGGTGTGCATGTCTTAGCTGATGTACCTTATTACCATGCATGTGATAATCTGTATTCATGTAAACTCATGCACGAAATGTTGTCAGGGTTATTGGATGGTTAAGCGTGCAGTAGGAACAAAAGCTTGCCTTCTGGGCAAAGCAGTCACGTGCAATTATCTTCGCCAGGATAACTTTCTGGAGGTAAATCCATTGTGAAAAAAAAAGTCAACCCTAGGGATAGCTCACCTCTCTTTCTATGTATCTGATCTAAAATTTAATTTAGTTTTAGCAGAAGCAAGAACTGTGTTGGGTAGCAAATTTTTGATGGTTTAAATGAACTATATTGGAGTTTACATATATCACAAATATTGATATTTGTTTTGTTTTTCTTTTGTTGGCCTTAAACAAAATTTACTTTGCAGATAGATGTTGATATTGGTTCATCATCTGTTGCCCGGAGCATTATTGGTCTAGTATTGGGATATGTCACAAGCATAGTTGTTGATCTTGCTATACTTATTGAGGTACTCTGTAATACTTTACAAGCCAAACCTGAAGCAATTACGTGCCTTTATTATTTTTCATATAAATCTTTAATTTCTAACTGGATTACAATGAATATAATTTCACAAACATCTACTTCAATGGCATTATTGTTTTCACATGGACATTCATGTCCTCATGTCCACCACAATGCTACTTGCACAACTAGAGATCTACTCTGTTGAGATTTGCCAACAACTTTGTTAATATTTCTTGAGCCTGACAAAACTCAGGTCCTTATTATGCAAACATGACAATCCCATGTTCATGCTATTTTCAGAACTGCTCTGTGAATTTAATAAGGAAATGGCCTTTATATTGCTTTGCATTTCAATAGCATGAGTCGTGCTAACAGTTTTTTCCTTTAGCATGAACTCGCAGAGCACGTTTTTTTCTAACAGCTTACCTTTGCAGGCCAAGGAAGAGAAAGAGCTCCCAGAGTACATTCTGGGCACTGTTCGTCTGAACCGTGTGAATCCTGACACTGCTGTATCAATCTAATTAAGTTTTTAGCCGATCTGTGCACATTTCCTCGTATCCTCAAATTTATTATGAGAGAAGCAGCATAGCATTTTGAAATGTGAAGTAGTATTGCTATTTGTTGAGGGTAACATATAGGCACGAGGCATGAGTACGTGACGCCTTTCGTAAATAGTACCCCTGCTGAAGGTTATGTTATTATTATAGTATCACAAATGACGCGCATCATAATCTACTTGGCTTAAAAATGGAATCAAGTCATGTAGTCATGCCTTTCGTAAATAACAAGGGTGTCCCCAACGGCGGTCAATTTCACCAGCTAGGAGCAGCATTTGTCCAATCACAAAGAGAGAGAAGAAGAACATTTATCTCGCTAGCGTCAAGGCAAGCGTTTAGCTCGCACAACTCTCAAAGATTCTTAAGTCACTGACATACTTCCATACTACTTCCTACTATGTTTCTCTTTGCTTTTTAGTTTTTTTTTTTTGTCTCTACATCGGCTAGCGTTTTAGGAACGTTGTTGGGGACGCCCTAATAATAGTTGTATAATAACATGGTGTTGACAACTAAAATTGTCTATTTTATGAAGTCGTCAAAATGTTGATTTGATCTCACCATTGCGTTCCTCTCGTCGAGATGATCAAAAATCATATATGGAATGCCCGATTTGGAGATCGGATGAAGAAGTTATGGCCCCGGGAAAATGCTGTGGTGCTGACCCAGAACTTCCGGTCCAAGACCAGAAGTTCCGGTCCGAAACTGGAAGTTCGACCGGAAGTTCCGGTAGACCTCGTCAGTTCGGATCTAGACTTTCCGGTTGCGACCCGAGCTCTTCCAAACTCGTGGGAAACTTGAAAAATAAGTATTGGAGCGGTTTTCTACTGGGATAAGACCACCCCCCTCTATATATATGAGAGGATCATGGCCGATTGAGTACCCATCATCCAATCGTCAAAAGACATCTACTATACCTCTTTTCCAACCTCATGCTTTGTTCATCCCTTGATCCAGCGATCAAGGATGGCGCCTAACTTCTTAGGCCGACCTAGGGCAACCCGGTGGCGTCCTTCCCTCGACGAGGTCCCTCCCGGGTGAGAGCTTCGGCGGTTCCTTTGCTAGTTTGCCTGGAAACTAGCCGTTCTTCGTCACGTAAGCGCGATTGGTTATCCTTTGGTGGTTTGCTCGTAAACCTCTCCGCTCTTCACCGCGAAAGCGTGTTGGTTACCTGCTGCGTTCTTCGGTCCGTGGCGACCCGGACATCTAAAGCCCTAGCTAGTGTGTGATCCGGGATCAATTCGGCGTCAACACACTTTTTGGCGACTCCGCTGGGGACGAGTTGCTTCGGCTCTACTATGTAGCCGAATCTCTTTGCCCTAGCCCTATTCCTTATTGATCTATCTTCTTGTACTCGCCATTATCGTTGCCAATTGGCTCAAAAGGCCGATTGCATCTGGTTTTGACCCTTTGTGATCTTGCTTGCTATTTTGCAACAAGTTGCGCTTGTTGTTGGAAATTTCAGCAAGGTGGTCTAGTTCTAAATCATGGAGTACCAAGGTGGTTCATCACAAAACTACTACAATCATCCTGAGGTACAGCTTGCAAATATTTCTTATGATTCTAATAATTGTTTTGCAAGTTCTACGAACTCTCATGTTGGTGTTGCTAGTTATGATAATAGTAGATATGTTGCATCGACTAACGCTTATATTGTTAATGAGCCTCATTATGTTCAAGAGCCGGTGTCAACTATAAGTTCTTTGGGTTTGAATCCATCTAGCAACATACAACTTGCATATACATATTCATCGGCTATAAGTTCACAACATGTGGTTCCACCACAAGACATGCCGATGAATGAGAGAATTGGCTATAACAATGCTAATTATTTAGCCAATTGCTATCAAAATTCAGCACTATATGCCAATGCTTCTATTCATAATTCGGCTTCATATGTTGCTTCAAACTCAAGCCGAATTAATGAAAATTCAGCAAGATATTTAAGTGCAAGTGCTCATGATTCGGTTTCACGTGTTGCCAATAACCATAGTCGAATCAATGAAAGTTCAGCACCTTATGCAGGGATTAATGCTCACGATTCGGCTTCATATGCTACTTCTAGCTCTAGCCGAATTAGTGGAATTTCAGCAAGACATTCGAGTGCTAAAACTCATGATTCGGCTTCACAAGTTGCTAATAATTGTAGCCGGATCAATAAAAATTCAGCAATGGGCATACATGCTAACGATCATGATTCGGCTTCATATATTACTCTCAAATCTAGCCGAATCAATAAAGATTTAGCCCATGCTACAAATCCATATGGATCTTCTAAATGGAAGGTGCCCGCTTATCATAGACAATACCCATTATGTTATGATTACTTGAGGGATCCTAATGGTTGGTGGGTACCTGACTTTTATGAGTTTAGTGGTGAAGATGATAAAACCGCTATGGAACATATTAGTATATATCTCTCACAGTTGGGTGATTTCGGTAAAGAAGACTACATAAGAATAAAAATTTTTCCTTTATCCCTTACCGGTATTGCCTTTGCATGGTTTACATCTTTGCCTCAATGTACTATTTGTTCATGGTCTGAATTAGAGGAGCAATTCTATGGATACTTTAGAAAGACCAATACAAAAAAGCAGATCACTATAAAGTCATCGGCTAAAAGTGGATTATTAGTAGATATAAAAGCAAGTCTTGCTATAGAGAAGTATGAGAAACGCAAGAAACCAGCTAGACTTGACTTTTCAGGAGCTAAAGGGGTCGTGTACTTATCTAGTGATTATCACATCATTGATGAAGATCAAGCCCCTACAAACAAGAAGGGAGGGCTGCCTACTTGTTCCAAATCGGCTAAGTCGACTACCCAGTTGGCTAGGCCGATTGCCTCTGCAGCCTACTCTGAATTGGCTAGGCCGACTCCTCAGTCGCCTAGGCCGATTGCCTTTGATGCTTGCCTCGAGTCGGTTAAGCCGACTCCACCTGCTACTAGTGCCAAAGTCGGCCTAGCCGATTTTCAATCGGCTAAGCTGACTTCTTCGGTTCCTACAGCCGCTAATGCATCTTTGGATGATTTGGCACCTATTGTTGGTCGTTCCTTTGAGATGGAAAACAACATCATTCCAATTAAAGGCGTACATCTCTCTGATATGATCAACAAAGTACAAATTACGAATATTTTGCTCAAATTCCAATCTGGTCATACTATTTCAATTTCTACATCTATCAGAGATATCCTTATGAAAAGTTGTAAAAGACCGATTAGAAATAGCATTATATTTGTTGAAGATAAGATGAATTCAGATTCTATCGGCCAACGGATTGTGCCATATGGTAAGGCCGATGCTATTGGTTTATCAAAATTAAAGCTTTCCAAAAGCAGTTGCAAAGGTGTGGCTGAATGGATTGATGTTAAATCTGATCCCTTCGTTTGCCTAGCTTTAAAACCAAATCCACAAAAGAATCGGTTGAAGAAATCAAAATACACCTTTGACTTTACCTTTTGTGATCATGTGTTTGATATCTTGCTTAAGAATAATTTTATTAGAATCATTGATCATAATGCTTTGCCGTCAATTCAAAACTTAGAAGAGCTTACATATTGCAAATGGCATAATTCCTATGATCATAATACTTGTAATCGCAATATGTTTAGTCAAATGCAGATCCAATCGGCCATTGATAAAGGCCGATTGAGATTTTTCAAGCTCAACAAGTGGACCAATTGGGTTCAATTGGTCTTGGTGGCGAACAGGTTTTGAATCGGCTTGCATTTGCCGATTCACTCAAAGCTCAAAGCTTGAATGCCCAAGATAGAGATGCGGAGCCCTCAAGTGAAAACACGGTCATTGTTCATGAGTTGCAAGTTGAAGATATTCCAGAGGACAATAAATCGATCACAATTTCAGAAGGCACTGGGGGGCAGGTGAAATCTCTCCAACTAGGGCAAAAGCCGATTGATCCAGTTAAGCAAGGAGAATCGGCTGAGGATCCTTCTTTGGGGCATGTCTATCGGGATGGAGAAAAGAAGAAGGATAATCATAATGCTAATGAAGGCAAAGCTCATGACAGGGCAAAAGGATAGAAGACCGAAGCTTAGCTTCGAAGAGCTTCTAGCTAAATATGAGAAGATCGGTGAAGCAAATATTGCCAATCGATCAAAGAAGGTTCAACCATCAAGATTGCCTCCAAAACACAAGTCTAAAAAGTGGGATTGGCAAGGAGACGGATCCCACGCAGCAGCAACATATTCTTCTTTTGAGCAGCCGGTTCTTATGTCATATGGACCACAACCAGTTTTCATCCTTATTTATTTTGGGGCTGGTTTGATCAAGAGTCACAAGTTCGACCATACTTTAGGCCACAATATATATACTATGCAGCTCTTAGATACTCAGAGAAATCATCATATTGTAAAGACCGTTTTGATCAAAATCGGTCTAGAGCTCAACCAAAGAAGAAAGTAGTAAAGCAAATTTACTGTGTGAAGTTTGATGGTCGAAAGAAGAAAAGTTTAGATCTGAATTCAACTATTGAAAAGCCGATTACGTTACTGAAAAATCAGGCTATTAATGGCAAAGACATGGAAGAATCATCTATCGATATTCCAGTTGCCAAATCTGAACAAAGAAAGGTGAGAGTGCCCAAAATCAAGAAAGATTTGCTGCTGTCCAAAATAGAAATAAAACTGATATGCTCAATCGGTTTACCAAAGTGGCAAGAAAGCAAGTTGCAAAAGCTTAGTGCAGAGAAGCTAAAAGGAAAAGGCTTGGCATGGCTTCCTAAAGGAAGTGTTCGAACTCACAAGGATGATGCTCAAGAAAGTGGTGCGTCGAAGATGAAAGAGAGAAAAAGATTCCAGAAACAATTGCGAAGTTGGAGATTTGCACCAAATCATCAAAATCTTTGGTCTTTGCATCATCCGTCTTCTCTATCTATGTTTATGTGGAATTCGTCTCATGGTATGCATAGTCATCCCTCAGTTCCTTATTTTGATCCTTGGTGTGGATCTTTATGTTATGGAGGGTTGCCAAATTATTATGCCTATCAATGATCAAAAGCCGAAATATTTTATTTCAGCTATGCATACTCATGTGAATAAACTCATATGGCCGATACTTTGCTATCGCCCTTAGCATAAAATATAGCCGATGAATGCTTGTAACCATCGTGCTATTAGAAGAGTCCCTATAGAATTCTCTTTGATGGCTTTAAGGCCCGGGCATGATATATGTATTTTACTTTATGGATATGTTATATGATTAATCGGCTTGCAAAAAGGGCCAAGGTGTTGACATGATCATTATTTCTAGTAATCATGCTATTTGAGACGTCAAGCCGATTAGAATTACATTTGTACTAGAATTTAGGCCGAATACATAGTTTTCTTATTCGGCTTGACCATATTGCAATCCTTGAAGTATGACATGTTGGAGCATGTGGTGGTTCTTTACTAATGTTTGCAGCAAGCCGCAGCTATGTTTTGATATTTTAAAGAATCACACGATGTATATCTTGATGAGTGCCTTGATATCATTGCTTCTTTTGCCGAATTCCAAGTTCGGCATATTCCGAGACATGCGTATTATATGGCCAACATGTTAGCTCAACAAGCATCGGGCTTTGATGTTAGTGGATCTAATTTTCATATTCAAGAAAGATCGATGCATCAAGATTTGAAATTTTTCTATGCAGGTGCGCTAGAACCGGCTAAACCGATTCTGGCAATCGGCCAGGCAGCACAGCCAGCTAAACCGATTGGTCCAGTCGGCCTAGCCGACTCCCCTGGAGTCGGCTCGGATGTTGGGAGTCGGCTCGGATGTTTCACTCGGTCGAGCTCCGAATCGGTCTAATATGATTCCTAGTGATGATGTGACCGATTCAGAGGATTGGAGGACTCCTTTGTTGAAATATTTGCAGGACGCCAACTCAAAAGTTGATAAAAGTGTTCGGCGGAGTGCATTCAAATACACTTTGCATAATGGCGAGCTTTTACCGTGAATGCCAAGACTTGTTGCTTAAGTGTTTGGGAACCGATCAAGCAAGAGTGGCTATGGGAGAAGTCCATGAAGGCATTTGTGGTACGCATCAATCGGCTCCAAAGATGAAGTGATTATTACGTCGGGCCGGTTTCTATTGGTCTACTATGATGACCGATTGCTTTCGATACTACAAAGGGTGCAAAGAGTGACAGAGGTTTGATAATATTCAGCTTGTGCCTGCTGCGATGCTTCATGCTATCATCAAACCATGGCCTTTTCGTGGTTGGGGGCTAGATTTCATTGGCCAAATTCATCCCCCCGCCTTCGAAGGGACATCGTTTTGTCTTGGTTGCTATAGATTATTTTGCTAAGTGGACCGAGGCAGTTCCATTGAAGAATATAACACAAAAAGAAATGATTGACTTTATTATTGAGCATATTATTCATAGATTCGGCATTCCTCAGACATTGACAACAGATCAAGGGACATCATTTATATCAAAAGAAGTAAGAGAGTTTGCCGAATCATTTAAGATTAAGCTTCTCAATTTATCTCCATACTATGCTCAAGCTAATGGTCAGGCTGAGTCTAGTAACAAGACTTTGATCAAGCTTATTAAAAAGAAGATTGAGGATAATCCAAAGAGGTGGCACGAGATTATATCTGAAGCTCTATGGGCGCATCGCATATCAAGACATGGTGCTACAAAGGTTACTTCTTTTGAGTTAGTATATGGTCAAGAAGTTGTGTTACCCGCCAAGGTAAATTTGGATGCATATAGGCTTGCTAAACAAAATGATTTATCTGCTGTTATGTATCATGATATGATGATGGACAATATCGATGAGGTGACTGATAAAAGGTTAAAGCTCTTAAGGAGATTGAGAAAGATAAAGCTCGAGTTGCCAAAGCATACAACAAGAAGATGAAAAAGTAAATCTTTCTAAGTTGGAGAACTAGTGTGGAAGACCATACTACCAATTGGATCGAAGAACAATAAGTTTGGCAAATGGTCACCAAGCTGGGAAGGTCTTTATAAAGTGATCAAAGTGATATTTGGAAATTCGTATATGCTAGAGACATTACAAGGTAAAAGTCTCCCGAGAGCAATAAACGGAAGATACTTGAAAAAAGTATTTTTCAAGTGTTTGGCAAGAAGCCTAAGTTCCTTCCAAATAATGGCCGATACATGTATCGCCCTTAGAACAAAAATAGCCGATGTATACATCGCTCTTAGTCACTAGATAGCCGATGAGATGGGTATCGTTGCTATTTGGTTTTAAATTGTGTTTTCAGGTTCATGCATCATTCACCTAAAAACAGGAGGGCATGTGTTGACAACCAAAATTGTCTATTTTATAAAGTTGTCAAAATGTTGATTTGATCTCACCATTGCGTTCCTCTCGTCGAGATGATCAAAAATCATATATGGAATGCCCGATTTGGAGATCGGATGAAGAAGTTATGGCCCCGGAAAAATGCTGTGGTGCTGACCCAGAACTTCCGGTCCGAGACCAGAACTTCCGGTCCAAGACCAGAAGTTCCGGTCCGAGACCGGAAGTTCCGGTAGACCTCGTCAGTTCGGATCTAGACTTTCCAGTTGCGACCCGAACTCTTCTAAACTCGTGGGAAACATGGAAAATGAGTATTGGAGCGGTTTTCTACTGGGATAAGACCACCCCCCTCTATATATATGAGAGGATCATGGCCGATTGAGTACCCATCATCCAATCGTCAAAAGACATCTACTATACCTCTTTTCCAACCTCATGCTGTTCATCCCTTGATCCAGGCGACCAAGGATGGCGCCCTAGGCTTGCCGGCCGACCTAGGGCAACCCGGCGACGTCCTTGCCTTGACGGGGTCCCTCCCGGGTGAGAGCTTCAGCGGTTCCTTTGCTAGTTTGCCTGGAAACTAGCCGTTCTTCGTCACGTAAGCGCGATTGGTTATCCTTTGGTGGTTTGCTCGTAAACATCTCCGCTCTTCACCGCGAAAGCGTGTTGGTTACCCGCTGCGTTCTTCGATCCGTGGCGATCCGGGCGTCTAAAGCCCTAGCTAGTGTGTGATCCGGGATCAATTCGGCGTCAACACATGGTTATCGATCATGGTACATTTTCGTTTTATTAATCACATTAGATGTAGTATAGACGCGTAAGGGCGGATATGGGTCAACTAGACCGTGTGAATCACATTAGATTATTACTAGGGCCATGGCCTAGGCTTGAGGTGAAAAAATACGAGCAGTAACCCATTCAGGTTTCTCATATCATTATTAGTACCCCCATTCAGTTGTTTTATACTAGGACGGGGTTAATGCGCGACCCGTCGCGCTGATGCGCTAGCGCACGACCACGCATGCGAGCCCTGTCATACTGTCCCTGCGCTTGTTTCAGCTGTGCTCTTTTCAGCGTGTGGTCCCAGGCGCAAAGGGCCAGCGCCACGATCCTAATCCTGTCCCCACTCTCCTGCTGCATGTGGACGACGTCATGCACTCATGCATGCAAGTTGACAGTTGACACAATAGAGAAAAAGAACAAAGTGTTTTTCTTTGAAATACTATAATTTTTGAATTATGTATCCATTTTCGATTTCGTTTGCACCAGTATTTTCTTATGAAAAAAGTAGATCCTACTTGAATATGTTTTGAAAAATTTTATTTAATAGCAATTTATATGTAAAAATATGTTAGGAGATTTATGAAATAAATTGCTACCACATAATACAAAAGCTTGCTACTCTAAAAAATATACTAAAGCTTTTACATGGTATGCACATCAATTGCTACCATGGGATTATAATAAATTTGTTATATAGTATTTACATAAGGTACTGCAAGTTGCAAAAAAATATACTTAAAAAAGATATTTGCTACCATGGGATTATAATAAATTGCTACCATGGGATTATAATAAATTTGTTATATAAATTTGTTATATAGTATTTACATAAATTGCTACCACATAATACAAAGCTTGCTAAAAAATATATACTTAAAAAGAGTAGCAGACCAAAACAAGCAAGTTGCAACATGGAGGGGCAAATTATTAAAATAGATATTGCATAAGCCGTCAATTAGAAGGACAAGTTATTATACAACACATCAAAAAAAACAAGAACATGACTTGTGTAACACCCCCTGTTTACGTTAGCCTAAACCTGCCATGTCATCATCTTCATTGCATGAGCATTCATGATTAGAGAACCTTAATTAAAAAGATTAAAATGAGTTTATTTAATTCTAGGGTTGTTTGAACCCCTTTACATTGTATGTGTATGCGTTTACAATTTAAATTTCATGCACATGTTTACTTTTATCAATAAAAGCAATCAATTAAAATCAATCCTGGTGTTTGCAAGTGTTTGTCTAACCCTGACTCACACATCAAACAAGTTTTCTAAAGCAAATGGTGCAAAAGAAAGAATCAAATTTGGATTTGGAATTCAAATTCCAAACCCTAGCTCAAGTGGCTAAGTGTTGGAATTGGAATTTCACTTTCAATTTTGGTGAGCTAACCCTAATTAATTTTATAAATAAAGTTGCTAACCAATGGCACTATTTCAAAGTATGAACTTTGTACTTTGAAAGTGTACTATTGGTTAGGTTTGAAAAGTGCCACATCACCATTAATTATTTGCCCAAAGTCTCAATTTGAAAAACCTTTCAAAAAGGGAGATTTTCAAAGTGTTTTTGCCCCTTTACAATTTCACCTCAAAATATTCAAAATTTAGGAAAACTTCAAAAATACAGTTTGTGCATCTATTTGAGCTCTACAACTTTGGTATACAAAGTTTTTCAAGTTTTTGAATAGAATTTGAAGTAATTTCAAAAGTTGTTTGAATTGCAAAATGCCCCCTTTTGAGTTTTAAACTCTAATTCAAAAATTATTTGGTTTCATGAAAAACTTCCTACATGAAAGCTGTAGATCATGAGAAATGGAACAACTTTTATTTTTGGAGATTTTCATCTTTTATTTAAAAATTAAAAGTAATTTTGAAATCCTTAAAATTTAGTTTTTGACCTCTTTTTGAATTTGAAATGCAAATTCAAAATCCATTTGAAATCTGAAAAAACTTCTTACATAAAAGTTGTAGAGCATGAAATTTGGAGCAAACTGTATTTTGGGAATTTTTCATCTTTTATTCAAATTTTGGGAGTAATTGGAAAAGAGGAGAGGATGAGCCGGCACTGTGCTTTCAGCATACCACACCTGGGGTTGTGCCACCTCGCCCGACGCCCATGCCGGCCGTCGCCGTGGCTTCTCTCGGCCATTCCCGGGTTCCACGCGACGCCGCACACCTAGTCACCACCGTGAAGCTTCTCGTCACCTCACTGCATCGCCCCGGCCCTATAAAAGTTAGTGATGGTCGACGACGGCTCTCCTTTCTCCACCCTGTTCACCGTCGGCCGTCGTCGGTCTCTGTCCAAATTCGTGCGCCACGCACCATCATCATCAATTCCTCTTGCCAACGTCCCGCTAGCTCCTTGCGCACCGATTGCGCCGTTCCTCGCCCCACGACATCGTCATGCATAAGCCTAGCCGCCGTGTTCTTCTCCCACGCCGGCCGGAGCGCCGCCAAGCTCACCGTTGCCGCGGCTGTCTCTCTCTGCTCCGCCTCAGCCCCTACCACCGCAAGCACCGAAGTCGGGGTGAGTATCTAAACCTATCCCCACCTCTGTCTTGGTCTCTACCGAGCTCTCATACCTAGAACGCCATCGCGCCGCCGAGCCATGTCGCCGTCGAGCCGTTGGTACCATCGCCGTTCCTGTTCCGGTCATAGATAGGGGTCGTGTTGGTGCTTGTCGGGTTCGCCGCAACGTGAGGAATCCGGGGGTGTCGGTGGCATCGCCTGAACCCTCGCCGTTGCGGAGAATGGCGGCAGCGGCGCCGCCCCTACCGCTTAAACGGAGAGGAGAGGGGGAAGGAAGGGAAGGGCCGACAGCAGGCCCCACCTGTCAACCGAGAGGGAGAGAAAAAGGGCGCGGGCGCCGGCCAAAGCTGCCCCCGAGCCGGGCCAAGCGGGCGCTGGGCCGCACAAGGTCCCGCGAAGGAGAGGGAAATGTTTTTCTTTTTCTTTATTTATTTTCCAAAGCTGAATTTCATCTTTTTGTATTAATTTATTTTGGGCAAGTAAAATTGTGACAAAAATATGTGTATGCTCCCCTGTGTTATGCTCTACACCGGAAAAATGCTAACTTTGATTTTTGAGTAAGTTTTACTTATGCAATAAATTGCTCCTTTAATTAAGAAATGCAATTTCTATGATTTTTAATAATTAAAATATAAGTCCAAAAATTATGAAATTTGTTTTGTGTGCTAATTAGATGCTAATGATCTTAATTATGAAGTTTGGTCATGTTTTGACTAACTTTTTGTATTATGCTTAATTAACCCTTTAATTAATTAATGTTTAATTAATTAATCATGTGGTTAATTAGGGTTTAATTAATCTCCAATTAGCAAGTTAATTAGTGGCTTTCAACGACTGTAAAAATGGTCAATAAATTAGTAATCACCCTTAATCACTGTTAGTGTTGCTTGATTTTGGGATTGAGTGAGGACCCTAGGTCATTAACCCTAATGACCTTCGGCATTTTATGTTGATTGCGTATCGTTAGTCCGTCGTCGTCGACGCTAGTCATACCTTCTTAGTGCAACTATACCGTGAAGGAAAGTTGTACTCAAGATCGGTTAACAATCGTTGCATCATTATCGCATGCTCTTTTATTACTGCATCGTAATCATGCATCTCAATCGTGTAGCCGTGCCGTCTGAAGAAGGTGTTCGGCGTGAAGAGGTTGGTCCTGATCTCAACAGTGTCATCACTGCTACTAACTTCATCGAGCCCCAAGGCAAGCCCCGGATGCATTCAGACCCTTCCTTGTATTTCGAAAATCTTTTATATTGTATGTTGATGATGTGATGCATTAGGTAACAGGAGTTGTGTGGTATCCTAATTTGATGCATTTACCGTACCTTGATATCAATCCTGGATACCTGTTTTGATTTATAAAATGCTTAGTATACGCTTCGCTCTGCTGATAGCATAGGCTTTATAAATAAAATGTTTTTGAAGTGTGATAACAATATCCCCGTTGAGGGCAATTACGAAAACCTGATGTTACTTGTTGGTATCCCTTCACTTTGATCGGGTCAAGGGTACGCAACAAGAGCATGATGATGAGTAAATTGAGACCGGGTGGAGTGACTTGCACCGGGAGGGGCTAGTGCCCCCCGTGTAGTGTCGCCCACTTGTGAGTCGGTTAAACACCGCTCGTTGCCTTGGCCCCGGGATCATGAGGTTATTGGATAGTACTAGTCGCATGCTAATGGCGGTAAGCTCCCTTGTATGATCTATGCGAGAACGGACAACCGGCACGGAAAGTAGCATGTACCCATACTACGGGTATACCCGTCGACGGTTGTGACTGACGGCGTAGGAAAATGGTGTACTTGTACTCGTGGCTAGGATCCGTTCTGGCAGGAGAAATGCAAGCGTGAGTTGATGTATGTGAGATGTTTGGTCCTGCATACATCGTGTGGCTAGAAGCCCCATTTGGGTATATGAAGCGATTCGAATCGTCGTGTGCTCCACGATATGGGGCCGTGATCCTAGCACCAAAGATCGTAGTAATAATGGAAGTTGATGATGGAAAGTTTTGAATCCGGTACTTGGTTGACAAGTGAGTGATGTAGTAAAGTAAGGACCGGCTTAGTCTCTTTTGCAAATGTGTTATTTGATCTTGCTAAAACCTTACCTTGACTCCTATTAGCCAAAGATTCCCGAGTCTTCTCCCCAATTTTTGGGACGGGTAAGTCTTGCGGAGTACTTTTTGTACTCGGGGTTTGTTTAACCCTCGTTGCGTGTGAACCGTGTGAGCAAGTGTGCTACGGCCCTTGCTGCATGACGGTCGTTGATGAAGTGACTGACGAGGAATAGATTGTGTGGCCCGTGGGCAGGGCACTTTCGTTGCGTGAGTGTAATAAAGTTAAGTAATGATACTTCCGCTGTTTTGTAATAATGCTACTCTGGTTTGTATAAGTTTGACAAAAGTTTTGTAAATTAAGTTATTGTAAGTCTTCCGCTACTCTGGTATTTTGTATGAAAACTGTTGTAATACTGTGATATCTCTGTAAGTATCGATCCTGGAGGAATTGTGGTTTATCGGGGGTTCACCCGACGGAACATTCTAGGTTATGTGGTACTCAAGTGCGGCTGACAAAGGTCTTTAGGACAATGTCAGGTGCTTGTGGGCCATATAATTTAGAAGGTTCTGCCACAACTTGCTGCCAACTAGGGACATTTATTAACAAATGAGGGTGGCGGCCCAAAACAAGATAAGTTGTAGCCTGGGAGCATATTATTAGAATAAACATTGCATAAGCTGCCAACTAGAGGAGCAAGTTATTATATAATCCACTATATAAGCTAGAAAACATAACTAGCTGACTAATGGAGGGGCATTTATTAAAAATACAAGACTAGCGCCTAAAATAAGATAAGTTGCACTATAATAGATAAATTATCAAAAGAAGTATTACGTAAAGCACTAACTTAGAGGATAAATTAATATACAACTAATTTGTAACATTTAGGAATGGATTTGAGCTTAAAGTTCACTGAAAACTGACTCAAGAAAAACAAGACTGAAAAATACAACTAAAAAAGCTAAAAAAATGAAAACTAGAAGTACAAACTTGAAACTGAAAATTAAAATTACTAACTAAGATTGCAAACCGAACTGAAAAGGATATAAAACTGAACCGAAAGTGATATTAAAAAGATCAACTAACTGAAATTAACCGAATGTTACAAGCTGCCATGCATGTTTTAACTGAACGTAAAAGAAAAAAAACTAAAAACTAAAATCAGAAACTAATATATCAAACTAATTGAAAGGGATACTAAAACTAAAACTAAAACTAATTAAAAGTATTAAAAAACTTGACTAAAAACTGAAACTAAAACTAAATAAAAATACTGAAAATAAAAATTAAAAACTGAAAATTAAAAAACCATTAAACTTAAACTAAAAGAAACAGTGCACAATAGAAATAAAAAATGAGAATAAAAGCAACACAAAAGAAAACTTAAAGTAGGCTACAATTCCGTCTCTCACATGTGAGAACTAAAATAACAGGCTGGCCGTCGGACTTTCTTAAAAAAAAAAAAAAGAAGGCCAGGCTGCCAGGTATCTCGACCAGGCCTCAAGCGTACAAGACGGCCCAGCGGGTCATATGAAAGTCGCGCACTGCTGCATGAGGGCGACCAGACGCGCAATAGCTTTTCCGTTTATACTAGTAGGCACACTTGCCACCACATTTGAAAGACTAAGGGTCTGTTTGGTTTCTCTGGGACTAAACTTTAGGAATTAAATTTTATCCTAGTGTGTTTGATTTTAGGGACTAAAAGCGCATTAATGAGAGACATGTGCTCTCACAACTTGGGCTTTTAGTCTCTTTTGGTCACCTCTTGCTGATTAAAGCTACTAAAGTTTAGTTCTAGCAAAAGTAAGGGTTGTTTGGAAGTTAGGGACTAAATGGGACTAAACTTTAATCCCTAAACTTTAGCAAGAGTGATCCAAACAAGCCCTAATCCAACAGTTTTTTCTTGTGAGATGATAGTTTTATCGAGGCACCTCATTCTGTTCTTGATTAAACTAATAAAACCCTTAAGGAATCCTGATGCCTAAAAGAGGTTTGTGAAATAGGCAATTTAAAACTAATGACATATAACTGTACTTATTAAAACCTATATAATAAAATATCTATTTAAAACCTATTCAAGATATCTATCTAAGTGTTGCTAGATGTGCAGTATAGGCTTATAGCTTTTCGAAGTGTTACTATCTCCACCGCAGAAGAACTTTGCACCATAGGCTCTAATCATATTGACTACTCTAGCAAGTTGCAAAAGGGATTGTCTAATGGTTACAATAAATCAATGGCCTTGAGATCCTCCTAGGTTTGACTCCTCCTAGGAGTGAATATTTTAGAATTTAACGGCTTTGGGCTTTCAGTGGTATACGATATTGCCGTTGACAATGATATCTCGAGGATTTATCGGTCCAGTCTTTGAAGATGCTTATAGAGGTAGAGTTTGCAAGCATGTGTTCATAGGGGTGAGTATATGTGCATTGTGAGCGTCTGCATTATACCATGGAATGCAAAGTTTCATGTTGGCGAGAATGTAAAGTTTCATGTTGGCGACAATACTAGGTATTGAGAAGCTCCTATTTTCTCTAGTTCTCATTGGAGCCCCTTGCAAGGACCAAGCTTCTGGCCGGTAACTTTGAAATGAACTCTCTTGGGCTGCTCTTTGTTGTCTTCACTGTCATGCTTATGACCGAAACATCACGGGCCTCATTCCCCCTGAAATTGGACTCTCCTAGACCGCTCTTCATTGTCTTCACTATCACGCTTATGGCCAAAACATCGTGGGCCTCATCCCCACATACAAAGTTAAGTGGTCACACCACAAATATGGTTGGTGTGATCTCGTAAGATTACAAGCCCCTAGTGTACAACAAATGTTGTGTGCAAGCACCGAGTTGTAAGAGGTGCAAACCTCATTGCTAGGACTAAGCTTAGAGCAAAGCACTAATATAGTGTTCTAACTAGCTTAAGCACTTCACTAATCACTTAAATTTCATGAAGCATTTTTGGTTGCTAGAACACTAAGAATGAGCCTCAAGCCCTCAACTCACTAGAGATGTACCTCCGCTCTGACAACCTCGAAATGGCTTGCCAAGGAGGTTATGTATAGCCTTCACCTCTCAATATACTTGTTGTGGCCAAGCTACCCTTGGACAAAGATCACCAGAATTCTCTAATGAGACCACTATACATTTCAATCGTTGCCTCGTGTACTAGCCATTATGACTAGTTGTTGACCATTGGATGTTCCTTTTGACGATACTCTTTTCTAGTGATCACCAAAGGATTTCAGTGGCATTCCAAACCTTCTGTAGAGCCTTTGGTGGGCACCTTATCTTTTGGTGCTTAACTTCATGCTTACTAAAGAAATATGTTGGTCTTCAAAACCCTACAGGACTTCAAAGACTTTAATCTTTTTCTTTTATGCCTTCTTTGATATCTCTCTCTAGTATTTTAGTTCTCATTAAAGCCTTATTTAGAGACTTTAGTTCATTGATAGATTGGGCCTAAACTTTGGTGCCACTGTGTAGATTATCACCAGAGTATTTTGGTGGTACTATTAGTGCCTATTTGCTTTGTTTCTTCGTGTCTTACTGTCTGCGATTTTTCTTCTTGATGTCTTACACTTTTAGCATGTCTTCTATGACCACAGCAACTCCTTGATCTTCCTTGAGGTGTTGATCACTTGTTCTTCACATTGTCTTTGTCCAAGTCAATCCTTGCATCTAATAGACTAAATATGTTATATACAAGCAAACCATAGTCTGAATAATTATGCATATTGTCAATCAACCACAAAAATCACCCGTGGCCCTTGGTAGGTGCTATTTTTTATTACACCCCTCTCATCTTCAAAACAAGCTTAGGTTGTGTTTGGTTCAGATACAAAATGGGACGGGACAGCCTTCTCTTTGATTTCTAAGATAGGTATTGAAGGTAATTTCATCAGACATTTTCATAGTCAAAAACATCAACTAAACATTCTTTTTGGGAGATAACATGCAAGAAAGTAGTGATTTTAGCACAAATAACTTTGTCCCATATGTATATGTCATTATTTGCTTGTACGTATGAATATGAAGGACTTTGGGTGGTTGTGGGCCACTGGGCCCATGTAGGGGGGTTGGCTGGTGCCCCCTCTCAAGCCTCCCATGATCTCCCCAAATACTTTTAAGAGCAATACCAACCCTTGGATCACAACAGTGGCGGATCCAGGATGCACACTCCAAGGGGGCTAAGCAATGAAGATTAAGGGCTAAACCTAAAGATTAGAGGTAAATTTGAACTAAGCTACAGTAATTTACATGGGAAATCAACCTCACGGGGGGGCTGCAGCCCCCCTGGATCCGCCAATGGATCACAAGTGTGCTTTCTCTCAATGGCTAGATATGAGGGCACATGGATGGAAGGGCCCACCTTGCAAGAAACTGACATGCCAAGAGAAAAAAGGACAACATTTACCCACTCTAGATGAAGGCAAGAGGTTCCACTCCCAAGGCGGAGGTCTCACCTACCATAGGGGGTCGGTCGACCACCCAAGGGGGAGGTCCCACCTATCATAGGGGGTCAACTAGCCCCCCTAGGCTGACCGACCCCTATCCACTACCTTTGAGCATGGCCCCATGCATGAAAGCACACTCTTCCTTGATCTTAGCCCTTGATCTAATGGTGGTTTGATCCAAGAGCTATGAAGACATGTCATATGGATCCATGGGCCCACCTAGAATAGATAGGGGGAGACTACTCTCTAGTAGTATTAGCGAAGCTTTGTGTAGAGAGAGAGGGGTCTTTTAAATAAAGGCTCAAGTCTATCACAAATTTTTCAAGTAGGTCAAATTAGATTTGTTAGAGATGGAAATGGGTTGGGTTGACCCATTTAGTAGTTGACCCCAATCCACAAAAATAAGCTCAAACTAGGTTATAGGAGCCAACCTTAAAGTATAAACTAGGTCGATATGTTCGGAACCTATTGATCCAATGGGTAAGATGTGTCAACCCACTCGTCACATCAAATTTTTCTTTAGTTTGTTTATCTTCTTTATTTTTCCAATAAACATGTTTGGTCATAACTTGTAAGCATGCCTATTATGATTGGAAGTACATCGAGATACTGTATTTTGAAAGTGAAAAAATAGATAAAGTTAAAATCATGATTTACCTGCAAACTTATTTAATTTAATTGCATTGCTAATAACCTATATGTGTTATTATTATAGTTTTGAACCATGTAATCTTATATTTCTAGAAGTCTTGATAGTATTCTCATAATAACAAAAGAAATATTTGGGCTTATAAAATTGGACTTGAGGCTATAATGTAGGTCAAAGAAATCATGTGAACATGTTTGATCCACTTATTTCAGACACATTTTTCCGTGTTTGAGTAAATTATGGTAGAACTTAACGCATACTCTCTTTGTTTTAAAATTGTAAACCATTCTGTTGTTTTGTTGTTGCTATATACATAGATACTCCCTTCAGATAGAAAAAAAGGCGTCATTTTAGACAAGATTTGGATCAAACTTTGAGAAAATAAATCATGATTAACTTTTAAGTTGTTGAGTTTAGAAATATAAAAACCATATGAATAGATTTATCTTGAAAATATTTTTATAAAAAAGTATAAATATATCATTTTTTTCATGAGTATTTTTATAAAAAATATAAAGTTAAAGTTATACATTGAAGGCCATGTTACTGTCTAAAATAACATCATTTTTCTATCATAAAATTATCTAAACTAGATTATCTAGATCTACTTCTCTTTTTTTTTTAAATTGTAAGTAGTCTACGTATATAAATATAGATTCTCTATATCTACAGTAAAAATTACGAATGTATTTAAAAAACTACAACCAATTATAATTTGAAATGGTGAGAGTACATGAACAAGTCCGAAAGTGGGATCTCGATCGTATCATATCCACACCCGTGTTATCTCATCGAACAACCGAACCGGTAACCGCGTAGCGTAGGAAAGGGAAACCAAGTCCGCGGACCCGCGGTGGCCCGTGTACCGATCCGGGCCCGCACGTGGGCCGAATCCTATAAGAACAAAGGGCTCCACCTGCGCCCCTCCTCCGTCTTCCTCCCCTTCTCTCCTCCCCCGACAGCGAACTCGGGACTCGCAATCGCAGCCGAGAAGGGAGGGAGAACTCGTCGCGACGAGGAGAGGAGAACCTGAGGTGGTCGCGAATCAGAGGCGGGAGAAGGTGGGTTCAGGAGCAAGCCAGCCCGCCGCCACCACCATGAGGCGCGGCTCGAGGAAATCGTCGTCGTCTGCCGCGACCGCCAGCGCTGGTAACGCCCGACCCCTGGATCCCTCCCTCCTTCCGTTAGTTCCTTGATCGGCTCGCTAGTTCCCAGGCAGCGCGGATGGGTTCCTGTTTCCCCAGATTGGATGCGGGTGTTGTGTTGTTTCCTCTGGAAGATCTAATCTCGAGTCGAGGCTGTGCCGTGCTGGAGCGCACTCGATGGTTCGATTTTTCGATTGTCTGATTCGGAATATCGGGGGCTATGAATCGTCCTTTTCGAGATTGGAAGGGTGTGGGGTAGATTCGGGTTTTTCTTTTGGCGATTTGGCGTTGTGGTTGTACGAGAGGGTTGTTTAAATCTTGTGATGAATTTGATGTGGAATTCACCGTGGATTCCTTCATCTGACGATAACAGCCTTGTCTTCGATGTAAAGAGGATGCAATCTGCAGGTCTATTCTTTGCCAACCTATGTGAATTTATTCTTATGTAAAGATAAAGAGCAAAAACTTGCACTATTGACGCAATTTTCTGCTTCTACCTTGACTACGAGAACCGTAGATTACGGTTTTAGGTGTAAGTTGTATGGGTTTTTTTTCTAATTAATGAAGGAAGTATTTGTTAGTTGCTAGGAGTATCACTGTGGTGGCCATATAACCTTCTATTGATAGGTTAATAACTGCAGGAGTAAGGAGTTAAATTTCATGATTGAGTCTTACTTCTCTCGGTAACTTTGTGTGGTGGTAAAGAACTACAAGAATGGCTTTCTTTCCATAATTATGAGTAACATAATTTGTATGTGATCGCAGTTAACACTAGCTCGACATTGTGCTCTTCTCCTTTTTTTGCTTTCTTACTTAACTCAAGACCCCCTTTATGCTGGCTCATCTCCCAATTCGTTTGTTTCTTCTCATTGTGCATGGGCATTTAATTAGCTCTCATGATTTCACAGTGGCTTTCTCGAATATTCAACTACCTTCCATGAATCCTTGAATTTGAGAACCTTAATCAAGTTCTTATCATTTAAATACAAGTTTTTAAATTAGTTTCAAATAATCTACCCATCAGCTGATCTTGGCTTGGGTAATTTTAGTTTTATCTTATTTTTACTACATTTACCATTGCACTATACTGTTCTTCAAATGCATTGAAGTAGGGGATCCTGTGCTCTCTGTTTTAGGGTATGAATATATGAATGGATACTAAACAAACAATTATATTTAGGTGCGGAACAAGTAAATGAAAAACAAAACAGAAAAAGAAAAGGAGTCAGTACAGACCTGACCAGCAGGAAAGCACAACGTGGTGAGCTGCACTGATTCCTTTTCTTCAATTAATTGTCAAATTGCTTGTTCTTATCTGTCTTATATATGCTAAGAGTATGCATGTTTATATTTCTGCATGCATGGATTTGTGTGTCCCTACAAAACATCGCCAGATTCATTGTTGTGTTCCAACTTCCAAGTTATGTTCTTAGGCTAACCTTAAGCATTTACAGAGTACTGTGATGTCTTCTTGACATATTGACTCTGCAAACACACAATGTGTACATGACGGGGAAAAAAAAATATTTGCCTTATTTATTGTGCGCAATGGATGAGCAGAGCCTCATGATATTTGGAATTTTGGACTGCTATTTCATTTATATCAAGCTGTTGCTTTCTTTCTGAATTTTGTTTCTTTCCTGAGCTATCATCTACAAACTGGAATTATCTGATGTACACACGTAAATACTGCCATCAACTTAATTGTAGCATCTGTATTTACACTTTCTATTTATCTGTTTGTGAACATTTTCACTATTATTTCCAGGCCCTACTAAAGCAGTTTCCAAGGAAGTGGAACGGATTGATCAATTTTTCTATACTTATGCTGATAAGTCATCTGGCATGATTGAGTAAGTTTTTGCCTAGTTATTCTCAATGCTTTGCCACTGTGTGCTGCTCATGAATATCTTTCTTTTTATCATACGGTGATGTGCAGGCTCTTTCTTGTTAATGAGATTAGCTAATAGCTCCAATTTTGTGGCAACCATATCGTTCCCAACTGAACATGAATACTTACAGTACTGCAACTTTGATGAAATGTTTTTTGCTATTGTACCATGACATCAAATATGTCAAATCAAAATAGATTTTGCATGCTTCTTCGCAATTATAAACCCAGCAGGAAAGCTTTAGAGTTTAAACATAAGTGCTACTGTAGGAAGGACCACATTGTGGTCACTACTAAGTTGCCAATTAAGGGCAATACCCCATTGGTCAGTTAACTACTCGCTTTGAAGTTCTAGCTGGTAGTAATTTTTGTTTTGATATGATGATTTTATTCAGAGCCATCATGCCTATCAGTTGGAGGTGTTGTCTACAAAGTAGCACATAGTGGTTGTCTTATGTGAGCTCATTTATATGGCCATCTACCCCCTTTATCCCTTTTTAAGTGTCGTTCTCACATAACGAGGAGTCAGATATACTCAACTTTGACCAAATATATATAAGAGATAACTATAATATTTATATTGCGTAATAAATATCATTAATATTTTCTATAAATCTAGTCAAACTTAAGAAAGTTTGATTAGCACGAAAAATCTGGGTGGCACTTAAAAAGGATGTAGGGAGTATGTCCTTGATAGATATCACAAGACCTACTTGTGTTTTTTTTTTTTTTTTTCAAGCAATTAGATATGATATTTTTTCAAGTCTGCCTGACCTCCCTCCTTCCCCTCTTCATTGTTCATGCAACCTGCCTGCCCTTAAAGTTTCATGCACTGCAGAACTTGGAGAGACATGTCAAATATACTAATGCAACGTTACTGATTGTATTTTCCTCCTGCTGGAACAGCCCAGAAGGCATTGAAACACTCTGTTCTCACCTTGAAGTTCCCCACACCGATGTTAGGATTCTAATGTTAGCATGGTATATGTCATCTCTTCTCGAAAATTTGCAATTTTGTTTATTTCTTTCACAAATATCTAATAAATCCTATTTGCAGGAAAATGGGCTGTGAGAAGCAAGGTTATTTTACCTTGGTATGCATTACATGCTGCTATTGAAGTGTTCATTGGAAAAACTTGTTTTAGTTCTAATAGTAAAGAATTGTTCTATGCTTTGAAGTGTTGACTAATAAATATTTTTATATGTTATCAGGATGAATGGAGAGCTGGCTTGAAAGCTCTTCGAGCTGACAGTATTAGTAAACTTAAGAAAGCATTTCCAGAACTGGTTCAAGAGGTGATTCTGTCTCCCCAAATTTTATATTATGTTCAAGTGAGCCATGCATGTCAGAGATTTAATTTATGGAGTGACAAAATTACTTTGCAATCAAGAACTTCCATCTTACAGATATATCATAAGATATTGCCACCTTGTGATTGTAATGGACAATGATTAACTGTTGATATTTTTTTTGTTCAAGTGTATCATTTACCGACCACTTCCATATGTTTTTATAAATCCAGGTTACAAGGCCATCCAATTTCCAGGATTTCTACATATATGCATTTCGTTATTGCCTCACAGGTATTGTTGCTTGCTATTGTAAGTTATAACTCCAAAGCAAAGTAATTAAAGTGACTGCTATTTCTGACAATTTTTTTCCATAATGATTATGTTTCCTCAGAGGATAAGAAGAAGTGTATAGAAATACCAGTTGCTTGTGAGTTGCTGAATCTAGTATTAGGCTTGCAGTTCCGCCCTCAGGTCGACAAGCTTAATAATTACCTCAAGGTAATGGATTCTATTTTTTTTTTTTCTGTGGTTCTACTCACCCTTCATTGAGATTCGGTGCTTATTGACATGCTATATTTGAACTGTTTCAGTACCAAAATGACTACAAGGTGATAAACATGGACCAGTGGATGGGATTTATTCGGTTTTGTAATGAGGTCATGTTTTAAACATTACATTTGTCGCAGCATTCCATTTGTTCTACATTTATAAAATTTAAAGTTGCTCAACCTTGTAATCTTCTTTGCTGTGTTTAGTATTTTATTTATGCTGTCATTGACACTTGGCATTTGTTTTTCTAATAATGCAGATAAACTTCCCATCACTTGACAATTATGATTCAGACCTTGCTTGGCCTTTGATTCTAGACAATTTTGTTGAGTGGCTTCGAGAGAATAAAAGCTAGATCTTCTATTCCTGTGGTGGTGAAGATGTCATCGAAAATGTAATATTCAAGAATGTAGGTGACTATTATTATTGTTTACATTTGTAAAACATCAATTTTGGCCCACCCTCTTGTATATACTTTGATAGTAGTGCAAACTCACTGATAACACCCTTACTGAATTATGTGTTTAGTAACAGTTTTGGGCAGCCACGTTCCATTTCACTTGACTGTTCATGAGTTTTAGCCTGATGATTTACAAATATGTCAACTAGTAAAAACAATTGTTTAATTTTGCAAGCATGCATACTATAAGCGGGGAATTCTCTCCTTTTTCTTTCTATGTAGAATTTCTCTATGCTCATTACAATTTGCTATGCTCTAGTTTCAGCACCCTGGAGGCTTTAGAGGATGCAGATTTGGCTTGTTTCCGATTGCTTCGATGGAGGCTGCTTCCAGAAATTATCATCAAGCCTTCTCGTGTTACCTTTGATTTTTGCACACTTTTTAAACTGGAAGCGGTCTGCATCTGTCTGGAAATTTTGCATCGTCATGCCCATGTCATGTTAAATCAGTCTTGGTATAGTATTTTAAGAGCTTGGAAGTTGCAAATATTTCCATTGGTTGTGTAAAAAGGGAAAGAAACTGGCGAGTCCATCCACCTTTTGTTGTGCATTGGCACGTGCTGATTGTTAGTGTTCGAAGCAGAAAGAGTAGTTCCGAGCTGAACCTGGACGGGAGCCTCGCTTTGGCATATATTTTCGAGGATGGGAACTCTGGTGCGCGGTGCCCCAGAAAAAAGTATCACAAATTTGAGCATTGCATGCGCAGCTTTTTCTTTTTTCTTCCGAGATCTTTTGTTCTTCTGAGAAACGCGCAATGCTCATGGGTGGAGCAGCGAGCACTGATCATAGGCAGTGCGAGCAAGGCATTCAGACCTGTTCCTGAAGCGAACCAAACAAATTGTGCTATTAGTTTCACAGTAAGAGGCAACACTGGTATCTGATTCTATTCCTGTTACCACTTGTAGCGTGGCGCATGTGTCCCCTTGGTTTCACGAACTGGAGTGTTTAGCGACGTGTTTGGACTTCGTTTGCACTTGTGCCTAAATCCCTTTCCTCCCGGCCTTCTCCCAACGTCGGGCAGACCGTGCCTCGTCAAGGTGGGGGCACTTGTGCCTAAGCTCTGCTTTGCCTCGGCGGCCCCAGCCACAGCCTAGCCTAGCCAACCTCACTTGCTCCACGCTACTATGCCTGTTGTGGACCCCACAACTTGGGTTTGGCTAGCGGCGATGAATACGCCTCTACGAATCAAGTGGCACGACTGAGCTTCTCAACGTGACTGAGGTTATCTCCTCGACAAATCAAACGTTCTCTCCTCTCTCTTTCTACAGATTTGGATTCATCCCTTGCAACCAAACGAGCAAGTGGGCTCTCTAGTCCATAAAACCAAGCAACAAATTAGGATTTGTCCCTTGCATTGAAACCAAACATAAGTGAAATACCATCCTAAAACAGAGACATAACCATCCCATCTTCCAAATGGATCCTGGAAGAATTCCTACAACATAAATGCAGGGCATAAAATTTATTTGAAATGTTTTAAATTTCAAAACACATATATAAGTAGTGTGGATATCCTAAATGCGCTCGATAGACCAAAAAAATCATGAAAATAAAAATATTAAATTTGATTGGGCTTGACATTTCTTTGAGAAATAAAAAATGCTTAGAAATGCATCTAATCTATGAGTTCATAAGAGATAATCTTTTTGGATGCATAAGGCTAAGTGTCACACTTAAATTAGCTCTACCTTGTCTAAACGTAAAGCTAATAAATGAGCTAATTTGTTGCTTCAAAATACAACTAAGAGTAAAATTCACCACCGACCCCTAAACTTGGCAGCCGGTGTCATCCCGGTCCATGAACTTGTAAAGTGCTAATTGTGGGTTCTTAAACTTGGTCGACAGTGTCATTTCCGATCCTTGAACTTGTAAGGTGATCACCGCTAATCCCTAAACTTGATTGGCGGTGTCATCTAAGTCCATGAACTTGATTTTGAGTCTTATCTCGAGTCAAAATAGGATAATCTAAAAATTTTATTTTAAAAATAATTCATTACTTTTTCATATTAGCTCGAATAAAGACAAACTTTATAACAAAATTGTAGCCCTCGACGTGATCTAAAACTTTATAGTTAAAATTTTCTTAAATTAAAACTATTCAGGATCCAAAGATATTGTTTATTGCTTATGAATTTTAAAATTTAAAATTATCAAACAACCTTGGATATTGACAAGATCTATATAAAAGTTATAGTTCTCAATACCATCTACTATTTTGTATTTAAAAAGTATTTTCTTTAAAGTTGTTTAGGATCCTAAAATATTGTTATAAGTTTATAGATTTTGAAATTTAAAGTTTAAAACTTTTCAACCACAATATTTTAGAACATTAAATGACTTCAAATAAAAAATTATCAACTATAAAGTTGTAAATCGTATTGAGCACTATAACTTTTATATGGACCACGTCAAAATCCAAGATTTTTAATAATTTTAAATTGAAATTTCATAATCTATAAATATACAATAATATCTTGGGACCCTAAACAATTTTAAATTAAAAAAGTTTCAACTATAAAGTTGTAGATCACGTCGAGCTATAATTTTGATATAAAGATTGTCTTTATTCGAGTTCATATGACAAAGTTATGAATTATTTTTTAAATAAAGTTTTTAGATTATCCTATTTTGACTCAGATAAGACTTAAAACCGAGTTTGGGGACCTAGATGACACCGTCGACCAAGTTTAGAAACTAGTGGTGATCACCTTACAAGTTCAGAAATCGGAATGACATTGCCGACTAAGTTTAGAGACTCACAGTTAACAGTTTATAAGTTGATGGACCCAGATGACACCGCCGGCTAAGTTTAGGGGCCGGCAGTGAATTTTACTCATTAATCAACTAGCTAGTTCACGTCCTCTCAGCAAACATTCCCTCTTGCCGCGCTGGGTGCGTGGTTGACGTCAGTCTCCTCCAGTTCTCCTCCCCAAATTTATGAGCGCAGTCAGTAGGGGGCCTGGCAAAGTGGCCTCCACTGGTCAAGGTCTCAACACTTAAGGGTGATGGTGATGCAGTAGGCCCCAGCAGCACTCATCCTGTCATCTAATCCATCTGGTGAGGCAGACTGGGAAGGCAGCAGCCTGGCTAGGCTGGGCCTGGGCAGCCACGGGCATTGAAACCTGCCAATTCATTCAGCGTTCACTCGCCTGCCTGGATCTGCCGTCCGTGCACCGTGCTTCTGCTCGGGGGGCTCCTGCCGTGCGCCCGTGCCCTGTCGTCCTGGAACGGACGGATCGCATCGCATCGCACCTGCCTCGCCGCGCCGCGCCGCGCCCCACGGCGCACGCGCGTTTAAGGCTTTGGCATTGGCACCACCCACCACTCGTGAGTCGTCGCGGCTGCCCGGTGCCCGGCCCATCGTTTTGCAGCAAAACCGCACAGGCAGCTCGGCTCGAGGGCGCACACAGCGGCTGGGCCCTTGTCGCTGCAGCCGCGCAGATGTCTGGCAGAGAAGGGCGTCGCGCGCGGCCTGAGTGAAGCCTGTGGGCTGTAGCTGTAGGGACAGTGCGGTCTATCCAGCCGCGTACGACCGACCGAGCGTCGTGCGTGCGGGTGAATCCAAGGCTCGCTCCGTCGAACAGCATGCCGGTCCCTTTCTACTTTTGGCCGTCAAGGCAGGCTGTCAAAAGGGGCGGAGGCCGCCGGAGGCAGCACGGTCGCGTCGCCGGCCAGTCGATCAGCCTCGATCCGGGTCGCCGCTGGCAGCGGCACCAACCAACTTTGACCGCAGGTCGTCGTTTAATCGTGCCCGCGCGCACGATGGCTCGATCCCGAGTCCTGAGTCCTGACCTGATCTGGCCTTGCCGGTCCGCCGGCCCGGTCCTCGGTCACCGTTTCAAAGGCAGGCATTTGTTTTTGTCCACCTCACGCGCAAACAGGCATTCAATCAAAGGAGAGGAGGCTTGCAACGTGTTAGAGTTTCGACGGGGACGGCACCACTTCCACGATTCGTGTCACGCAGGGCAGGGCAGGTAAACATAGGAGTACATGGTTTACATGGTGATACGGCGATTTCCGACCATAATATCTCTACCTCGAGTGTCAGTCTCACTGTGCTAGGAGTGTGCGTGTGTTTCTTTTTCTTTTTTCTTTTTGTAAGTTCCAAAAGAGACGTGTCACGTGTCCACGTTCATGTTCTCCTGGAAAGTGGCGGCAAGCTTGTTTGAGCCATTGCGGGTAAAAAGCGAGGTCGTCCAGCAGGGAAATGGAGAGCTTGCAAAGAGTAGGGGCAAAATTGAAAAATTCACAGCTGCGCGACAGACTTTGGGGCCCACTGGAGGATCAGCATTCTTTGTGCTAGCGCTACCTATTATAAACCAATACTTCCTCCGTCGCATGGACTTTGTCGTTGGAAAATCATGTCTCCCTCACAAACACACTTCCCGGACGATATACTTCATGGGACGGAGGGAGTACACTTTTTGCAAGGGCACACAAAAATAGCAAAACAGTTAGCCAGACGCTCGTAGAGCACGGGGCGTGTGCGAGCTAGCTGTAGCATGCATACAACTAGTAGTACGTACTCCTACTTGAGTTCCCTTCCTATTTTTGGCGAACCGTAACGATCTACTACCATAGTACTAGGACTAGGAAGTGGTACTAATATAATATATATTCAAACAATAATTTCTATATTAATATTAAAAATAGGACATTCTTTTCATTCTCTTTTCCGTTTGTCCATCCCTCCGCTTCTCTAAGTATAAGAGTTAGCTAGTTTATTATGAGTACTGTATATTACGTGACGGATAAGATATAAATAGTCTTGTTATTTGGTTTCCCTTTTGTAATCCGAACTCACGAACTTTACTCGTATGAACCAGAGTAATGCACGCTCAATCACGGAAGAGTTTTGATTCCAATGCGTATTGGAAAGAATATCAAATTATGTATTTCACGGCAATGCAAAGACATCTATAACTCCTATAATCCTAACCCCCACTAACATATTTCTCTGGTCTGTGATTGGTGGATTCCTCATGTGTGACGTCATCTAATCTGTGTTTATCGTTGATTGGGTTTCAAAGTGCCTGAAGTGGTTGTGGTTGCTGAACTCTTCCGTTTCCGCGTTGCGGCCCTTCCTCTTCGCGACGCCCCCATATACGCTCTATGCCTGTTTGCGCGCCGCTCCGCGCTGTTGCCGCGCCGCTCCGCGCAGCGCCCGTGGTGAAGCCATTGCTGAAACTGATCTGCGCTATGGTCAGCGCGCTGTGGTGAAGCCATTTGTTGAAGCCATTTGTTGAAGCCATTGCTGAAACTGATCTGCAGTTATGGTTCCCATTGTGGAATTGGACCGGAATCTGTGTCGATTTGAGGTGATGGCGGCGGCCGCATGTGCGCTGTTTTTCGCAGACTCCTTCAGTCTTTTGGTATGCCTCCTACTCCATTTATTTGTCTAGATTGAAACTGAATTCCAGAACTGAAATCTGTTTATTATCTGCATTGTGTGCATATGAATGATATGAATGATGATGTTCTGAATGGTGGGCCTGGTGGAATTGGACCTCTCGGGTGTATATATGCTGGGTTGCCTGAATGTACTTGAGCTGTTGTCATTGTTTTGCGGCATAGGTCAGTGAAACAAAGTTGTAACCTGTTACATGTTCAGGCGACTATGGCTTCATCCTCTAATTCTCTTGCAGGTCTGCTCTTTTTGAACAAAAAAGATTCATTGCAAGCCTCATCCTCTAATTCTGGTGGAGTTGGAGTTTATTATCGTCAGATCAGGTACTTCTGAGTGATTAAAATTTTACTTCTCTTTTCCCTTGATATTGACAGTGTTTAAATTGATGAGTTCAGCGTTTTTTGATGGAACGGATTTAAGATACATTCTGTCCCCTACTTCCTTTTTCGACAAAAAAGATTCATTGTTAAAGATTTCTCATCCACTCTCTCAATGGTGTTGTAGGAACTTTACATGTATTGTTTTTATTGTTCAGGCTTTTATATATTGTTGCCAAACTTAAATAAAAAAGATAAGGACTTACAATTGTTATTCATTTTAGTGCTCAGTTTGTAATTTTTACAAAGCAAAATTACTTTGCTCAAAAGGCTGTAGCTCATACTTTGTAATTTTGCAATTACAGGTGATGAGATGACCAGGGTATTCTGACAGTCTATCAAGAACCAGGGATGACCAGGGTATTCTGGCAGTGTACAAGACACCACATTTGCACAAAAGAAAATGTAAGAAATCTAAATAAATAAATATTTTTTGCCTAATATAGGCAGCCACTAATCTCATTGAATACTTTGTATACTCCCAGAAAACTCAATCAGAAGCTGGAGCAATGATAACAGGGACACCTCCATCTGAAAACAGTACAAAAGAAAATACTGATCATCCAACCAGGTAAATAATTAAATAATACATGGTCTCAAGTAGTCTCATTTTTTAGCTATAGTAAATCCCAAATATAGGATTACCTGACTGGGCAAACTTAAATAATGCAAAGCAAATTTCACAGATATTCCATCCTGTTTATGCATAGTAAGACACATGTGAAGTCTCCATATGTTATTATGAATTAACTGATAATTTAACTGATACTCATACATGTGTCCTAAAAGAAAAGTTCATTATCATAGTATAACTGAGTATTTAACTGATACTCATACTATTAGGACACATGTAAATGTGAGTTTGGATGATCCTTTCTTTGAAAAATTAAAAGTATAGTACTCTTTATTCTCCAATCATTTGGTGGAAGTTTACCATGTATTTGCATTATCATACTATAACTGAGTAATGTCATTTGGGTATCACAAGGCTGAAGGATATCTTGGGATCATGCTCACCCATGTATCTTTAACTGTATTGAGATCAATCTAGGTATACCTGTTCAAAACGACCAGCTATCAAGCTTCATCACATCATGCATAATAGATAATTTAGCACACACATATGGGAAAAATCAACTCAGAGCAAGCCTTTGAGTCATTGCCATTAACTTTACAGAGCATAGGCTTCTTTATTCTCTAATCTGATTCTTTTAGATTTTTAATATATTTCATAAATCAGCCAAATCTTTCTCACTATATACTGGAAGGTACCATCCTATTTCCACCAAACCGCATTGTACTCTGTCAAACCATCTGCTTAACCATGAATAAGCTATAGATGCTACTCTGCTTCGTGCCTACCACCTGAACCCTTATGAAACAAAAATTATTCTTAAACCTCTCTGAAATTACTCCTATTACTGATGATTCCTTACTAGATTTTCTTATTTATTCAACAATTGGAAAACAACTCACAGGTAAAAAGAAAGCTCGATTTCGATCATGTGGAACCAAATGATACAGAAGGCAAACAAAAGAAAATACAGTTAGTATTACTTCAAAAGTATTTCACAAACCATCCATTCACCAAAAATCAGTTTGAAATTCTAACATTTTTATATTCCTCAACACTGCAGGTGATCTTACACATTTATCAGAATATTGGACAGCAAGAAGCCACCTCATGATCTAATGAACTTTCAACAATAAATAAATTAATATCATTTGTTTTATTGTCAATGGTTATTTGTGTTAACTCCAGACTTCATACTTCAGTTCAAATACTTCATGACTTGAAACTTCAGTTCAATATTATAGTCCATTATCTTGCATTTCTACTTTATTCCCGAGCAACGCGCGGGGAATCCTCCTAGTATATGCTAGTCATGTGTACAGAAAAATCCCTTTGTAAAAGTTAGGCACACCACGCACTGAACAACTTCAACATATACTATGGTACCTATTTATAATATCATAAATATTTTAGTTCTTATATAAATTTTGTCAAAATTGAGATAGAGTTGACTTAAAACTATGGTAAAGTCATATATTCTTGGGAACATCACCATTGTATAAAATCACCAATCACCAGTTACAAGCATGGCAGCAGTTTGTCGGTGTTTTATACTTCTTCCGTTTCAAATTATAAGATGTTTTGTATTTTCTAGATTCATATACTGTGTTTAGATGTCTAGCAAAAAAAAAAAAAAACAATTTATCTAGAAAAGCAAAAATATCTTATAATTTGGAATGGGGAGTATAAAACTTATATGTTACTCATTAATACGTGATAGTTTCCAGAGGTGAAGGGAAGTTTTTGGATTATTAGTTTTGTTCTAATCAAACTTTTTCTATCTTAACCAACATTATTTTAAAAAGATTGTACAAGTAAATAACATAAGATTAATGTTTTAGATTCGCTACGTGAAAGACTCGTAATAGTACTCCGTAGTTCACATGTTATGAAATTAAAATAATTGTTAAATTAAAAATGTTTGATTTAGAATAAACTTAATACCAAATGTGAAAAGGAGAAGAAATATTTGCCAAATTGTGTTGTACTTTCTGGCTCAATGGCTGTCTCCTCGACTCCAATGGAGCCGACTTCTATGTCTTAGGTCATTTTTAGATCCACCAATTAAATTTTAGCCAGTTAACTAAAAGACTAAAAGTTTAGCCGTTCAACCCAACTAAATTTAGCTAAAGTTTAGCTAAAGTTTAATTAAGTCTATTATTTGCTCAAATAAAATTTACCTAAGAGAAATTTTTTATTACCTAGCTAAAGTTTAGCTTTGAAATTTTTGAGCGATCCAAACATGACCTTTATTGCCCAATTTGAAATGATAAAACGTACTATATGAGAGCAACTCCAGCCCAACATGTAAATTGGGGCTCTAATTTTTCTATTTGCATGCTGGCTTGCAAAAAATAGGGATCTAAATTTGCTTTTAACTCTAGCCCAAGCCCCTATTGTGGGGGAGGGATAGGCTCCTCCTATTTCTAGGGGCCTAAAACTATATTTTGGAAGTCCTCCTAAAATAGAAGTCTAAATAGAAGGTTCACTGAAGTTAGTTTTTTCCTTAAGCTTCTAAAAATTAGAATAGAGCCTGGTCCAAAAATTGTCAATGTTGGGGCCGGTAGCAAAATCCAAAATGGGGACGCAGCTACATATGTTTGCCGAGGCGAAACCGTGCCGCGGCAAGCCGGCAAACCCAGCCCCCCACTTGCGGAACGCAACAACCCCCTGACCCCTCCTGCGCTTCAATTCACCGCGTCCACACGGCGACGCCTTGGATTCGCACTGCAGCCCAGCCAGCGCACGCACGCATCATTCCAATCGACTAGCGCACCGCACAAGCAGTGGCGTCTCGCTCTCGTCTCGCCTCGTAGCCTCCGACGCCGGGCCACGCCGGCACCGCGCCGGCCGCGCTACGCTAGCGCTAGCGATGCCCAGCCCGATCGCCGCCTGCTTCCGCTGCGCCGCGGCGCCGTCCTCGGGCGCGGGCGCGGCGGGGCCCAGCCTGGCGACCTCCGTCTACGAGACCCACCTCGGGCTCGTCGCGCTCTCCTGGTCCCGCACCTCGCTCGGCCTCTCCCTCCGCGCCGTGCTGCGCCTGTCGCCGCCGCCCCCCCGCCGGGCTCCTCCTCCTCGGCGTCCGGCGCGGGCTACCTCGACGACGACGCGGGACGAGGAGGAGACGCTCGCCTTCCGCGTCCGCCCGTGGCTCCTCTGGCGCCGCCGCGGGTCCAGGCGGTTCCGCGCGGGCGACCGCCTCGTCGACCTGGCGTGGGACCTCTCGCGCGCGCGCTTCAAAGGGGCCCGGCGGGTCCCCGAGCCCGCCTCGGGCTTCTTCGTCGCCGTCGTCGTCGACGGCGAGATGGTCCTCGCGGCCGGGGACCTCCCCGATGCGGCCTACCGGAGGACCCGGGCCCGCCGCCCGTCGGGCCCGCGCCCGGTCCTCCTCTCTCGGCGGGAGCACGTCTCGCTACGCGACGCGGGCGCCGGCCGAGGACGCAGCCACACCACCTGGGTGAACGTCCAGGGCAAGGAGCGGGAGATCTCCGTGGATCTCGTGGCCCGTGGCCGTGGTGGTAGGGACAGGGCCGCCGCTGGCAAGGAGAAGGAGAAGGACCGGGCTGACGTCGGCATGTCCATCTCCGTCGACGGCGAGCGAGTGCTCCACGTCCGGCGCCTGCGCTGGAAGTTCCGCGGCAGCGAGCGGGTTGACCTCGGCGGCGGCGACAACGTCCAGGTCTCCTGGGACCTCCACAACTGGCTCTTCCCGCCGCGCGAGCCGCCCCCCCGCGGACGCCTCGACGCACGCGCACGCCCACGCGGTGCTCGTCTTCCGGTTCGATCTCGCCGGCGGCGGCGAGGACCGCGAGGCAGATTTGGGGAAGGATCCCTCCTCCCCCGACAAGGCCGCGAGGAGGAACACGAACACGGGCGTCTGGGGAGGCTACCTCGCGCGGTGGGGGCAGCGGGACTGGAGCGAGACGGGCAGCATCGGCGAGAGGAGGAAGGGCAGGGGGCGGAGGCTGGCCAAGGAGAGCTCCTCGTCGTCGGCGTCCGTGGCATCCTCGACGGCGTCGTGGGCCAGTGGCTCCACGGTGATGGACTGGGCCAGCCCCGAGGAGGCCGAGATGCAGCGCGGCGACGGCTTCTCGCTGCTGATCTACGCCTGGAAGAGCTAACGCCGGCGACACCGGCACAGTCAGCTCCAATTAACCGGCGGTGATGGTAAATTTTCTCTGGATTGTTGTAGTTTGCCGTGTTCTTGTGCAGTTAGAGCCTGGAGGAGAGATTGAATTGAGCTCTTGATTACAGTAGCGCCACTGCTAAGTGTAATGAGCAGTTAGTGTTGATTTTTTTTCATTGCTAGAACAATTTTCTTCCCTGGATTAGCATTAATGAATGAAATGAACCCAACAGCAAATCTATTTGCCTACCAATCCAGCCGTCTAGGGCAATGGCTCAGGATATTTTGAGCAACTTGGAATCAGTCGACCGTTGCGATCAGTCGATCAACATCGACCACCTCAGTATCTTATTCTGCGTTGCGTATCTCTTGTGTCACCTGCTCAAAGGCGAATCTATCCGTCAATCAATTAGCTGTTGCTGCAATTAATCATAGGTGTTAGATCCTAAAGACCGGTGGTTACGATCGTGATGTTCACATTCACTGGAAGACGCTCTTCAGTTCAGTTTGTGATCTATGGCTTGTTTTCTGGTTGCTGAGTGCCACTCAAAACAATGTCAGTTCGGAAATTCAGATGGCGGACGATTGCTCATTTGATTTATTGCAATAGTTGTTTTTCTCACACCGTTGTTTTTCTCACACCAAATCATTTGTTTCGGTTTATTAGCCGTTCTAGATTATCATGTTTTAGTATGTTATAAGTTTGACCAATTATAGATACAAAGTATCAATATTAAGGATATCATATAAATACTATTAGATTAGTTATGAATTTATTTTCATAATAAATTGATTTGAAGCCGAATATCATTTACTAAAACTTTGATCACATGTAAATTACTTTAACCATCACGTAATCCACAGTTGCATCATTTTTGGCAGTGAGATAGAGAGTAGTATTACGTAGAAAAACGTTGTTTAGTCAGAATTCCTTACCCCCACTCAGTTTCACATCAGTTTTGACAGCAACTGGGTTTGACCAATTCTAGTCACGCACTCATGCCCCATTGGTTCACCGAGCGATCAAATGCGCGTCCAGCTTGCCTTGGTGTCTTGTTTTACAGGAATAAATGGCGCCGGAATGATTGACTGAAGGCACTGAACCACTGTCTAGTGCCTAGTCTACCAACTTGCAGTAGTATAGAAGCATCTCCAACAGCTTCTCAAATCAAGTTGCTATTCTTATAAATTTGACAAAAACACAAAAATCCCTCTCCAACAATTCCTCAAATGAACTTGCTATTTATCCCAAGTTGCTATCCAATGGTGCCCAAGACGCTGGAAATATACGCTGGTGTGCACTTGCTATCGCGAAATCACTCCGTCGCCGCCTCCTGTCCCTTGGCTGCCGTCTCCAGCGTGAAACACTTCCTCCCCGCGAAATTCATCTCCCCGCGAAATTCCTGCACCGCCGCCGCCCCACGGCGGAGGCACCGTCTTGGAGCTCGATGACGAGCCACCGGACGGCCTTGCTCATCTCGCTCGGGCGGGCGGCGGTGATGGGCTTGATACCGGGGCGCCACAGATCCGGCGGAGTGGACCCCGTGGCCTGGTCGACGAGGCACTCGGAGCCGATGCGGCCGGGCGGATGGACTCGATGAGCTCCTCGACGTGGTCGCAGGCGGCGCGGAAGAGCTCCCAGCGCTGCTTGAAGGCCTCAAGTGCGGCATCCATGGCCGCTGTCTTCTTCGCCGCCCGACCTCGCGGCGGGCCTCTACCGCCGCCGCCACCGCCATGAAGCCGTCGTATGCCGCACTCAGGTGGTCCACGGTCGCCTCCATCCCTCCCTCGCCACTCCTCGACGAAGGGAAAGTGATCGCCTGAAGCTTCGAGAGGAGAACGGATGGGGAAGAAAGGTGTGTGTTGTGCGACTTTTTTATGTCTGTCTCAGGTTAGCGTGAAAATAGGAAAATGCCCAATTGAAATCAGGATGGGCCTTCTTTTTTGATTTTACCAAGTTGGAATAGCAAACTATTAGAGAGAGGTCTTTTTTTCACTTGCCAAATAAATTAGCAACTTGCCAAAATTCAAGATTTAGCAAGTGATTTTTACCAAACTCTTAGAAATGTTTACCATCAAAGTCACTTAAGAATGATGACTTGAATAACTTTCATTGCTATTCCCGTCACGTAGGAGTAAGCATCAGGCTGCTGCCATTGCTATTCCCGTCCCCTCCAGCTTCGCCGAAAATGCGAAAATGCAGCCAAAGCTAGAGCTACTAGCATCATTCCGGACTTTGCTCGGCTTCCGAACGAACTTATTAATTCGTCGCGACGTGCTCTCCAGCTCGTCGCTAGCTCCTGATTTCCGAGGGTGCGAAGCGACAGCGACTCCTCGGCGAATGCTGACAGGCTGGCCGCTGGCTGACACAGTGATGCATGCGTATGCGGAGGGCTTTGCTTGCTTTGGGAGTCTAATAAAATAAATATGATTTAATATGATTTTTCAAAGATTTAGCCAAAATAAATAAAAAAAGACTAGCAAAAATTTTGTACTAAATTATACCATATTATATAATAAGTGGAGTATAATAAAATTAGATTTTCTATTTTATAATTTTTATGATTTACTATGATTTTTAAAAAAATTAGCCAAAATAAATAAAAAAGAAAAAGATAAAACCACTGTCACTGTAGCAAAACCACCATTAAAACCACTCCAGAGAGGTAAAACACATGGTTTAAAAAGTTAAGAGAGATAGTTTGTCTGATTTTAGAGTTGGGAGCGGCTAAATTACAGCCGGCCGTAATTTAGTCTTTCCGCACGGCCATACCAGTTTTGGCAAGAACTGCAATTATTATATTCTATTTTCGGCAAGGATACTAATCACGCTGCTTGCTTGCACGCATGGAAGAAAAGTTTTTCCAGTTGCATGTGACCAAGCGACTTGGGCATCCCAAGCCTAGACCACGGTTATTATGGGCAAATCAGGTCTGATATATATACTTTTAGTTACTGCATATATCCGATCAAAAGACACATACAATATAAGCTTCTCACAAAGACCAACTGGCCATATCACAAAGACCAACTGGCTCATAATGCATCTGCCGGTTTCCCTCACTACAGGAATTCAGTTTTTTGCCGAGTGCTCCAGGCACTCGGCAAAGACAAAAATGCACTCGGCAAAGGCTTTGCCGAGTGTAGCTCTCGGCAAAGCCTCCATCGGCAACGGGCTCTTTGCCGAGAGCTTTTGTCGGGCACTCGACAAAGGCTTTGCCGAGTGCCAAACGTGGCTCTCGGCAAAGAAAAGTAGCCGGATTAACGGCAAAGGAAAAAATCGGCGGCGGCTTTGCCGAGTGCCTCTAAACGTGGCACTCGGCAAAGAATAAATTTTTTTTAAAAAAATAATTTCTTTGCCGAGTGCCTTGGAGGAGGCACTCGGCAAAGAATTAATTTTTTTTTAAAAAATTCTTTGCCGAGTGCCTCCTCCACGTGCACTCGGCAAAGAAATTTTTTTTTTTTGAAAAAATCTTTTTAGAGTGCCTCCCCCCGTGGGCACTCGGCAAAGATGTAATTCTGGTTTTTAAAAAAATTTTTTGCCGAGTGCGGTGACCATAGCACTTGGCAAATATGGTCACTTTGTCGAGTGCCTTGGTCATTGCACTCGGCAAAGTGACCATAAATTTTTTTTTCAATTTATTTTTCCGTTAAATCACAAAGACACACAAATATATATCACATACACAGTACACATATCACATAAACATCACATAAATCACATCCACAAAGACATCCACAACACATATATCACAACCACATCACATATATCAAATCCGATCGTAATCCGATCACATCACATCACAAGACATCACAAATTCGATCACAATCCGATCATAAATGTCTCGAAACCTCATAAGGACCAAGTGCATTATTGAATAGAGAAGCCGAGGCGATCAAGGGCCAACTCACAAATTCGACGGGAGCCAACTCACTTTGCCCACCACGCCAACCTGCCACCTCGTCCCCTCGGTGAAGGCCGTGGCGATCTAGCGTCGTAGGCCAAGCCGGGTTGTTTGAACCCGCCGACCGAGGCTGCACAAAAGAGACCGGGTTAGTACGTGTGATGACCAAAGTTCGAACGAAACCAATACACATTTATACTTACAAGAGTCCCAAAGTGAGGAGGCTGAGGCTGAGGCTGAGGCTGAGGCTGCACTACATCGGAGCCGATGCGTTGTGGGAGCTCCATCCCCCGAACGTGCCCCCCATCCGGGCCGACGGGCGATGAGCTGGGCCATCCTCGCCTCGATGCCTCACGCACGGCCCTCTCGGCCTCGAGCTGGGCCTATACCGCTGGTGCCGCTCCAACGCCTCCCTCCTTTACGCTTCCATCCTGGCCTGCAAAATGCAAAGGTGGAGTTAGAATAATTGAAACGCCATCGATTGAAGCTTACAACAAAAGGAATTACCTCGAGTGTGGGGTAAGCGAGCCGTGGAAGCCGGCGGCCGTGGGCGTATGGGCACGCTTTTGCGTCCGTGCTCCACGCTCGCAGCTGGGGAGAGAGTGGGAGTCGAGGCCGAAGTCGATGACGCCGTCGCCCATCCATACCGCCCATGCTTCTTTCCTCCGCCCACCCTCATGACGATCTCGGGTCAAGGTCCTGGGTGCTCGGATCGTAGTCCTCGCCGTGTACCGCCCCTGCCGCGGACGTGTACTGGCCGAGGCGGCCGTGCACGCCGGGCGTTGGTGTACGCCTCGGGCGGGTCCTCCTGGTTGTACGAGACGCCCGACAACGCCTTGCCCTTGTGCGCCATAGCAAATGCCTTGAAGATGGGGCAAGGCGCGCCACCATGGGCCTGAGACGCAAGAAACGGAGTAGTGAAGGAATGACCACGAGTTAGAATCACGAGTTAGTGAGGGAAGAATCATCGACTTAGCTTACCCGTGCGCTTGCGTATCCGGCGAGGTTGCGGCCGCCTTGATGGTGCGATCACGCCGGGCATCATCAAGCGGCACTCCCGTTTAGCGTTGTGGGTCTCCTCCCACTCCGGACCGCACCACTTGTCTACGATCTGCTCCCCGCCGCCTTGGTGGTCGGAGCACCACCGGGGGCAAGCCTTTTGCACGTCACAATTTCACATATAAGTAGATCAAAGTAGACATGTGTAAACCGAAAGATCATATCATTTATATACCGCGAGGTACTGGTCCCGAAGTCGGCGCCATCGCCCTCGCTTGTGTTTTGGTGACCTTCTCCCCAAGGATGATGCCATAGTAATTGACGATGGCCCGGAGACGCCTCGTAGTGAATGTCGGTGACGAGCTTCTTGCGTGCCCTAGTGACACATGCACCGGGCCCCGTCCTCGTATCCCTCCTCGCATTTGTAAAAAGTCTACACGCAAACATAAAGGGTCAATTTCTTATTTGAAGATAAGTGCAATAAATTTGATGCATTAAGATTGCTAGGGTTGGATGAAAGACTTACCTGTAACTCGTGTGCAAGACACGCCCGCCTTGTTTTGATGTTCCGGATCTGGGGCAACGGCGAAGTGCTCGAACGTCCAGGGAGGCTCCTCATTCCCCGGCGTACGTCACCGGGCCGGGGTAGTGCGTCTTACGAGAGAAGACCCGGGACGTTATTTGGTGGGCGCGAGTGCTCATTCGGCACCACAACCAACCAGGTTCCTGAAAAGTGGTTAACCAATAGCATTAGTTTACAATTCAATTCCCAATATGTCATATGAAATAGTAATACCATGGAAGTTACTTACTTTTGGCCCTCGTGATGAATCACCGGCCGCCTCGTCGGGTGTGGTATGCTGAGGGAGACTCGCGGGACCGCGTAAGTACACACTCGACGAGGTACCGGAAGAAGTAGAACCAGCACCCACCGCGTCCTCCTCCTCCTCCTCCTCTCCTGCTCCTGCTTTCGTCCTCGTCCCGTCCGTCTGGGAGCTATCACCTCGTCCCTCGGCCTCGTCCCCGCCTCCTCGCTCGTCCTCGCGCTCACGGTCCCGAGGAGGTGACGGGCTCCCTCGTGCGCCGCTGCTCCTCCGCCCACGCCTCTGCTTTGGAGGTCCCCTCAACAAGCGCCCATCGCAGCTTTTTGTCTTGTTGTACAACGAGGGACAAGGTTCACCGACCGGCCGCCCACCATCTTCAACGGCACCCGCATTTGACAAGAACCAATAAGACATGATTAGAAAAATAGGTTAAATAAACAAAACCCAAGCATTTGTAAGAACAACAACGTAAGGTATCATATAAATAAATAGCATTACATGTATTAAGTATAATCTTCATGATCAAAATCATAAGCCTCATCGTCGGTATCAAACATGTCAAAGTACTCGACCCCGCCTAATGGAGGATTGTCGTCCTCGTCGTCCGTTGCCTAAACGATGTCGCTCAAGCATTTGTAAGTCTCTCACATTTTCAACCTCATCTCCATCGTCCTCGTCATCAACAATTTCTTGGCCAACTTCCATTTCTATCGTTTCGGTCAAGTCTATCTCGAACCTCCCATCTAGCCCTTCTCGCTTTGAAAGAACTCTCCCTCGTATGTGTTTGGATTGAAGTTATAGTCGTCATCATTTGGGACGGGTAATTTGCCGTGTGGCGGTACCTTATGCACAATATCCCAACCCTTCGTGTGCTCATTGCTTTGGCACGCATAAGGGAGATAATAAACTTGTGTCGCCTGTTGGGCCACAATATACACATCATCTCCGGGTAGGGTGGTATCCTCGTTGAATCTCGACTAGACCAAGATGAGAATGGGTCCGTCTCGTTACCGCGAGATCAAACCAAATGGCATTTGAATATGACGGGAGTAAATGGCGTTGAACCATGAAAAGTGAGCTCGTATATCTCTTGCACTCTTCCATAATACTCGACCCCATCTTGGCCGGGCGTAAAAACCCCCGAACTTGTTGTTCTCCTGTTCGATGATGAAGCTTTCGTAGCCCGTTGTGTGGAAACGATATCCATTGACATCATAACCACCGAATGACTTGACCCTAAAGCCAAAGCCATCGGCAACTTGTCTCAACTCGAGGAGTCATAGTCGTATCAATTTGGGCACGCAAACCAAGACCACATACGAAAGGTTGGCATGCAACTCGAAAGATGTAACTAAATACGAGCTAAATGGGGCGGTACCTTCTTCTTGAGCCATGAAATGAATTCAGGTTTGCCATTTCCCGCACCGTTTCTAAGAAGAGCATCCGCTTCCTCGGGGTTAGGAGGGCGCGATTGACGCCGCCCGGTATTCATGAAGAAATTCCCTATACCAACGAGATCATAGGAGTTAGATGCAAGAAATAATGTTAGTGTATGGAACAAGTGCGTTCACTACTTACGTGATATATGGCTCCACTTCGTCAAGGTTGGTCAACACATAGAACATGATAGCGCGCCACTCATCATATAGCAAGATCTTGTTTGTCGATCCACTCGCGCTTCCGAGTTGCCCTCGGAAAAGACTGAGGTTCGAGTCATTTCCACCATCATCGTAACGAGGCTGAGGATTATGCGCGCTCGGAAGGTTGTCACTATAATAAATTGTTGTGAAGTTGGACACCTCCTCGAGGATATGTGCCTCTCGCCATGGAAGCCTCGATTTTGTTTTTTGTTTACGCATTTCTTCCGAAGAACCTTTAGAACTCTCTCGACCGGATAGCACCAATGGTACTTTGCCACGGGCCCCCCCATTCGTGCCTCGTATGGGAGGTGCAAAATCGATGTTTGCATCGGAGTGAAGAAGCCCGGTGGAAATATCTTCTCTAGCTTACGGATCAAAAAAAAAGCCATTTTTTCGAGGTCCGCAATCACGGTGCGAGATATCTCCTTGGCACATAGTTTGGCGGAAGAAATAGCTCAACTCTGCCATGACTAGCCAAACATGCTCAGGGAAATAGCCTCGCACCATTGCTGGGAGAAGGCGTTTAATCTAGATGTGATAGTCATGACTCTTCATCCCTAAGACTCGTAGGGTGTCTAACTTCACTCCTCTCCTCAGATTAGCTGCGTATCCATCGGGGAACATTATAGTCGTATCCATTCTAGAACTTTCCTTCTTTGTGGCCTTTTCAATATATAATCAGTAGGGGGCCTTGTCCATGTCTTGCCGCGTCTAGGAGGCCTCATCTCTAGCTTTGGTCCATCGCACAACATTGCCGGATCCAATCTAGCCTTAGGGTTGTCCTTTGACTTTTCGGGAATATCCATGATTGTTCCCCGTGAGTGCTTCGGTGACATTCCTTTCCGTGTGCATTACATCAATGTGGTGCGGAAGGAGAAGGTCATCAAAATAGGGAAGCCGAGTCGCCCGACTTATGTGTCCACATATGTTGCGCACCATACCCCACAAAGCCATCACATTCTAAGTTGAGCTCAAGGGCTTCTATCCTTTCACGAACCTCGGCAGAGTCAACATCTGGGGTGGAGGGTCCGTCACCACAAGTCCTTTAGTAAAGTTTTTTTTTGTCTCGTCGCCCGAATGGATGGTCAAGCGGGAGGAACTGCTTGCGGTGTCGAACCCCGAAAACTTAGTACCTTTTTTCGGATAAATGAACCTCGAGCTTCCTTTTGCAGATTAGACAAGGGAACTTCCCATTAACACACCAGGCACACAACATGGCGTGACGCAAATAAAATCATGCATGGAGTAAAGATACCACACATACATCCTGAAGTTTCTCTTTGTAGCACGGTCATATGTCTATACCCTATTCCAGGCACTGATCAATTCATCAATCACGGGCTCCATGTACACACCCATATGATTCCCCGGGTGTCCGAGAATGATCAACGTTAATAACATGTGTTTTGCTTGCATGCACACACCGAGGAGGAAGGTTGAGGGGGATCACAAACATGGGCCAACATGAGTAGGGCGCAGCCATCATGCCAAAAGGGATTGAACCCGCCCATGTCGCAAGCGCAACACGGACATTACGAGCCTCTTTCGCCTTCTCATGATGAATGCCATCAAAGTGGGTCCACGCCTCACCATCGATACATGCACCATCTTGTCGATTGTATCGTTTACCATGTTTGTGCCATGTCATCTGTTTGGCGGATTCTTCGGTCATGTATAGCCGTTGGAGCCTCGGTATGAAAGGGAGGTGCCTTATGACTGACACGGGGATGTCAAGCTGCCTCTTCGGCCATCAGCAGACTCTACCTCCGGATACCTAGAGGATTCATACATCGGGCGTGCTTTGCTTCCGCATGTTCTTTTTTTTCAATAGAACGCACCCATTCGGACATGCATGTATCTGATCATACGGCATCTTAAGGGCACGGCGGTCTCGCGACTCGTCACGTGCTCTTCGGGAGAGTGTGAGCCTCTGGGAAGCAAGCTACCAACAACTGTCGGCAAGATCTTGTCGAAGGCGTCTCGACTCATGCTAAGTTGAGACTTTAACGCCATTAGACGGCCAACGGCGCCTAACTAAGAGACCTTTGTGTGGCCGTGAAGGGGTTGCCGTGCGAAGTAAACATATCATAGAACGCCTTCAGGTGGCCTCTCGGCTCCTCCTCCTCATCCGTACGTCCATCACCGAACGTGCTTGATGAAAGTCATCTAACATGTCAAGCTACCCCGCATCGGCATCAAACTCCTCGACGCGTGCTCTCACCACCTCCTCTCTCATTCGATGGGCTTCACCATGGTGGACCCATCGGGAATAGTCCTGGGTAAACCCATACAAGACAAGGTGCTTGCCCATGGTATCCTTGCATTGCCTTTTCCGATTAGCACACCTACCGCAGGGGACACGTAACCCAGACTTCGCTCCTTTAGCGGCCTCGCCCGAATGCTTGCTCCAAAAACATATATGTTTTCTCAATCCATTCAGCCCCATGTAATCACGATCACTTGGGCGGCCCGTGTACATCCAATCCACGATCATCCATCTTCTAACATGTACATTAGCGAGAAACATAACAATCAATTTTACCTACACCGGCCTCCTACTCTCTAATAGGTGAGGATAGGTCCTAATCCCACCCGCGCATGCGTTGTTGGGGCTAGTTTCCGTTGTCTGCTCGATCGGAGACGGAGTTTCGGCAGCACCTCCCCGCTGTTCTCCAGGTACACGCCCAAACCAGAGAGATCGTGTTTCCGGAGAACAACGAGGGGAGGTGATGCCGAAACTTCGATCTCCGATCGGAGCCGACAACGGAAACTAGCCCCAACAACGCATGCGCTGGCTGTCCAAATAACGTGGACAATTCGAAGCAGAATCACGGTTTTCGATATGCAAAGATACGCATACCGACAACCGTATCTCTTTCGAACGGGAGACGCCTAACTTGGTGACGTGACCTATGACCCCGATACGGAAATTGAGGGTTATACCTTCGGTGGTGGTGCGGTCGGGCTAAGCGGGGCCGTGGCGAGGCGGTGCGATGGCGGCGACGCCGTGCGGGCGAAACCAACGGCGGCGAAGACGATCGGGATCAACTAAAGCGCGGCTCCAACAGGGTCTTCTCTGCAAAATAGAAGGAACACACATAGCATTAGTTCAAAATTTGGACAGCACCTCCCCTGCACGGTGACAATGCCCACACCTGCAATAAGACACATATATCGGCTCGATGGCGGGATAACTACATCGGCGGCTCGATGGCCGGCCGAACGGCTCTTTACCTTCGGGGGGTGATGACGGCTCAACCACGGCGAGCATCGGCGGCCAGAAGCGACAAAACCTCCTTTCTTCTCCCTCTTTCCTCCTTTCTCCCATCCTCTCTCCTTCTTCCTCCTCCCCGCTTCGTTCTTCCTTCCTCCTTCACTGCCCCTCCCTCCTCCCTCCCGGCCGGCGGTGCGAGGGCCTGGCCGGCCAAGCCGGCCAAGCTGCTTCTTCTTCTTTGGCCGGCGGCGCGAGGCGTGGCCGCTGCTGCTGCTGCTGGCCGTCGGCCGGCGAGGGCGTGGCCGACTGCTTCTGCTGCTGGTCGGCGAGGTCTTCTTGGCCGAGCTGCTGCTGCGGTTGGCCGGGGTAGAGGCGAAGTTCTTCTGCTGGCCGGGCGGGCTGGCGGCGGCTGCTGCTGCTGGCCGGCGGGGCGTGGCCGCGCGGGCGGCTCATTGCTGCTTGGCCGGCGGGCGTGACCGGCCCGGGCGGTGGCGTAGGCGGGGCCGGCCACGTGCGGGCGGCCGCGGACCCGGGCGGTGGCGGCTACGGCGGGCGGCCGCGAGCTTCAGCTGCCGGTGCTGAGTGGTGACCACGCGCTGGGGCCGGCTCTGCCGTGGCGGCTAGGGGCTGGCCGGGCGGTTGCGCCGGGACGGCCCCGGGCGGGGACGCTGGCGGCCGGGCCTCGCCTGCGCGATGGATGGCGGGCCGCCGGGCGGGCCGGGCCGGGCGGCGCGGGCGCGGCGCGGGCCTGGGCGGGGCGGGCGTGGCACCGGCGGGGCGGGCCTCCTACCGGAGGGGCGGCTCTCCTGGGCGGGGGCGGGCGAGCGAGTGAGTGTGGCGTGGTGTGTGTGTGTGTGATTGACCGAGTGCGGCCGAGTGAAGGAGGATAAGGCCCGGTGCCCTTTGCCGAGTGCCGCACGATCTAGCACTCGGCAAAGGGCCTTTAATTTGGGGGTTTTCCAGTCTTTGCCGAGCCCCCCATCCTAGCTCTCGGCAAAGAACATGATTCCAAAACCAACGGCCAACAAATTTATTTTTTATTTACCATCTTGCTTTTGCCGAGAGCCAACTAGCGGGGCATTCTCGGCAAACACACTTTGCCGACGGCCATACCTAAAACTCTCGGCAAAGAGTATTTCAAAAAAATTAATAAATACCAAACGATTTCAAAAAAAATATCTCAAATTTCGCCACATCAATTTTATATTGTCTATTCTTCATGAAAAAAGTTTTGACATGAAAATCAACCGTGACAAACGCTACGAATTCGATTCCTCCCAACTCAATTAGAGGTTTCTTAAACTTCTACGGAGATTGTTTCCGTTTAAACGCAACGTACATGACAACTTGCACGAAATAAACTCAAATTTTTGATTGTTTCCGTTTAAACGCAACGTACATGACAACTTGCACGAAATAAACTCAAATTTTTATCACTTGTCTCCGTACATGAAATGATGACACTGTGACAAATTTCATGATTTTTAGACTTTATTTGCTTTTTATACAATTTAAAATAATTCGCCCGCAAAAGTTGATTATCATATACTGTAATGAAGGTGTTCAACATTTCAGGTCTCACTCTGAGTACTCTCCTAGAATAACATAACAAACAGTAATATCATTTTTTGGAATCACTAAATTTGATTATTAAAAGGACGTGCAGTTCAAATATCTATTTTTATACAAAATACAATAAAAGGAAATAAACTGCTGAAAAATAGAAAAATACCAGATTAATAGGTGAAATTAGAATACGTTGCATACTAAAATGTGAGAACTCTAAAGAAAAAATTGGAGGACAAAAACAAAAAAAAAAAAAAAAATCGCGTCCTAGAGCCTAACACGGACACTCGGCAAAGTGCAACTTTTGCCGAGTCTTGGGCCGGATGCTCTCGGCAAAGTGTCCACTTTGCCGAGAGCTTGACGGGTGGTACTCGGCAAAGAGCCACGGCGTGATCTGTTGGCCGCCTTTGCCGAGGGTTGCATTTTACCGAAAGTGGCTTGCTCTCGGCAAAGGAGATCTATGCCGAGAGTTACGTTGTCCGGCAATGGGCACTCGGCAAAGTTCTCTTCGGCGAGTG